>JAEMWC010000892.1:127500-165000 GCA_016490735.1 Pachyseris speciosa
AAGGGTATCGTCATGAAAAACATGTCAACTGCAGCATTGACATAGTACATAGCTTTACCAACTCTTGAATGCAGAGCAATAATTACCGGTATGCTCTCTAATGAGAGTACCAACAGAGTCTCTATAAATGCATTATATGGAAATGCTATGGGCCCCTGTTTCACTGATAGCTTTTTGTCCCATAGAATTCCCATATGAGTAATCATATGGAAATTCTATGGAACTCAAAAAATTGGTGTCAGCTGGTATAGATAATATATGGGATTTTTAAGTGTGGACATCCCATATCAGTTCCATATAAGGCACGGAGTAAACAAATGTGTCAATGGTATGGGATGTCTATGGGCATTCTATCCCCATAGCTCTCCCATGTAATGGATAACATCAGTTTTTCTTCCCATATACTTTCCATAGCTTGAAATTTGTTGAAATTTGGTCCCATATCAATTCCACATGGTCACCCAACCTTCCCATATCATTTCCACATATGGGCCATATATGGCCCAAGATCTGCCATATCATTCCCATACTTTTTGTTTGGTAAGGGCTACAGTGTATGTTTCATCAGGCCTGAACAGTGTTCCAACAGCTTGGTGACCTTTGATTAGCAGCAACGTTTTGTTTAAGTTTAAATCATGTAATTATCATGAGGCAGAAGCCACATTATTTTGTTTTTAACGAAGCTGTGAATTTCAAGTTAGCTGCTGGTTTGCTGCATATTTCATAATTTAAAGGTGGAACCAAAGAGTTCAAACTGGCAACTAGAAAACTATGCTTTGCAAAATATTTACTTTTTCTCCTCTTCTTTTTTTGTTTTTTTGTTTTTCTTTTGTTTTTGTTTTTGTTTTTTTTGTTTTTGTTTTTTTTGTTTTAGCTTTGTTGGAATGCTTCATTGTAGCCCCTGTCCCATTGGTCACTCCATTGACAAAAGCCACCAAGTGCTGGTTTGGAAGACAAAAGAGCAGTTGAAGGTGATGCTAAATTCAACACCAGAGCAGTGGATCACTGGTCCTGCTGGTAGTGGAAAAACATGGATACTCATTGAGAAAGTAAAGTCTCTTGCAGAAAAGGCTCTCTTGCATGAGACCAAAGAAAAAATTCTTGCAGTTTGCTACAGTTTGCCTTTGTCAAAAATGCTTACAAAGACATTCAAAGACCATCTGGTTAACTTGTTACAGGGTGATAATTTGAGTACTGTAGTGGAGGTTAAAACATTTAGCAGTCTCCTTTATGAAATCACAGGGAAATCTAGTGAATCTGATGAGGAGAAACAGAAAAATATTGCCTGTGCTGTCAAGCTCTTGGAGGAGGGGGTGCCTCAACACATTCCACGATATGACCACATTTTTGTGGATGAATGCCAGGATTTGATTGGTGATGGGTGGCCATTGCTCTTTGAGAAGCTGTGGAAAGACGATGATGACCTTTCTGATGATGATGATGGCAGCAGTACAGTCATTGATTCCAAACACAAGTGGTTCTTTTATGATACCAACCAGTACCTAGGATTGTCTGAGCAGCAGTACCAACAGCACAAAAAGACCCTCAAGAAAAGTTATAGACTCACTCAGGTGCTACGAAACACTGGTAACATCTTTGGCCAGTCAAAAAAGTATTTTAAATCACAAGTACCAACAGGAGACTCTATCAAGCTAGGACATAATGAATGTGGCTTGGCCATTAAATGGGATCCGTCACTGCCAAATAGACAGGTCGCAGAAAATACTGGTGTAAAGTTGGTCGTCAGTCATGTTAATGAGCTTCGCAGGAACAAGGTGCAAGACAAGGACATCTGTGTTCTGGTAGAAAATGCCACGATTCAAGAGAGGCTCAGTTCTGAGCTTCAACATTATAACATAGACACTCAGAATGCAGAGGAGTGTTTTGATGAAAATCAGAATAAAGTTGTGGTTGAAAGTGTCAGGCGTTTCAAAGGTTTAGAGGCCAAAGTTGTCATTTTATACAACCCTCGATTTTTTGTTGACAAGGACTGGGCCGTTAAAAAAGTGAAGGAATTGCTTTACACAGCAGTTTCAAGATGTTTTTGCTACCTTGTTGTGATCACCACCAGACATGGTCACAAAGCGTTGAAATCTGATGATGGAGTACAAGAGGGCACACTCGAAGGTAGCCAGCAACAAAGGCCAACCTCAATGCAGAATCCACAAAATTTGGCATCTGAGAAGAGATCACAAGTAAATGCCTTGTTCAGTGAGTGCTTTGGCCGAAGAAGTGCTGAGACCCAGTATGAAAGTGGTCCCCCAGAGTCCTCCAAGCGGCCCCTTGAGGATGAAGATGAAGCTAATGACGAAACAACACCAGAAATAGTCCAGGTTTCTCAAATGGAGGAAGTGCAATACAATCGGCAGTTTGAGAGGCTTAAGAAGAGGAATCAACCAAAGAAACACCGCCCCATGAGGGTTGCTGGTTCCAATCTTTTGGAGCCTGGTGATCAATCCAAATTTAAGGACCAGATACGAGAAAAGGTGTTTGGTCTGCTTAGTGAGACAGTTGAGCAGAATCTTCAGTACCTACCCAGCAGCAGCACCAGGGATCCATCACGTTCAAATGTAACAAACACTGTCTCCTGTATTGAATACAGTGTATACTGTGAAAGAAGATATGACCGAGACACAAAAGCCTACACTCAAGCTCTGAGAAATCTTAAAAAACAGATTGCAACATGCAACGAAAAAGAGCAGTGTCATGAAACCGTGGTGAAAGCCTCAAGACGTCTGGATAGCTCTTCAGAAGGTTTAGTTTTATTGTTTTGTTATATACATGTACATGTACATGTTACTATCGGGGTTCCAGATAAGTTTTTAAGGCAGCGTGTCAACAAGAAATTTCCAACTATTCAAATTCCCACTGCTCCCAACAAACCATTACAAATAAATATTTTCTGTGACTTTGTTGGATCATGTAACTGATCTTATAGGGTATTTTGAGCTGAGACCCCCTTCTTATTTGGAACACTTTTAACCTCCTATCAGGGCTCGAGACTAACGGTAGCCAACTAGCCACAGACTAATAAAAATTCCATTTTGGCTAGTGGATTTTGCACTTCACTAGCCATTGTGGCAAGTGAAGAGTTCAAAGCACTGTCGGACAAGAGGAAAATCAAATAAAAATTAATTTCAAATGTATCACAATAGAAAATGGAGTCGTGCAAGTGAATAGATGATTGACTTTTTCTTTTCTCTTTTCATGTTAATGCAATGATTGACAAACAAACTACTTCCCCAACATTTCCCCAATTTGCTGCTGGTCATTGAGGTTTGCCTCATTTTTCCTAAAGTGTTTCTCTTTTCATTATGTACTGGCGGGCGTGACTGAATTTGTGCTGTCACAACAAACAAAAATGTAATAACTCTGGTTCTACAAGGTGCACAAATTTGATTGAAATGGCAGAATACTCTGTCTTAATAGATGTTGAATTTCATTTTGAAATAGCGCTTATGATGTGCAGTTTATTGATGATTTGTTTATTTAAAAGGAAGGTTTCAAAGTGTTTCTCTTTTCATTACACACCGACAATGACAAAATACTCTGTTTTAAATATGTTTCTGTTAATGTTGTTTCTCTACAGCATTGTCATCACATGATGAAACTTGATTTACGGTGTAACAAAAGACTTATTTTTATTATAAAACTTTTAATTGTCAAACATCTTATTTTTAAAAAGCTGCTAAGTTGCACATCAGTATTGTGGGTGGAAAAGAAAGTACCTAACTGAAACTGCTTGACAGGATTAATGTCTGGCAAACAAGTCTGGCTAGTGAAATATTTGTTTTGGCTAGTGAATCAAACCTCTCACTAGCCACTAGGCTAGTAAGCTGAAAAGTTAGTCTCAAGCCCTGCTCCTATCATTGGTACTTTTGTGTACTTCAAGCCCCAGTTTCTGGAATTTGCCAATTTAAGTATTGTTAGGTCAATAGGTAGCTTATAGTAAATTAATTTTTATAGGTAATTGCGTGGGGCTGAGTAAAGTTGAGGATTAATATCACCACAGGCAACCCAAACATAATATGTGTGGAATCAGGGTTTAATTGAAGGTCATCACTCAAAGCATAACCTGAAAATCGTTCTTAACTTTATTAGATCAACCGATCTCTTTTGAATTGCCATAAGAGAGATAGAAGGCTTTATAATAATTATCTACACCTGTCTGATGCCTGCAAGTTTCCAAATTCCATTGCATTAAGCCCATGAAGTGCTCCCTTTTAGATCGATTCTGGCCATTTTTGCTTTGCCATTGTCCACTAAGCCAACAGCCTTACAATGCGATTCAAAAACTGGAGTATCAAAAAAATGATTCTCGTAGGGGAAGGGTCGTTACTCTTGCCCCCTTGCAAATAGACGGCGTCGGGGGAGCCAGTGCATGTAATTCAACTGTAAACCACTCATGCACGTCTCTGTCAATAATTGATGCTTCGCTGATTTCATTGTTCAAGAAAACAAAAGGTTTCTTTTGTTTTTCGATGAACGCAAGATCTCAAAGCGCCGCCGAGTTTTTTCCATCCGTTTTTAATCAAATACGAAGCGCAAACCAGCGGAAAAAAGTGCAGGGCTGTAGTTTTCTATTAAATTAGCGACCACATGGAAAAATTCAGCTAATTTGGACGAAAAAAAAAAAAAGAACAAAATTTGACATAGAATGGTTATGCCCCAACGCCTTCAATTGATACTCCAGTTTTTGAATTGCGTCGTATGGCCGTTGGCTTCGTGGACAAATGGCGAAGCAAAAGTAGCCAGAATTGATCCAAAACGAGGCACAGTCAGCCAAGAAGAGTAAAAACCACTTGTTCGCTCGCAAAAAAAAAAAACGCACACCCACACATACACAGTTTAACTACTTTGTGTCCAAGACAAGTACAGATGATTGTTATTTAAGCGAGTTTCATTCCTGAACAAAGAAAATAACGATTAAACCAAAATTAATGTTAAGCTTCAGTTTATTAGATTCACTTGTGCTGTAGAGGTTTTCTACCACTTGAAAATACCGCCCACTTAACAAAAGGGCATACGTTAATTAAAAATAGCAAACGGTTAGTCCAAAGAAATAATTTGTGGAGTAACTTCCAGAAAGTTTGAGCTACCTGGTGGTTTTGGCGCACCGCTACATGTAGTTTCTTCAGATATCTCCATGTGATGTTAAGTAATTGAACCCATGCAGTGATGTCATACATGTACCATTCCATATTTGTAAAGTGAAATGATTTAATTTAACTTTTTACAGTACATGTAAGTATCAATTTTATTCATGGTCTTAGGGCAGTTTTCAATTGAGTGTTGTAAAGCCAAAACCAAAGTAATTACTCTGACCAATCACAACATACGCAAACAACGCAATGAGCCAATCAGAATACGAAGCAATTACATGTAGTCGGCGCAGAGTGTGGGAAAATATGTGCGTGCAAGTTGAGATTGGTTTTGGTTTTGCTTCTCATTGGTTGAGAAAGTGGCGCGAGTTTTGCTGGCCAATCAGAGAGTGAAGCAATGCAAAACGAAAATTGAAAACCGCTCTATACCCCTGTACTTGGAATTGGTTGTTTTATTGCTCTTTTCAATTTCTTGCAGCTGCCACCTCAATGGAGCAAGATTGATAGCCTGTTGTGCTGTACCATTCTTTTGAAGATGTCTTACTGTCTTGGTACCAGTGATAGCAGTGAGCTGTTGAGATGTACATGTTCTGGTTCAATTTTATCCTTGGTAACCTTTTGTAGAAAATGATCACAACTTGTTGAGAAATAGTTGGGAATTTTTTTGATGTGATGTTCAAGAAAACAAACGAAAAATTGTGGGAGTATCGATCGATCAAAGAATTGGTATTTAAAATTTACGAAACCACTTTGAACCACCTTAAGTGTAGAAAATGTTTGTTCAAGTTTTTAAGAAATTCAAAAGCAATAATATTGATATTTTTATGTTAGATAGAATTTTAGTTTAGTTGAGGCAAAGTTTGTTACATTTTGAATTTCGAACAGTGGTCATCTATTTTAACTATTATATACCTCAGTATAACTAAAACTAAAACTTTTAAAGCTTGATGTTTCCTACTTATGGGGAGCAGGGTTGGCGCAGTGGTGAGAGCACTCGCCTTCCACCAATGTGTCCCGAGTTCAATTCCCAGACTCGGTGTCATATGTGGGCTGAGTTTGTTGGTTCTCTTCTCTGCTCCGAGAGGTTTTTCTCCGGGTACTCTGGTTTTCCCCTCTCCTCAAAAACCAACATTTGATTTAATTTGATTTGATTTGAGATTTGTAATTAGTAGGCGAAAAGCCACCTTGTGGAAGTACTACTAATAAGTCATTATTATTATTATTATTATTATTATTATTATTATTATTATTACTAACTGAGGTCTCTGGCAGCGACAAAGGAGACTGCGCCACCAGAGACCTCTGCTAGCAGGGCATGTTGCTGTATATTTCTGTGCAAAGTGCGATTACAAATCACCGAAGAATGTATGGTGGTAACACATTTAACAAGGGACTGTTATCTATTCAAACTTTTCGTTTAGTAAGTAAATAAATCATGAGTATAGAGAGATGGTCTGGGGACGTGTGTGCTCTTGGAGAAGGGTTATTTACTGTGCAAAAATGATACAATTTCCATAATGCTTTTATATAGTAGCAATATTAATTAAAATATAGTTCAAATTACAAGAAGACGATTAAATGTCAGATAGGTTGTATTAAATTTATGCCTGTAAGTAAAATTAAAAAAAATTGCCTTTTTAATGATTTTGAAATAGTTTTACCATAGTTTCTACATGATATTAAATTGTAAGAGTTCTTAAAGCAGGGCTCTCTGGATACCAGCCTGTTTGGTGAAAGTTCTACCCTGCCTTACTGTACCTCACCTCCTGACTTAAGCATCTGATATAATCCCAAGTGCTAAAGTACGGAGCATCCGTGCTGTCTGCGCTGTGACTGCTCTGCTAATCGTTTTTGAAATCATCTTGGTCCATCTTTCTTGTTAAACGCAGCGGTGTAGCTACCTGTACACACGGGCGTACCTGAAAAAGTCTAAAATATAAAATGAAATAAAATAAAGTAAAATAAAATTAATGAAAGATTATTATTATTATTATTATTATTATTATTATTATTATTATTATTATTATTATTATTATTATTATTTTATTTTATTTTTTTTATTTTCTTTTTAAAGCACAACGATTTGCTTGTGTCCATAACTCCGCTTGTATGTACCACAAGTTTCTATGGTTTTATTTATAGGCTGATATACCACGCGGGATGTTGGAAGAATACTCGAAAAATTTCTCAGTAAATCACGAGCCGCACACTGAATCATTTCTGTCGGTGCGTTTACAAGAAAAAATGGCCAACAGCGGTCAGAAAAAGAGTCAGTCATTGTGAATAAAAATCTCAGATACCACTAACTTGTTAGCTCAATCAATGATAAGCGATTGAAGCACTTCAATAAACTCCACAAACAAGCAACAAAGATTTTACGACTTAGTTTTCATTTCATATCAAGTAAAAACGCTTAGGCTTACAACATATCCCGGCTCAGCATACTGGAAGAAACGAAAATTGGATTGAGGCACGTGAAAAAGATTTGGGGTCTGGGGAAAGGGGTAGGGGAAAAGGGATTTGGAAAATTGTGCGTTCCTGTAAAAAAAAAAAAAAAACAGTTCTGGATTAAATGGTTGGAATCCAGGAGTCGGCTAGGTAATGGTTTGATGGTTCAAGTGGCTGATGAAGTCTTCGAAAGGACTGTCGTTGACAATGGCGTTTGGACAAAGTAAGTGAATTTCAAGCAAACCAGAGTCCTTACTGTCTGTCCATCTCAGAGGTAAGTCGTCTCTTTCATTAACACTGAAAATGTGAAGCTTGTGGGCTGTAGTTTGGAGTGACAAGAATACCTCACAAATTAATGTCTAGGTGAGCTACAAGCAACTTATTGGGCACAAAAGCCACGTGGTAACGGGCTTTATCCCTTAAATCTTAACACTACTACTTCGCCCCAGTTGTTCAAAGATCGAGAGGATAAATGTAACTGTCGCAATCAACCAACTGTTGACCGGATAGTGAGTTTGTACATTTCTGCATTGAGGGCTTCCAAGGGGCAGAAGCGACATGGCTTGGAAAACAAGCGACAGTATAATATTCTCCCAAAGAAGCGACAGCCGACAGAAATTGGCAGAAAAATCATTACAGTTGTGACGGACAATTCACTCACGTTTAATTCCTCCTTGTTTTCTTTGCGACAGAGGGATCTGTCCCTATCCAAACAGGCGACAGACAGTCGTAAACGTCGAGCGACAAAGCGACACCAGAACACCCTTTGGAGGGCCTCTGCCTTTGAACAACTGGGGCTAGATGGTTATCACCACAATTGACTGAAACGTCAGGCTGTTATCAACAACAGAGAGGATTGTTCTTAAGCAAGCGATGTTGTTCTTTGTGACGCTTGTGGGATGTGGCTTGGAGTAACAAGAATACCTGACAAATTAATGTGTCTAGATAAGCTGAAAGCGGGGGTAATTCCCGCTACCACGTGGCTTTGTAATGAGTGGCTTTGAGCTTACCTCACATTAATTCAGATTAATTTGTGAGATATTCATGCTGTTCTTCAGACTGAACGAGTGGCATGTGGTTGGTTGTCAATATGCCGAAAACATTGGTATGACAAAAAGTTGTTCATAAAGGAAAAAAAAAAGGCAAACACTGATCAAAATTGTCAAAGTATCCCGGTTACCCGTGCGCAGATTGGCTTAGCTCAGTCAGAAACACAAATCTGGCTTGATTCTTGCAAGCTCCGACAGCTTTCACTATTTAATGTTAGATTTTGGTGTATCTTTTTTTTTTTATCGGTTTAACCAGTTTGCTTCATTTTCTTCTTTCTGTTTGTCAGTGCCGATGGCAAAGTAATAATCTGAAATTTATTTTTTGGCCATAGAAAACCTAGTTAGAGCAAATTAAAAAGACAGGCTGATGCAAAGGCTATAAAATGAAGTGACCACAACGCTTTCATTCTTTACCATCCCGTTTGCTTTCCCGTCTTGTCTTGACCATTCGGTCCACCAATGAGTCACGTCGTTCCTCTCTGGAAACAGACAATTGATGTTGAAAAATACCATCTGTTTTTTTAACATTTTAAAGAAATAAGCAAAATTAAATGAATGGAACTGAGCAAATTGAGTTTTTTTGCTGAAAAAATATCTTTTATGTATGTATTTATTTATTTATTTATTTATTCATTGATTTATTTTCGACTTTTTCAGGTGCGTACGTGCGTATAGGTAACTACGCCCCTGTAGCGTTTTATGTGAATTTCTTTCCCTCTGATGCTCCAGGTTCAGCGTGCTTGCGCATTGTGCTCGTATTTTTGCGCTCCTCTAGGTACAAAAAACCATGAGCTCAATTGTGGGCTTATATCCATACTTGAGACATACTTTTCGAGCGCGCGCTCGATCTGTTTGTGACGCATTTTACAGACGTTCTGGCTTTTGAGATTGGCAACATAAACGAGCAGTGAAAACGAAGACCAACCTTCAAGGGAGGTTACACCCCTTTATTTGTTCACTTAGTGTTATCATCATGGGTGTGAACGTTTCTCGTCAAGAAAGGAAAGCAAGAGGGAAATATATTCCAGCCGAAGATGACGACGAAGGGGTAAAATTCTTGAAGGAAAGCTCGCAGCAATTGAAAGCCAAGGAGAAAATGCCGAGAGGAAGGAAAAGTTCCTCGAAACGAAACGAGTCTGGATATCTGCAATTTCTTTGTGGGGCAGGCAATTCGCAGTGCACATTCGATAGTCTCGAAACTATAGATGCCAGGAAATCGGTACCATTTGCGGTGCTGCCGGGAAACGACTCTCAAGAATCAACGAGTGATGATAAGGAGGATTTTAATAGCGTTTATTCTCGTGAAGGAATCGTCTCGTTGAAAAAGACCGGCAAAGTCTTGTTCGTCGATGAACCTCTAGATGATGTGGAACAACGGGGGAATTTAGTGGACAATCTCGTGGGAAAAATCAGAGACGAAGACAGGTTATGCTTAACGAACTCTTGTGATATGTCTTCTGCTGTTTCGAGAGAGCCTGGTGACGGGAGAGAGGCCAGAGATGACCTTGAAATATAGCAAGAACGAAACATGGCTTGTGTGAGCGTTTAGACAAGTTCAACTATCGCTTCAACTTAAGAGTTCTGGATGGCAATGTCGTTTGTTCCCTTCAATTATTTAAAAAGTGGTGTTCATCTCTCTTGCCGTGAAATAAATTAACTTTAAATTTTTGCACCGCCTGCACTGAAGTTTGTATTTTTTTTTTTCTGTATGACTTGTAGGTGTCGATTTTACTTACTTGAGAATAGGGGAATCCTGGTTTACAATATTTGCCTCATTAGCATGAACAATTCAATTTCTGATGGAGCTACAAATAAATCAGTTCTGAATATTGAAAGGCCATAGTATGAATAACTCTGCCAATGAATATGAGCCTCATGTATTGAATATTTTTTGTTTAACGCGGGTTTAAAAACTCAAAATTTTGCAAAGAATGTATGAGCTCATTAGTGCTTTTGCCACCCAGAAATTTCGCAGTTTTTGGAAGACAATATCTCCTTGAATACTACACCTTAAGAGTTAAAAATTTCACAATGTATGAAATTTCACTAGCTCTTAAGCTGCCTGGTGTCAAATCACATCTAACGTGTTTCCTTCTGTAAGCAAAGCCGTATCCAAATGAGCAAAAATGTAAACAATGACGTAAGCATGAATCCCCCTATTAATCCTCAGTTGATGTCGGTTAGGCCAATAGGTGTGACCAGGACGTTTCTTTTTCTTTATTTCTTCAGTTTTTTTTTTTTTTTCGGTCATCATTCAGTTTTATCGGCAGCAAAGAAAAATGTGAACAAGGAAATCGCAACGGTTCACTATTGTGTAGGAAAGGGTTCCATTCCCACGGTTTCGAAAGTGTTGTTCTCATGCAGGTTTATATTCGAGGAGTTGGTCAGGCCAGTCGTCGTCTTATTGAGGTCATAAACAGCAAAACAAAGAAATGAAAATACTGTTTCTTCTCAAAGCCGTTGAATTTTTGTCCTAAAAGTACTTGCGTTAACAACCTGGAATACTCGAGCGTGCGAAGGAGGGCAGCAGAGATGAGATTCATACGCCTCTCTTTGGTTTCCCCTCGCGAAACTCTTCTCGCTTGGCTTGGCCAGCTCTGTACTTTTGTATTGAAGAAAGGTATTGCTAGCCACTAACCTTAACCCTTTCCTACAAACTTGGACAAAACTCCTTGGGAAAATAGTTATAGAATGCCATGCAAGAGTCGGACCTGTGACCTATTTTTGTGTGGGATACCTGTGGTATCACACTATTGCCATCAGGTTGAAAGTCCGCTTATGCCAATGAGTTGCAAAGTTTGCTTTGCATTGTGGACAGTGTCTCCCACACACGTACCCTTTGGGTAACTAGTTTACTAACGGTGAGAAAAGAATTTGTCCCTTTGATACGGACGCGTGAAACACTTGTTTATGAGGGGAGAGGAGTTGGGGTGAGGGGGGCAGGTTTTTCTTTAATCCATACAAAGGACTCCATGGAGGGCCATGGGAAACTACAGTCAAATGGCTGACATTTAAGTTCCCCCTTACACAGAATCATTATTTTTCAGGAACAATTTTATTTTACATTAAACGACATGCAAGTATCTTCTAGAATTAACCTCAAACAATGCAAAGCTGAATCCAAGATTAATTAAAATCTGAATGTACAACAGTTCCATAATCTTTGCTGGATTACTTTGCTAAACCGAAACAGATTGCAGTCCATCCTTTCTGTGCACGGAGATCTCTTTACTGTGTGAAACTTGTCTTCCCGCTAACAATCACTCAGTCTTGGAAAAATACATATTATACCACTCTAATATGGATGGAATTTTGACAAGACAACAACTCTGGCCCATTCTTTTGGTGTTTGGTTGTAAATCTGCTTTATTTACCAGCTGTAGCCCTGGTGTTTGTGTCAATTAAGAGAACACTTGCATTCCGAATTTTATTGCATTCAATTACATGAAAATTGACAAAGCCTAGAGGGCTCTCAGTGGCCAGCCATTGTCTTTGATCTTTTTGAGCATAAGAAAGAACTTCGCTACCCCTACAAAATTTCAGGTGTAAATTCACTTACAGCAAGATGACTGATCAATTCCCAGTAATATCTTATTGTTTTCCAGAAGTATTCATTTAATAATAAACTTGGGAGCATAAAATCAGATTAATTCATTGAGGGACAGAACCTTCATTTTAATTTTTAAGTAACCACAAACCATTCTAATGCCAAAAACAACTGAGGTACAACAGTGTGGTACTAGGACAAGTAGGAATTGAAAATAGATTTGGTCAAAATCATAACATAGAAACTGGCACATTATTTTCCTTCTGCACCAGTTGTTGTTTAATTGCTTGGCCTTCACTAAAGGCAAGTAGAACATTCACTATTTTCTCTCTAACATAACAAGTCCCTTACATCAAGCATCAAATTTATTTTTGTTGCTCAAGAATACAAGAGGTCAACAAATTACAGAAAATTTCTTTGCCCTTGAAGCACATGGCATATTCCTATTGACTTCACATTTACCACTATGACAAGTCTTCAATTTGATAACCAGCCATGCTTCAAAGGATGATACAAAATGCAACTGGAAATGTTGAGATTTCAAGTAAATGTCTCTTAACCAATGTCATTTAAATTCTAGTACAATAGTAAAAACTTTCAAGGTACCATTTATAAGCACTTGGCAGTATTGACTTATTACCTGTAACTAAATTTTAGACATAAAACCTGCCAATCCTGGATTTGCAATGGCTAAACATTGAAAAACAAAACAAAAACCAATACTTTTGCAGTTCGGCTAATAACTAGACGTCCACATGTACATATTGTTATAACACCATTTGAACTGAAAAATATAATACTCAACTTTTGTGTTCTAAGTAATAACAAGGAGATTTAGCAAAGACGACACAACATCAAATGACAATGCAAACGCATACATGGAAAGGACTGAATGCAACATCCACTACTCAATTTGCCATTCTGCTATTGGTAAAGTTGGTTCTTAGAACTGTGCGCACCATCGTCAATACTGCCACATTTTCTTTGCTAAATCTGCCTGATAATGTTTTACGATCTTTTAGCTGTTACAGTAATGAAAATTCTTGAAGGCAGCTCTTTGGACCCAAATTTAAAAGTCTATTCATACAGTATAATTTTTGGGTTACTTTTCACTGAGTGCCATATACACTCTCGTCACTGTATGCTATGTAAAGGAAGAAGTCTTCTTCATGATGTTCCTGATAAAGCTGCCCCATTGTCGCACTCGTGGGTGGAATAACATTGTTGACAAAGAAGAACAGTGCATCCTCGGGTCTCAGGTGAATTCTTTTGCGAATGAGGAAGTAAAACTGTCCAACTGTAAAGAGAAAGATCACCCTCAGTCAATGTGAAATAAATAATATAAGAGAATTGCTCTTTGTGTTTACTATAACCTAACTTAAGGCCTTCCAAGGGGTGGTCTGGTGTCTCTTTGTTGCTTGTTTCATTAGGGACAAATGTCACTGTCACAATGAAAACAAAGAGGAATGTAAAGTGAATTGCGGCTGTTACAAACTGATGCATGTTTTCTGCCAATTTCTGTTGGTTGTTGGTGTTTTGGGAGAAGATTGCCACCTGTTTTTGGAGCCATGTTGCTTCTACCCCTTTGAAGGCCTCTAACATGACTTCTATTATTTTGGTCCCTTTCCCTCACCCGTCCACCTACCCCACCCACCCCTTTGTATAATATGTGGATATGGAAAAGAAATGAGAATCTGTATTTTGATACAGGGCATGCATGAATGGTGTCCAGCTGTGTTTTGGATGCTCATGTTTCCAAAAACATAGATAGAAAATTCACCCAACCCTTTAAATTGTGGCATTTTTGAGAAAATGTATCTTGGAAGCTCAATCTTCCACTTCCCAAGTGCTCTTAGAATGGTAGGATCAATGGCACTACGTCCAAAACTACTGGCCTGGATGAATACACAGTGTTCCTTGTCTGGCTTCTTACCTTGAGCAGTATATAGAGCACTTCTACGAGCCAAAATTCCACTATTGCCAAAATGAATATTTTGTTTTTCATAATTTGCCTTTAACCCATTGACTGCCAGAGACATATATGTACATCAAAAACACCGTTTTTTAAGTGTTTTTAAAACCTGCAACTGTCCCAATTCCTGGACTATGGTTGAAATAAATCATTGATATTGCCAAATGCTCAGTTGTTTAGACTTTATCACCCAAACTCCCAATTTTCAGTTCACTGAGTATGACTGTTTATTCTGTTGCAAAACCAAAATTGGCTGCTTCGAATGCCCTCAGACAACTCCAAGACATAAGCAACTTTGTCATGAAGTTCAAGACAAAACATCCAACCAACACCAACAACTTTATAGTATAATTGTATTGATGAATGCAGCAATATTGAGGCCTACAGTAGTGAGACCTAGTCCCCCTTCAATATGCACAGAAAGCAAAACTTAATTACTTTGTCGCAGGGCATCTGTTTTAATAAGAGTAACAAAAACCTGCCTCATGGAAGACTGATTTTTGAGCTGAAATGTTTAAAGGCACATTAGTTTTCAATTACTTCCTGAAGATTAACTTGTCCAGAGGACAAGTATGACTGATCACACACTTGTCCCCAAGGCAAAAACACCCATCTTGGGCAAGTGGACACCATCTTTGTCGCACACTGCCTACCTTCAGGAAATTGCAAAAAGATATACTAAAAGTCAGCAGTTAAAGAGTTAATATTTATTATAAGACGAGACTCCCATTTCAAGAGACATATGTCCTGAGACATGATTATCATGTTAATATATAGATTTAGCCAAGCCTAAAAGCTCCACGATTATTATTTTTTTACTGGTATTGAAGAACACCGCACGGCTTTCCTTGCGCCAATATTTTATGTTTAGAGCAGTCAACGGGAATTGACCGCTGTTCAAAAACATCAAAACAATACAAGAAAACAATACAGTCGACGCGTGTGTTTGTTCAAAAACAAATTTAGCAATCACAGAATGATCAAATATTTTCATCCAACATCGTTAGACGAGCATGTTTGACGGTTTAGCCACCTCTCACAATAGTGCATTAAATGGCTTTCCATGTTTGATCGAAATCAAACATGTTCATCCAAAATTTCGCACTACGAACAAATGTTTGATCGTTTAGCCACCTCAACAAACAAATCGTGCACAAATGGTAAAAAGCAACCAAATGAGCCACGTAACGTCGAAAATTTCAGCAATAATATGCAAAAATCATTTTTTTTGGACTCACTTGGTCCCGTGTTTGGTCAAACATTGTTTTGCGTTTAGCCACCAAACGTTATGCTTGACAAACACTATAATGGAAGAAAATGTTTGATCCTTTAGCCGGGACTTAACAAACATATTTCATAGTACGTTAAGTTTAGACATAGCTTAAATGTCGTAGAAAAGAGAAAAACGAAAACAATCCTGATAGTTTGGATGCGTAATCGCATGGGGCCGAGTAAATATCACTTGTGCCAGTTTTCAGAAAGTTGCTGAAATTGCCCTCATCGCGCAAAACATAAGTGATACTAATCCTTAATTTTACGAGGATTCATTGCGATTACGTGTTAATAACATAAGGGCAAACGTTTCTTTCAGTTCTTAACACTGCAGACACACAGACGCCGAAAAACATGTGCAGTCAGCCAAGCGGAGGAAAACACTCGTTCGCTTGTAAAACAACAAACAAACAATTCGACTAGCTACTCTTTGTGTCCAAAACGAGTAGACTGTTATTTATATCCAGTCGAGACAGAAATACAAGTTTCCTTCCTGAACAAAATAAACAACGATTAAACCAAATGCTAAGCTTCAATTTATTTAAGTTACCTGTGTTGTCGAGCTTTCTACCACTTGAAAATACGCATCGACCCACTATAGTAAAAACACGCATCTACAAAAATAGCAAACGGTTTGTTCAAAGAAAGAACTTCTTCCACCAAGTGTGAGCTACTCGTTCCTGCCATTAATGCCGGTGAGTTGTTAAGAACTTTCTTGGTGAGCTGCAAGATCTCGCGGTAAAGTGAACAAGCCCTGAAGCGTTAAATCATTTTGTTTTTCAACCACACAATCCGGGCGCCATAGAAGTGGATCCAAAAATTGAAGAATTTCCTGCGAACAACCTTTTGCTCTTCCATTTTCCAGTTGAAAATTCACCTTCCGGAGTATCTTTTATAAAGCTGTTCTTGATTTTTATGCCCTTCAGTTATGCGAATTAAGAGACAGAAACTGAACTTCGAAGATGATGTTGATTTGCTCAAAATGAAGACACCAACCGAATGTGAAATCTCGAGCCGCAGAAAGCGCGCGAAATATTAAGCCTCGTTGTGGCTTGGGTGTCTCGTTTTGGTTAAATTAACTTGACTTGAGCCTGCGATCCAATTGAAAACCATAACCTGGCCAGCGGTCAACTTCAAAAAAACAGCGGACCTTGATGAGCTCTAACTTGAGCCCGCGATATGGTCACGTGATACTGGTCAGCGGAAACCTTGTTTTGACAGGTGTCAATTAGCCATGACACGGATGCCCTATATCAAAGATCTACGCTGTAAACTAGGTGATCAGCTGGAGTATGGCCGCCATGTTGGATTATTATTATTATTAGGATATTATTAATTATTGGGTGACTCCGTCGTCGTGCGTACGCGCCCACGAGCAATACCGCTAGCCATTTTTACCATGAGAAAAGCAGTTGACGGGTTTCTATAAGTATGGTGCTCCGCCGGAGCTCCGCTAATAACAGTCACATCACACAAGATGCCAGTCCTGTACAGAGTATGAGAAATGATGCAGCCTACTTGTAACTTTCCTCTGCACCAGATGCCAAGAATAAAATATCATTGTCAGAGTATTGTCATGACTAACCTGTCAAATCAGATGGAACAAGGTATTTCTTTTTATCCAAGTCACCGATCCTTGCTTTAGGGGCTTTTTCCACAATTACCTGGATGGGACAAAAACAAGGTTGCATACATATTTAATTTTCTTTGCCATCTTAGGAATCCATTCACTTGCAAAGGTTTTGAAATTAGCAACCACCCATGTGAGCAAAAACTCTGTTGAGTGAGAAAGTTATAGATGGCTAGTTGCCATTTTGACCTAACAATCTTCTTTTATGCTGTCTAGTTCCACTTTTACTTTAAGAAATCGCTAACAAATGGGGTGCTTATTTGAAATTCTTTGTATGCCATCTGCATAGTGATAATTAAACAAAACCCAACCAACTGGGTCTGACAACACAAAATTAAGACATTTTTGAAGGTTTTTTTTTTTATTGTTTTCTGTTTCTAATAAAAGGCCTTCTGAGTCTCACTCAACCACATGGTGAGTGTTAGCTAAAATTGCTTACAAAGTTTAGTTGAAATAAATTCATTTGCACCATTCACAAGCCAACCTCAGTAAGTCAAGCTTCCTTGCAAACATTTTGCTTTTCCTATCAGTTTGAGGAAGGAGTGCATTTATTTAAATTCCTGCTGTAAATGGTTTTGAGATCAAGTAGTTAGAGACAACACCAGGTACAGTGTATAATAAACAAAAATTTGGAGACTCTCAAGTAACATTGTTTGAAAAATATAAACAAGTACAGTCTTAGAGAAATAGTTCAGCTTTTAATGAACTCACAAGAAACTGAAAGCATGCTGTACAGTTTAGAAAACCCCTGTTTGGCTTCAGATCAATAGCTATCAAAATATTTCTAGCTAGAATTTGAATGTAAGTTGGAACAATCTGGCTTAATAATATAATAAACAAGTGTGCAAGTCCATCATTGCTACTTGTTAGTTATCATTCCATTTTTTTCACACCTAACTCTCTTCAATTCCAATCAGGACAAAAGAGTGAAATGAGCCTTAACTTGGGCCTAAATTTTTCCTCCAAAAATAGTGGATCCCTCATTTACCACTAAATAAAAGGAATGAGACAAGTCTGTGCTTGTTGCATTGGGCGCATTGCACTGACAATGATGTGCGAGTTTACCAAATGGCTAAAATACAATGAGCTGGCCGATCAATGGATATTTCTAGTCAAGATACAGTATTTCTGCTTGAGAAAGGAAATGCTTCAATCAAATAGTTTTATTATTTTTCACAATTACCTGGATGAGACAAAAACAAGGTTGCATACATATTTAATTTCCTTTGCCATCTTAGGAACCCATTCACTTGCAAAGGCTTTGAAATTAGCAACCACCCATGTGAGCAAAAACTCTGTTGAGTGAGAAAGTTATAGATGGCTAGTTGCCATTTTGACCTAACAATCTTCTTTTATGCTGTCTAGTTCCACTTTTACTTTAAGAAATTGCTAACAAATGGGGTGCTTATTTGAAATTCTTTGTATGCCATCTGCATAGTGATAATTAAACAAAACCCAACCAACTGGGTCTGACGACACAAAATTAAGACATTTTTGAAGGTTTTTTTTACTGTTTTCTGTTTCTAATGAAAGGCCTTCTGAGGCTCACTCACCCACATGGTGAGTGTTAGCTAAAATTTAGTTTCCAACTTTGCTTACAAAGTTTAGTTGAAACAAATTCATTTGCACCATTCACAAGCCAACCTCAGTAAGTCAAGCTTTCTTGCAAACATTTTGCTTTTCCTATCAGTTTGAGGAAGGAGTGCATTTATTTAAATTCCTGCTGTAAATGGTTTTGAGATCAAGTAGTTAGAGACAACACCAGGTACAGTGTATAATAAACAAAAATTTGGAGACTCTCAAGTAACATTGTTTGAAAAATGTAAACAAGTACAGTCTTAGAGAAATAGTTCAGCTTTTAATGAACTCACAAGAAACTGAAAGCATGCTGTACAGTTTAGAAAACCCCTGTTTGGCTTCAGATCAATAGCTATCAAAATATTTCTAGCTAGAATTTGAATGTAAGTTGGAACAATCTGGCTTAATAATATAATAAACAAGTGTGCAAGTCCATCATTGCTACTTGTTAGTTGTCATTCCATTTTTTTCACACCTAACTCTCTTCAATTCCAATCAGGACAAAAGAGTGAAATGAGCCTTAACTTGGGCCTAAATTTTTCCTCCAAAAATAGTGGATCCCTCATTTACCTCTAAATAAAAGGAATGAGACAAGTCTGTGCTTGCTGCATTGGGCGCATTGCACTGACAATGATGTGCGAGTTTACCAAATGGCTAAAATACAATGAGCTGGCCGATCAATGGATATTTCTAGTCAAGATACAGTATTTCTGCTTGAGAAAGGAAATGCTTCAATCAAATGGTTTTATTATTCAACATAGAGAAACCTTGGAAGTGACACATCCAAGCATCTTGTGTAGAAAAATATTGTAACAGAAACTAATGGAGCTTTGAAAACACCTTTCCAAAATGGCAAACCTTCTGTGAAGTGGTGCAGTTGGATTACTCAAACCAAATAAAAACAACAAAACCAGATGTCCTGCAGCATATGGGAAACTTAAATAAACACTGCCATTTGTGATGAGGAAAATTGAAAAAAAGAAACAGAGCCCATTCCTAAACTTGTGCCCTTACAGTCCAACTAAAAATACAAAAATATTTTAGGGGCATTGTTTCTTCAGCCATGTTGTCATTAGACACCAAGAAAGTGATCCTCCATGACCTTTGAAGGACAGGTGCCTCCTAACAGAAAGGCATTTTGTGCATTTTTTCAACTATGCTGGAAAAGCAGATCTCTGTGCACAGGGTTGGTTTGAATCCAAAAGAAATTTGGGGGTAACATTTGCTTCAAAGGTAATAAAGCACCAAAAATTCCAAAAAAGCTTCCAAATATGTAACAATGTACAGCTTCTTTTTTCCAGTTTGAAGCTTAAAGTGCAAATGAATTGAAAATTAACTACCTTTTTTTACGGTTTTAGATAGCTTATAATTCCCTTATTTCATTTTCAGTTGTTTCCCTCCTTTTCGTGACAAGGATTCACAATTTGTAGGGTTCATGAATTCCCGACGTGGCCCAAAATTTGAGACATTTGCGCGTTTCCAAAAGGTCTCTATGACATCAGTGGTGTGTAATGTTCAAATATGAAACATATCTGAGAAGGTGAAAAAGTTTAAACCTGGAAAGTTTTGAGCAGCTGCCACCCCGGTATTGAATCTTGGTAATTCTTCGACATTTTTATTCCACAGAACTCACAAAAACAGTAATGCACTCGACTGAGTACACACGAATGACATCATGACTATTCACCAGACCCCATGTCTTTATCTAGAATTTTAGTGAAAAAGGCCCAACTTTCACCACATTTTAAAATAAGTTCCTGCTACTTTTAGTAAACTATTTTCCCCTCAAAATGTTTCTTAAAACACCAATTTTCATATTGACGGAAAAAAACTGGCTTTTAAATTTCAATTCATGTGCACTTAAATCATCCCCCATCCCCACTTCCCCCCCCCCCCTCCCCCCCCACGCTCCCCATTATCACTGTTGAATACTGTTTTGAAGTTAATTCAGTCTTGACAAAGTAATGCAAACCACCGATTGTGTGTGTTTTTTGTGCCAAGCCATCTCCAGGGCTTGTTTGATTTTGCAAGGAAGCTTCAGCCTTGGAGAAAAGTTTCACGTAGTCTTTCAAGAATTTTACAACCACCACTCCTAGGACTGACTCACACCCTACAAACGCATATTGATCATGATCAAAACATTAAAAATGCTATTGCACTAGAGTAAGAGAAAACGCAGAAATTTTAAATAATATCAGAACAATGAACAATGAGGCTAAATGGATAATTTGGCCCTCAAGGGACAAAGCGAAACTACTGCAAACGTTAAGCCTTAAGTCAAAGCGCTAGCTTGTGTACATACACTAGTCGACACTCCTAAGCCTAAATATTAAATGTAAAAATTAAATATAATATATGATATAATATAATATATAATATTAAATGTAAAAATTCCACCGACCTAAGATTGCAAGTGACGGACGATATTGTTTTCGCACTCGTCTACAAGTAATAAACTCAGATTTCGTGACGTTGCAAAATAAAACTAAACTGACGCCATATTATGCATTATTTTTGCCACAGTCCTCAGGCTTTTAGGCTTGTGAAAACACCATTTAAGAATCGCAAGGAAGCCCCGATTACAGAGATTTAAGGAAGCAACCCAAAGTAAATCCAAGCATGTCTGATCTAGGTAAAAAAATCTCAGAAATGAAAGAAATCTAACGACAGGAAGTTACCACACACAGCCCCAAAACTATCGAGCTCCAACGGGCTTTCGCTTACCGGGACTCTGTCGGGGTATTTCTTGCGAATTTTCTCGCCTTCCGCCCGTCGTTTTTCAAATGGATGCTCTTCCTTATATTCCCACTTCATTGGTGCACTGTGCCAAGGTCTTTCTACTTCTTCAGTTGATGTCTAAAGCGAAAAAACTCCCCAAAACAGTGACAAAATGGCGCTAAATAGCTTATCTTAGTGATCACGTGATTTTGTGGTCGATGACGTAGCCAGTTTGGTTTATTTTTAGCTATGGACAAACCGGAAGTAAAATGGGAAGTGCGCTGCAACAGGGCATTGGAGGAATATTCTCGTGATAGCCATCGCATGGCTATCAGGAGTTTAAAAAAGATTCAAATTATTCTTAGAATTCAAAGCTAATACTGACTGACTATTTTAATAGCTAAGCACAATTTGATCTCTTCTTTTCTTTCACTAAGCCAAGAAAGTATTGAAAATCCGGTCACCAAGGTAGCGCCACAGAGGCACACGAATCTGTGAAATATGTGCGATTATTTCCGTACCGAGCTACAAATACTTGATCTATCTTAAATTCTTTGCATCAGTCGTGATGGAAGTGGTCACCCGAAATGTCACGTTATCTGAAAGTTTATAGTTCTTTAAGTTAAAAAAGGACGATGCGAATTTCCTATTCGGTGCCATTCCCTTGGTCAACCATATACAGCAACAACAACTTTTATTTATAACTAATAACGAAATCACAATTTGTCCTCCCGAGTATAGCAGGCCTAATCCAGTCGGTGGAGCAATAGACAGGTACGTGACATGTATACACAAAATTATAATAACGCTGAAATTGACAGTACTACAGGGTTAGATGTTACTACTATAAACACGAGAACGATTATACTGATTACAAAAACAGTAATATAAAAATATCTTGACTGTTTTTTTAATGATGTTTCGGATATCAAGGTTAGAGTCATCTAAAGATAACACGTCAAAAAGAGTTCGTATTATTTTCCTTTTAAAGTCATTTTTTTGTACTGTTTGTTAATTTTTTAAGGCATCTCATTCCATACCTGTTCCAATTCTAGAGAACGAATTTAGTTGAATTGAAAGTCTGGAACCATTTGTGTATAAAAGTTGCTCAAGGCAGAGGATTGAGTATTATAAAAGTCAATCATATCACCAATGAACCATTTCTTCCTTATGAAGGCCCCTGATCCAAGCCTGAAACTAACTTGTTATTTGAAGTCTTTGAATACCTCACAAATTAATGTGTCTTGGTAAGCTGAATGCCATTCATTGAGCACTAAGGCCACGTGCTAGCGGAAATTACCCCTTAAATTTACCAAATATAGTTTGAGCCTGAGCATTAGCAGCCATAGACAGCTGTTTTGGCCGTGTTAGGCCTTATCAGCATGACATTGCCAATACTCAGGCTCGAGTACCCATAAAACAATGAATATGTGAAGCTTGTGGGATGTGGCTGGAGTGACAAGAATACCTCACAAATTAATTTGTGAGGTATTCTTGTCACTCCAATTCACATCCCACAAGCTTCACATTTTCATTAGTTTCTTATCTGGCCAATTAAAACAAGCAGACTGAAGTAATAATAATAACAATCTTTATTTGCTTTTGTCAAGGTATACAACTTTTTTTGTTACAATTTAGAAAATTTACAAAATATGTTAATCTAAACTAAATAACAACAACGGGCAAGCTAGGAAGCTAAATAAACCAGGTTTTCTTGTTAGTTCCCTAAACAATTTAGGTTCGAAGTGGCAGGTAAAATAAAATAAAAGAAAAATAACAAGAAATGCAAGGAAGGGTGAACTTATTTACATGAATTATGTTTCTTCATCAGTAAAACGAAACTTTATTTTATTTGTTGTTCAGAGAGTAGATGCGCGTTGACGCATATGGCGATGTGTCGCCTGCTTCGTGGAAGACTGCTAGATGAATTAAAAGCGAAAAGTGCTGAGAGATGCATGCATGGACTGATAAGGAAGGCAGTGAAACGATAAGCCTTTTGACACTAAATTGACAAGTATGACAGATGAAAACAAAAACACCACTCGATATGATTGAAAACATGACTTGACATCATAAATAGGTGGTGGTGGCGGTGGCGGTGGTGGTAGCAGCAGTGGTAGTAGTAGTGGTAATGGTAGTAGCAGTGGTAGTGGTATTGGTATTGGTACTTTATTTACGTTAGTGGTTATCTGCGTACATTGATACCATTTCTTCGTAATAAGAGCAGGGACTGCGCAGGGGGAGGGGCTGGGAGTGGAGAGGGGGGGGGTTCTTTGGCCCCTTCACTTTTCAACAGTAAAAAGCAAGTTATACTAAAAACAATCTAAGTTACTTTTCTATTAAACGTTTTACGAAAAACAGGAGCCCATTATGGGCTCCTGCTGAAAACTGATTATTTATGTTTTAAAATACCATCGGAATACAACAAGCAAGGCTGATACTACGAGAAAAAAGTTGACTTTGCGCGACACCAGCATCACCGAAACTCGATAAAGTAGGGCTGCAACCATGGACAGCTGTCTCGTCCTTCTTGGGACTCGTCAGCATGGTGTCCTTTGCTTATTACGTTTACTTTAAAATACCCTTTTTTTGTTGCTGAAAGTTTCACCACACTGTGCTGTTTTAAATGCATTTCCAGCCATTTCAGAGGAGTTTTCAGGGGAAGCATTCCCCACTGATCCCCCTAGTTGACTCACGCTAAACGGCGTTCGAAGTGAGTCCCTCCCCCCCCCCCCTGCTGCGCGGGCCTGTTTTGACATATCAGTTGTCAATATGCTCACTGTGAGGGGGTTAATTGTCTCTGGCGTCTCTGCCACCTCTCCCTAAATTGATCTAAGTGGTGTCGCAGCGGTGTTTTTTGTTTTGTTTTGTTTTGTTTTGGTTTGGTTTTTTTTTTTTTGCGATATGAAGATGAGTTTTCACAGAGTATTTTTTTGAAGCTCCCCGTAATCTGCTTGCAAACTAATTGCTCAATAGCTTCACTGACACAAAGTAGGACTGTTATAGGCCTGTAGGTTTGCTTGTAATATCTGTCGTTCTTTTTAAATACAGGTATCTAGTCCCCACGCTTCCATTCATTAGGCCATACTTTCTTATTTATACAAGAATTGAAAAGTATTGTTAGCGGTCCCGAGAGTTTCTCTGCTCCGATTTTGACTTGTAGTTGTGTAACTGGTATATTTTCAAGGCTTTAGCGTAAAAGCTTCAGTTTCCTCCGTTATTTTCTGGACACAAGGATAGTGTTTGCAGTCATCCATTGATTGAAGTTCGGCTATCTTTCCTCCAATTCCGTCAGCAATTATATTGTGGCAAAATAATCCACCATTATTTCTGTAACTTCCCCTGGATTTTTGATGATTCATTCGTTAACCGTTCAACAGGATTTCAGCTTTGTATAAGTAATCCCCTGTGCTTATGAGGAAAGGCTTGAAGGTCTTGTAGTACGCACTGGGTTTGATCTTCAGCTCCTCTGACTTTTTTCTTCAGTAGGTTTTGATTGCTATTCTTCTCTAATGGATCTAATGATTTTCTCGTTGCTAATTGATCGCAGTTACAGGAGACTGAAACAGGGCACACTTCCCAATTAACATCACCCCCCTTAGGACAGACAGTAGGGGTGGTCACTGCTAGAGTTTTGTTACGTCCCTAGTGGTTCCAGTTATGTCCCACAGAATCAGATTAAGTGGAAGTACTATGAGACGGGACCTACGGTTTATCGTCCTTATCCGAGAATGGGTTAGCTTTATTCTGGGTTTTGAAGTACCCGGTTTGAGGTTACACTATGATAAATTACCCAAGGGGGAGGTAAACAGCACGTGTTGTCCCGGCGTTTAGCTATCAATGTGATTAGTTCAGCCGCTCCGGGGTCTCGACTCAGGTGAATTAAGGAAAGTATCTTGGCTGTTTCGAATTTAATTTGTCGTGCGTCTTATTACAAATACCCTAGTTAAGTGTTCTTTTGTGACAATGAGTTGTAAATTATTTTGGTGTCTTTTTTTTGTTCTCTTATTGTACTGCATTCCTTACATTGATGTTTGTAACACTACCGTAATAATATAACTTTCTCTAATACACTGTATTCGTGTGAGTTTCAATAAAAATTAAATTGAATTGAATGAACAAAAGAAAAATAATTTTGTGTTAATATGCTGTGATGTTGATTCAAGTTGGCTGGGACTACATTTTCCTAAGGCACTGTAATCTTGAACCATAATATATTGTAATCTACAAATAACGGTTACGAGGCGAAAAGTGAGATATTTTTTGTAAATGCTTGGTTGTCCCTAAAGCTGTGTTGAGCATCTTGAATGTATGCGATACTGGACCACCCCCCCCCCCCCTTCCCCCTCCCCATCCCCCCTCCGAATCCATGGAGACCCTTGTCTTAATTGACTTGAGGATTAACGATAACATACACATCTGGAAATGTTATGGGCAATTTCACTTTGGGCAGATTGGTTACACATTGAAAACATTGCTTCCCCGTGGGCAAACGCCATTCACCCAAGGGCCAAATGGCCAGTGTAACCACACCTATAATTATCTTGGAGAATCAGCAGTAGCGCGAGGATCAAGTTAGACCGCTCACGGAATGCATGGGTTGCTCACGTGACCAGCTATTAGACAAACAACTTGGTGCACAAGCTTTCCTGCAAGGCATTGAGAGCCGTACACCAGAAGCTGCTCTTAGTTTGTTTATCCTACAACAACATCACACAATACTAGGTCAAGAGAGTATGAGATTCTCTCTTGACTAGGTACAATTCAAAACAACGGTCTAGTTATGCAGCCAACCAACTTCAATATAGTTTATGAATGTAGCAAAATGTTCGCAAATCATTACATTACAATGACGTAACGAAAAATTATCGTTATCTACATGAGGAAGCCATTTTTCTCTCAGCATTGAAAGTTGACCAGCGAATCGCTAAAACGTGGGAGCGCACGTGACAGCTGTATGGGGTTAGTTCTTTTGTAGGCAGCTTTGAGCGAATATATTCCCACCTTCTCACAACGATGAAATCCCTGGAAGGGGTCCAAAAGAAAAAAGCAATACGCATACGGTTATCCAGTGAAAAACTAACGTGTAGTGATACTGAGGAAAAGAGTCAAATGTACCAGTTCTCCGCAAACCGGCGGAGACTTGATGTCGGTTTGTGAGTCTGTTGATGCAATTTCCGCTTTCAGTTTCTCTATTGATAATCCATTCGCTATAAGATCGTACTTTTTCTTCAGCCACTATATTACTTTACAACAATAACGCTATGAATAACAAGAAAATCCAGAAATAAGTTGGTCATAAATGAGGGTTCATTGTGATGAAGGCTTGCCTTACTTCCGCATCAGGGCAAACAGGAAAGCTATGATAGCGGCGACTATGCCAGTTATTTTCACCTTGTCGCTATCAGTAAGCTGTTGAGCTTGCTTCAGACCAATAGCCTCCAAGTACAAATTGCAGTAATCTTGGCAGTTGTTGCAAAACTTAAAGTAGCTGCCAAACTGCTTCATCACCGCCACTGCTTTTGCAATCAAATCTTCACCCTTGGCTTGAATTGTACCATGGTACTCCAGCTTGGACTTGCTGTCTTTGGACAACTGTCTTGTTACAGGGTAAATACGTTTCTTTCCATCGACGGTGATGAAACCAAGCTCTACGGTTATGAAATGCTCGTCATCTGTGGTGAGGACAATCGATTTATGCGCTCCGAATTTACTTCCACGAATTGAGTAAACTTTGTACGTCCGGTTGACGTCAAGTCTTGGCAGAAGCCCTTCCTTGTCAAGATCCACCAGTTGCTGTCTGTATTCTTCCAAATACTCTTCAGTATCGAGCATCGGCTCGGCAAAAACATCGGTTAACGACATCGTGGGCTTGCTTATTACTTTAGCACTCCGCAAACTACAACTTTCCTTACACAGCTTAATCGACTCGGAACTGTTATTCGGCAGGTGATTCGGCAAACACGAAACAGAATCTAATTACACTTGGCGGAATTTTATTGGTTGATCTTATCGATCAAAATTTCACAGAAATATTTTTACAAATATATTTTTAGAAATTTCAACCTCTTTCCCTAGTTTCCAAGAAAAAAGCCCTGGGAAATAGTTTGTAGTTAATTATCTTATCTTAATTTCTTGTAAAACATTATTCTTAGGAAAATTATGGTAGTTGTGTATTGTATTCAATTTTAATCCCTAGTCACAACACTCATAATGATATGCAAAGTTGACGCAACAATTGGATTTATATACTGCGCATATCACATAGTTTTATGTCGGTTTACAATTCTTTTCTAGGGTGAGATCGGACATCAGCCTGTAAAGGCGCTTCTGGTAGCCGTAGTTTTCTAGACCAGGTCATTTTCGTCCCCAGAGCCACTCGTTTGCACTTACCGTTACGAGTAATATTTATTTTGCACAAATCAACTAGAGAATTTCACATTCTCACCAATTGATCGAATTACGTCTTGGTTACCTTGCTTATAAACATTCTAGCCAACACTTAGTGCCAGCCCTTCAACTTTTCAATTTGGTCGGAAATAAGCGCATTCAGTGGCGAAACTACAAGAACACAACTGCTTTCAACCGTATAAAGACCAATGGTCCACCACGAACGAGAGAAGCTGGAATATCAACGGTTTTAGAAACCCCGTGGGCAAAATACACAGCCAGTCTCGTTTCTGTACAACTACTGCATGCAATGCAGCTTGTTGTTCCCTTTTCCCATGGTAAATTTTCTAATTTCAATGAAATTAGTCTCTTTCGAAGCCTCGCCAGCTTTCAAGCCAGCCATCATAAAAGCCAAATCTGGACTGTTACTCCCTCCCTGAGGATACATATCTGAGCATGAGCAAATACATTCTAGGCTATTTGACATGCGCTAACGGATGTCAGAAAATTTTTGACATCAGGTGCATATCAAACTTTGCCTATTGTTATGGTTTAAATTTTTTAAGACAATAAGCCTTTTGTTGTATGTCCGTAGGGATTTTTCCGTCCTGTTTCGCGAGATTATAATCGGGTCAAATCGTGTTCAGTCGGAACTTGTCACTGATGACAAATTTTTCCCAACGGTAGCCTACTTAGGAAAACGAAGACAAACTAACTGGGGTACGTCAGCAGGTTTGACTAAGCTTTTGTCATACCGAGCACACATGTTTCGGCCTTACCCAGCCTAACCGACTAAAGTAAAAGTAACCGTACTTTACTTTTACTTTAGTCGTCTAGTATTTTTTAACTCATGTTTTAGCGACCAAGCGGCAATGAGGAGCTGAAAGCGATAAGAACGGGCCGGCTACTATGCTTTGTCTCAGTTTAATATGCTTTATACGCTATGCTAATTCGTGCATGGCTTAATAATTATTTTTCCAATAGCGCATGGATCTACGAAAACGATAAACGAAAACAGAACTGTTGTCGATCGGCAAGAAGACAAGTTTTTCTTTTGCACCTTTTCACGTTTAAATGATTTCGCTTTTCGCCAATTTTTCCATTGCTAAAAACAACTCAGTAAAAAAAGGAAAGGAAGAAAACGCGGGTTTACGTAAACTATTGTTAGACCTCGCGTTTTTGTTTTTTGGTTTATTAAAGCAAGTAAACATCGCTGTTGAAGGCAAAAGGTGCGATTTTCGCACCTTTTTCCGTTTCAGGGATTTTATTCTCCGGTTGGCCAAAAATTCTGAAGCAAAAATCTTTATCGTCGCATTCACTTAGTAGAAAAAAAAAGTTTGAATGGTTTGGAATTGCCTTCCCAAACTGTGTTTTTTTTTTTTTTTTTTTCATCTTTTTTGGTGGCAGATTTGTCTTTAATCCCTGCCCGCGCGACGCTGTTCAAAGATAAACGGGGTCGGACCATATACTAATTAACAGTATTGATCTTCAGTTGAAAAGCCCATAAATTTTATTCATGATGCTTGCATATAAAACTCTCGTAAACGCAAGTTATAATCACTTTGATTGAGAGAAGAGCAAAAAAAACGTGAGCGAAATGATTCTTGTCAAGTGACAAAAGCGGATTGATTGTTTTCAAGTGCACGCGTCTGTATAACCATTTACTCATTAGCATAACTAATCCTCACTGACCATTCATGACAACCAGAAAGCAATGGAGTCAACTAAGCTCGAAGTTCAAAGACGCTCAGTTGCGCTTAAAAAATGTTACAGGTCGGTAACGTTTCTTTATTAGTAACTCGCAGAAAAAGCTGAAGAAATGTCTTCATTAGAACTTCATTCATGCTGCGCACAAGACCTGACAAAGGTTGGCGGCACGCGCTTCTTCATGGAAAGTAGAGTTTTTGTCAATTAATGGTTTGTTGACGATTAAGAGACAAAGACGAGAAGACAATGCACAACGGCCATGAAAGCGTTCAACGAAGATTTTAAATCTCGCGCTCGGAAATTTGCTAAGCGTCGGTTCTTACAAACTTTTGTTCTAGAAACAAAAGAGCCTCAAAGCTGCAAACACTAAAAATGCCCATAAAAGGAAGTTAATCCAGTGCCATTATCTACCAAAAATTAAACACAAAGTTTGATATGGGGTCTTTGCTACCCGGAGCCTCTCTTGTTTCTCCTACCACATGACCAAAAGAAACGAGGACTCTGGGAACGAGAATGAGACCCTAGGGGAGCTTAGAGAGCATTCTTTGATCTGATTAAGGCAGGATTTCACGTCGATTTTTTACTTGCTTAACATGGTTTTAACGTTGATATCTCGTACGCGTTTCAAGCAATCAAAAATACCTATCCTCGTCTCACGGATCTGTGTTGTGGCATATTTTGTGAACTTTTTGGTGATTTTTGGGTATATTTGGGAAGAGATAATTTTCTCAAAGGATTGGTTAAATTTAGGGAAATAGGAAATATTCAAGATTTAATGAAGGTTTAAAATTGGAATTTGTGGAAAAGTGGAAAATCAGTAGACGGACACCAAACAGTTCCCCAGTAACTTAAAATGCCCTTTTGCCTTGTCTGGTGGGGTTTCAAAACCCTTTTTTTTTTTTACATTTCATTCCGCGGAGAAGGGAACTTGAGTTCTTTTATTGGCGGTACAACCCACTCGATGGCAGAAGTGCAGAATCCCAGTCCGGTTTCACGAACCGAAGCCGAAGTTGCAGTTGTATATGTCGCCTGCGTGGCGGTTGTCAACTAACCTCGAGTAGTAGACGTCTGTGAAGAAGCGACGAATTTCTTGTTCTGTGTACCAGAATTTCAGTACGCGCTATGATTCTCCCGTCAACAAAAGCCGCTACTGTACCTGCCGAACAATGTTTCTTAGCCTGACGCTCAACCCCAGTCGGTTTCGGCCGATACGCAAGACGCAGCTGCAACCTTGGTTCACGTGAATCAGCAGGAATTTGAGATAATTATATGATCGCGTTGTGTTCCGCTTTTTAGTCTACTTTTTAGTCTCTTCGTCTACCATAGCTTCCTTCTAAACTCTCAAGACTGAGTGAAAGCAAACCGTTACATGCAGGGTTGCAAAATCGCTACATTATTTGAAACCACAGATTTGACGTGAAATTAAGATTATGCTTTGGTGGTACGTTATTTTTCTTCGATATATACCGAGGGTTAATTGTGAATGGAGAAAAGCACAGGCACTTGTAGGCGTGGTAAAATGTCCAGTTATTTTGAACTAGCGGTAGAGCAAGATATCCCTGGAATAATTTGTTCGTAGGATGATTCCTTCGTTTCAAATCGGAGGGTTGATTGCGGACGAGAAAAGCATGGACGCCTATGTGGGCATGTGGGCGGGGTAAAATGTCTAGTTATTTGAATATTTGTGGCAAAGCGAAAGTTACGTGTCAGGAAGGAGTGGTCAGTAGGAGAAGGACAGTAGGGAGCAGAACTGTGTGAAACATATTATATTAAATATTCTTGTGAAATTTTAGATTTAATAGTAGGATTAAATTTAGTACTTAAGTTTACTTAAAATATTCTTGCAGTTAATCACTGTCATCTGTAGAAGCTACGTTATTAATAGCAGTACGTTGCAATTACTTATTTAATTGGTTAATAGTAGACAAGCTTATCTTCAGTTAGGTAGGTGCTATTTAGGATTAAATTTAGTTACTAGTTTTCCCTTCGTATTCTTAGGGTTTAGATTATTTGGGAGTTTTTTTTTTTTAAATATTCTTCGTCCTTATCTTTATTAACTGTGCTTATTTTACGGCTATTTTTGCCTAGAGTTATTGTTTTCGTAGGAAAGGGCTGTGTGTTTTGAGCCTTTTTCTTAGGACCTAGGGAGCCTAGCCGCCTTCTACGTTACAATGGGAAATGTGGCCCTTAAATGTGTAGTCAGATAGGCGAGGGTGCGCAGGTCAGTGATTATTCCCATACCTTGCTTCAAATGAGTGTAAATTGGAGTGCTGTGAAATAATAATTTGTGATAATTGTAAATTAGCATAAATTACTATTTTGCCTGCACATATGAGGGTCCCCTATACCCCTTTGAAAAAGCTCAGTCGCGTAAAAATATTTGGCCTTTTCACGCGTCACGGATAATATCCAAAATTCTTTCACGTTCGAGAGGGTCGCGAATTAATATTTTCGCTTCTTCTATAAAGCTGTTTATCCTCCGAGTTTGGCTCTTCGATAGAGTGGTCATCTAAATCGCAAACAGGTCTGTCACACCTCTTCTCGTCTTGCAAAGACATTGACAGTTGTCTTAATTCCACACCGCAAAAATTAAGCTTAATCCCGAGTGGAACTTTTAGCCGTCTGTCTTCTGATGGAGTCACTTTTCGACTTCTAATTAATGCGACCCTTTACTACCCTCTACCGCTAGTCTCGTTTTCCAGAGGATGAGGTTGTGGTGGTAGATATTTGCGTATGTTCCTTCAAGTGTATTTCTGCATTCCTCAGTAGAATTCCGAATACATAGATGTATTTAGACTGTCCACTCGGTTAACTGGTCTTAACTATGACTTGGAGGAAATAATATCTTCAATTTGTAGTGATTAGAGGCGTGGCGGACTGATGGTTTGTGCACTATCTAGACTCTGGATCGATCCGTCCAGGTTCAAGCCCTGGCCGAGGCATTCCATTGTGTTCTCGGGCAAGACACTTTACTCTCATGGTGCCACTCTTCACCCAGATGTATTGTTAAGTGGTATGGACGAACAATGCTGGGGGTTAACCCCGCGATGGACTAGCAGTGTAGGGATACTCCCAGTCGCTACTTGCTAAGGCATTCAGGCTAACCAGGATAAGCTCCAAATTTGCCTTAATACAGATACCAAAGTCACCAAAGCCCCATATCCACATATAGAAACGATGATGTCGATTCGAATAAGCTGTCATTAATAGCAATGCTTCGTTCAGAACAAGTAGTTCGCAAGCCGATAACAAGTTGTCAAGACATCCTTCCTCACTGTCGGTCTCCAAATCACTTGAATCACTTATGTCGCTGTACTCTTCCAACTGGTCAAACTGGTTGTCACTGAGGTCTTTTGGGTTCACTTTAAATGTGTTTAAAGACGCTTCGATAGATAATGTACACCTTACACAAGATCACAGTTTTTTTTCTGTAAAAGACACTAGAGCAATGGCTTGACTGGATTGGTTTTGACTTCATGTTTAGACCCCAGGTACATTCTTAGTTACAATGTTTTGTTATCGTATCCTAAACGAGTCACTCTGAGTTTAGTGTCTTTATTTCCAGTGTGTATATATTATGGCGTCATTTTGTATCTTCTTTTCTGTCTCATGCGGTACAGATCTATGTAAACACACTTTCTTACTTTGTTCAGATTACTACTTTTAGCGTTGGGCGAAAGAACGATCGTGAGGTGTTTATAAAGACCGTTAGCGAAGGAGATAGGGAATTAGTGCAGTTCTTAAGAATAACAGTGGGTAGGTTGTCAGGACCAGTAGCTTTAGATATATTTAGGGTTGAAAGAAGTTCACATACTTCAGCGGAGGAGACTAGGATGGTATCAAGTAGTTCAGGAATGTCAGGGTGGAGTGGGCACGTTTCAGGCACAGAGCAACTTAAATGGTTTTCACATATCAGTTGACAGTGAGGTGGTTGTCTCTGGAATCTCTTCACCCCTTCTCTAAGTTGATAAAAGTGGTTTCGCAGCTGTGTTTTGTGCGATATGCAGATGAGATCTCACAGAGGTATTTTTCGAAGCCCGCCGTATTTTGCTTGCAAACTAGCTGCTCCAGAGCTTTACTGAAACAAGGTAGGATTGTTATAGGCCCGTAGGTTTGCTTGTATAATATCTGTCGTTCTTTTTAAATACAGGTATCCTGTCCCCACACTTCCTTTCACTAGGCCATACCTTCTTATTTCAGACAAGAATTGAAAAGTATCGTCAGTGGTCCCGAGAGTTCCTCTGCTCCGATTTTGACTTGCAGCTGTGTAACTGGTACAATTTCAAGGATTTTCCGTAAAAGCTTCAGTTTCCTCCATTATTTGGACACTGGGATGGTGTTTCAAGTCATCCATTGTTCGAAGTTCAGCGTTCTTTTTCCCGATTCCGTCAGCAATACACCATTTTGTTAATGATCAGTTGCTGGTGAATTGTGGGTAGATCCAGTCCTTTGTGGGGGCAAACGGTCAAAATTAAAATTTCAAATTACGTCCTAAGATGGCCGTTTGCCTCCCCAAAGGACTGGATCTACCCAGAACTCACCGGAAACTGATCAGATCATCAGCAAAATGGTGGATTTCGGCAAAATAATCCTTCACTATTTCAGTGACTTCCCCTGGATTAGGGGATTTTTGATGATTGATTCGTGAACGTTCAAATGGATGTCAGCGTTGCGTAAGTAAACCCTTGTGCTGACTGACTTTTTTCTTAGTATTCTTTGATTGCTATTCTCCTCTAATTAATCTAATGATTTAATTTGTCGCTGTAAAATCAATCGCAGTGACGGGAGACTTAAACAGGACACAATTCTCAGTTGACATCATTCCCCCTTAGGACAGACAGTTTTGGTGGTCACTGCCAGAGTTCTGCCCAATACAGTGGTTCTTTTATGTCCCACAGAGGTAGATTAAGTGGAAGTACTGCTGTGAGACGGGAGCTACGGTTTATCGTCCTTACCCCAGAAGACTAGAAAGTCTAACCGTTTGTAGATGTTATTACAAAGGCAACACTTGCTCCTCAATTATTTAAAGACCCTGAGTTGGTCCTTGCAGGGTTTGAACAAACGACCTCCCGCACGGTAGTCCTATGCTCTACCACCTGAGCTGAACCCAATGCAGTTTTACTAGATCTTTTGCCCATGGAGAGCCTAAGGGTGATGTCCTGGGTTAGGTTTATTGTGGGGTTTGAAGTACCACTTTTGAAGTTACACTATGATAAATTTCCCAAGGGAAAGGTAAACAGCGGGTGGTGTCCCTGTGCAGCCGCTCTGGAGTCTCGACTCTGGTGAATTAAAATATCATGGTGTTTCGAATTTAATATGTCACCCGTCTTATTACAAATACCTTAGCTAAAAGTTACCTCGTAGAAAACGAAACATAATTTTGTGTTAATATGCTATGATTGCTCCAGTTACATGATCGACAACAACAAGAACAACAATCGATTATTTCGACCACGCCCTAATTTATGCAAAATTTATGATATTTTTATTTAGTTCCCTAAACCTTTTGTCATAAGGCATCGACAGAAGGCAAGTTGGCTGGGACCACATTTCCCTAAGACATTGTAATCTTGAACCATAATATATTGTAACCTATAAATAGCGGTTACGAGGCCAAAAGTGAGATATTTTATGGAAATGCTTGGTTGTCCCAAAAACTGTATTGAGCATCTTGAGCATATGCGAAACTGGACCACCCTCTTCCGAATCCATGGAGACCCTTGTCTTAATTGACTTAAGGATAAACCACATTTACATCTGGAACTGCTATGGGCAATTTCACTTTGGGTAGATGCGTTACACATTGAAAAAATTGCTTCCCAGTGGGTAAACGCCATTCATCCAAGGGCCAAATGGCCAGTGTAACCGCACCTATAATTATCTTGGAGAATCAGCAGTAGCGCGAGGATCAAGTTAGACCGCTCACGGAATGCATGGGTTGCTCACGTGACCAGCTTTTAGACAAACAATTTGGTGCACAAGCTTTCCCGCAAGGCAATGAGAGCCGTAAACCAGAAGTTGCTCTTAGTTTGTTTATTCTACAACAACACAACACAATATTAGGTACAATTCAAAACAACGGTTTTTATGCAGCCAACCAACTCCAATATAATTTATGAAAGTAGCAAAATGTTCGCAAATCATTACAGTTCAATGACGTAATTATAAAAGTATAAATCGTTATCTACATGAGAAAGCCACTTTTCTCTCAGCATTGAAAGTTCACCAGCGAATCGCTAAAAACGTGGGTGCGCACGTGACAGCTGTACGGGGTTAGTTCTTTTGTAGGCAGCTTTGAGGGAATATGTTCACATCTTCTCACAACGTTGAAATCCCTGAAAGGGGTCCGAAAGAAAAGTAATACGGTTATCCAAAAAGCAACTTGCAGTGATACAGAGGAAAAGAGTCAAATGTACCGGTTCTCCGCAAAACTGTGGAGACTTGATGTCGGTCTGTGAGTCTGTTGATGACATTTCCGCTTTCAGTTTCTCTATTTATAATCCATTCGCTATAAGCCACTAAATTACATTACAACAATAACGTTATGAATAACAAGAAAATCCAGAAATAAGTTAGTCAAAAATGAGGGTACCCGTTGTCAGTGTAATGAAGGCTTGCCTTACTTCCGCATCAGGGCAAACAGGAAAGCTACGATAGCGGCGACTATGCCAGCTATTTTCACTTTATCGCTATCAGTAAGCTTTTGAGCTTGCTTCAGACCAATAGCCTCCAAGTAAAAATTGCAGTAATCTTGGCAGTTGTTGCATAGCTTGAAGTAGGTACCAAACTGCTTCATCACCGCCACTGCTTTTGCAATCAAATCCTCACCGTTGGCTTTAATTGTACCATGGTACTCCAGCTTGGACTTGCTGTCTTTGGACAACTGTCTTGTTACAGGGTAAATATGTTTCTTTCCATCGACGGTGATGAAACCAAGCTCTACGGTTATGAAATGCTCGTCATCTGTGGTGAGGACAATCGATTTATGCGCTCCGAATTGACTTCCACGAATTGAGTAAACTTTGTAGGTCAGGTTGACGTCAAGCCTTGGCAGCAGTCCTTTCTTACCTAGATCCACCAGTTGCTGCCTGTACTTTTTCAAATACTCTTCGGTGTCGAGCATCGGCTCGGCAAAAACATCGGTTAACGACATTGTGGACTTGATTTCGTTGAAACTCCGCAGAATATCAAACCCCCGCTTGAAGTACAGCTTACTCGGCTGAGCTGTTATTCGACAAGCATGAAATATAAGCTGATTACATTTTGGCGAAATCTTATTGGCTAGCTTTATCTATCAAGATTTCCAAGAAATATTGCTGAAAAAAAATACAGACTTCCGCTTTTTCTCAAAAATTGACAATCTCTTTGCGTAACCCTTTGTTATAGTTGGGTATGGAAAAGCTGGAATCCGGAAAACCGGAAAGCCGGAATCCGGAATGTCGGAAAGCCGAAATGCCGGAACTCGAAATACCGGTGGAACCGCGATATAATGATGTACCAAGGCACTGGTAAAATCAGTACATCGTTATACTGGGGTATGGAAAATCCAGCAACTGGAACAAGTTAATAGCACTGTTAAAGTACAAGAGGATAAAACACATTTAGAGATTACAACTGGGATTCAGTGTAATGCAAGCGTAAGCTGCCTTTTTGTTGACAGTTAAATTAAAGTCAAAACAGAAGACAGAGTATGACGTTTTGTTGTGGACTAAAATCCCCCAACAAAAAGAAGTGACTTACTTGGAGAAATAAACAGTGAGATTAAAAAAAATGAGGTCGATTAAATGAAATTTTACTCCAAAAAAAAAAATAATAATAATAATAGTCCACAATTTAAGAAAAAATGTAGTTCTAAGTCTAAAAATTGAGCCGAGTTTCGAAAATAATATGGCTGACGCAAAAATTCAGTCAACCGGAGAAATTAAAAACTAGTCGAGAGGAAGCGGAAACTGATTTGCGCCTCAAGCGGATGTAACGAGCATATCCTTATATGGTATTACAGGAAGTGGTGTGCTATGCATGCGGGAATGTGAGAATTCTTCGCGCGGGAATTCCTCACTGCAGCAAACATGGCCGTTAACTCGCAA
>JAEMWC010000892.1:170000-230000 GCA_016490735.1 Pachyseris speciosa
GCGGGATTTGTTCATTGCATAAGACACAGTTGTTGTATCTGATGTTGCTGCAGGCACTATCAAACTATAGCTTCTGGACTCAGAGTGGAACTGTGTCATTCTTGAGCCCGGTATTGGGACTCCTCTATCACAGTTTTGCATTGGCATCCACGCTCAAAGCACAGAGAAAACTGACACAAGTGTCTCTTCAAGATGCTGTCAACAACGCCTCATGTGTACGTACATGATTATATCAAGAGGACCGTTTCTGAAGTGAAACAAAAGTATAGCAAAAAAGAAACCACAGTGAGAATCTTCACGCAGTGTTAAGCATCAGACTTTTATTAATACTCTGCTGAGTCTCAAGATTTTGGGACCATCTCCAGGGAGTCTTTGAGGTGAATAACAAACTGGGGGGCAAAGCGTTTCACCTACGAAAAGTCATATTATCCAGTCCCGCAGACCAGCATGGATTTTGCTAGCATAGTGTTCATACAACCTCTCCCGTCTGCAGAGACCAGTGCTGAGACTGAAACGGCTATGAAAGAATTCGTTGAGAAATATCGTCCTGTAAGACAAAGAATTGTCTGAGGTGAAACCACAAAGGACAAGGCAGGGGCGGGCCCTACCGCCAGCAGTTTACGCTGACCAATTTGCAGATTGCACTGAAGTGGACTTAGAGAGAGAGGCCGAAGATGAGTTGGCACCTCATCATGTGACACAACTCATGCAGTTCCTTGTAAGATATTGAGATGCTTGTTATGTATGATGATGAAAAAGGAGAAATCAAAGAAATTTAAGAAAATAAGGGTTCTGCATTTAATGATATGTATTTTTGTTTTGCTAAAAATGGGCCAACCAGGAATGTTTTCAGGTCTTCAATTAATTATTAACAGCCACTTAACTGACAACTGACAAATGCCTCAAAATTTAACTGACAACAGACAAATTGACGAGATTTTAACTGACAACTAATATTTTCATCCCCCATCCAGACCTCTCAAAGGAATCAGAACTTGCATTGTAAGACTCTGAAGCAATTGTGATAGACGTTTTAAAATTGGCTTTGGATTCATTAGAGGAAGTGTAAGTACGCAAGAAGGGAAAATAATTAATAAGCACTTGTAGTAAGTAGTTCACTATCATTAATTAGAAAAAACGTTCTTGGCGTCAAGTAATATTACGTGAAATTAAAGCCTGAAAGAAGCTTTGCAGCGATACAACTCACGTAACGATACAACTCACACATAAGGGTAAGTTAACGTGACTAACACTGCTTGGTCACTTAGTACAACTTGAGGAAACTGAAACGATCGCAAAATAGTTAATAAACGCAAAGTTCGGTTTTCATTTGACGCTCAGGGTAGCATTGCCATCGTTGTCACTAAGTTCTCTTTCAAATCAGTCTACGGAGAAATCAACCACTCACTGACACGCGCTTGATTTTCGTTTTTATTTAACTCACCCTGTATACAACATTTAAACTAGAAGCACAATCCAAGAGTATTACTCGGTGGATCATTCTATTATCTCAGTCAATCGTTTAATTAGACTAAAAACGAAACCATTACACACCTTGCGCTCCTCGTTAAGGGTGATTAATGGTTCATATACATCAATGAAAGTCACCTTTCCCTCCCTTCTCCACTCTCCACCACACCTTTCTTTCCCTTCCTTCCCCTTTCCCTCTCCTCCACATCCTTCTTCCATTGCTTCCCTACGCCAAACCTTTCTTCTCCTCTCTCCCCTTTCCCTCTCCCCTATACTCTTCTTCCCCTCCCCTCCCCTCTCCAACAACGTTTCCCCCCTTCCCCAAACCTTTCTTCCCCTCTCTTCCCTTTACCTCTTTCCTATAGTCGTCTTTTCTTTTCCTCCCCCACACCTTTCTTCCCCTCCCCTCCCCAAAGCTTTCTTCTCTTCCTTTCCCTCTCCCCTACACTCTTCTTCCCCTCTCTTCTCCTCCCCTCCCCTCCCTAAACCTTTCTTTCCCTCTCCTCCCTTTCCCTCTCCCCTATTCTCTTCTTTCCTCCCCTCTCCTCCCCCACACCCTTCTTCCCCTCCCCTCCTCCAAACCTTTCTTCCCTCTCTTCCCTTTCCATCTCCCCTATACTCTTCTTTCCCTCTCCACCACACCCTTTTTTCCCTCCCTCCTGCCCCCCCCCCCCCCCGCCCTCCCCTCTCTCCCACAGCATTCCTCCCTTCCGTTTCTCCCAGTTAATAAAGTCAACGAAAGTTTTCTTGCATTGGAAAAACCTGAGTGAGGCAAGTCGAAGGACGCGCATTTAAATAGTCTGGGAACACTGGGAATCAGCCCCCGGAAAGTCATGGTGCTATGGCGTTTCATGAGATTGTACACGTAGTTTTGAAAGCAAACCTGCAATCCATCGATAGACAGTGCCCAACAGTTACATTCGATTGTTTTTTTTATTGCATATTTATAACCCAGTTAAATTATTAGTTACAATGTTTTGTTATCGTACGTACCCTTAAACGTCTCAGTCTAATATAAACAAGTTTACTGTCCTTTTTCGCCAGAATGTTATATGTACGTTATGGCGCCGTCATGTATGTTCGTTTTAGGTCTCAATCGTGACAGATATGTTCTGACACGCTCTGTACATGTTGCTTTGTTTAGATTTTTTTGTTATACGCAAACGTACGATCGTGGACATAACTGTATTTACAGCGCTATTTACAACGATAGAATCAGTTACTTTATAATGGTCTAAGGAGTAAAAATGGGATTAAATAGGTTCAACAGTGAATGCACACCTTGTAGCTATAAAGAATACGTCACTCCAATCGATTTGCAGTTTTGTCATGGAAATCTCAAGACATTTGAACTGAGCAAACTCTTGTACTTTAAGATAGGACTGGAGGGAGAGAATAAATAAATTACATATGGAGCGCTTGGCACAGAAAACAGTCGGATGAGTATTGTGTATTGTCTTTCTTTCTCCACTTTCTTGTCCATTGCGCGCACCTTAAATTTCTTCCATCGTTTTTCCTTTTTCCTTTCTTATTCATGTTTTAAATATTTCCTCGCCAGAGGCGTCTGCGGAGGAGATAGTATCGTTCTGTCGTTCTTTGTAGATCGTGACTAAAACACCACACGAGTACTACGAGTAACATACGAGTAACTTACCAGTACATACGAGTACATACGAGTACATACGAGTACATACGAGGGACACACGGGTACATACAGATACATACGAGTAACATACAAGTAACATAGGAATACATACGAGTAACACACAGGTAACATACGGTCAAACAAAGTAAAATACAAGAAATTGTATCTTTCTCCGAAATCTTCCATTTGTTTTTACTGCTCGGTGTATTCATTAATTCTTGAAGGGTGTAGTGTGGGGAGAAATTAGCATTTGAGGGAGTGTGCGTTTGCATGTGTGAAGGTGGAGGGGGGGGGGGAGGGGGGGAGGGTATCTCTGGCTCCTGTCTAGCAATGCGATAGCGTAGGAAAGTAGATCAAACGTGCAGCGTTTTGAGAGGGAGGGGTGGTGGTGGTTGTTGTTGGGAGGGGGGCGGGAGTTGGGCAAGTTGAAATAACTACCCGTGCAAAGACCTCTGGGGCGAAACAGGTTATGTATGTGTGACTTATTTCATTATTATTATTTATTTTTTCTTTTCACTTTATTTCTTATTATTACTTTATGTTATTGCTATTTTATACAGTAATAGGCTCACACGAAGCACCAATGAAGCCCCTCCCCCCCTTCCCCCCACCACACACGCAAACACACGCACACCCTCAAATCTCAAATGCACTACACCTTGCATTGATAAATACACCGAGCAGAAAAACAACAAATCAAAGATTTCGGAGAAAGATCCAATTTCTTGACTCAGGGACGACAGAGAATCCGATCACCTCCCCCCCCCTCCTCCACCACCCCCACACACGCAAACACACACGCACCCTCAAATGCTATTTTCTCCCCACACTACATCCTTGCATTGATAAATACACCGAGCAAAGTTCCCGATTTCTTGGGCTCAGGGACAACTGAGAATCACATCAACCACCAACTTCTTCCCCCCACCCCCCACCCCCAATCACACAGATCACAAAGATTTAGGAGAAATATCCAATTTCTTGTGTTTTACTTTGCACATTTCATGCGTATTACTCACATTTGACCGTATGTTACCTGTGTGTTACTCGTATGTATTCGTATGTTACTTGTATGTTACTCGTATGTATCTGTATGTACCCGTATGTCAGTCGTATGTACTCGTATGTACTGGTATGTTACTCGTGTGTTACTCGTAGTACTCGTGTGGTGTTTTAGTCACGATAGAATATTTTCAACTAATTAAGTCGACATGTACAATTGGCGGCACTTGAGCATATGGTATGGAAATTAGGCCAGAGCGTATTTAGTATATGTTGAATGAATTGCCAGTACTTTCCTTTATGCGGTTCTTCGAACATTCTTAGGCTTTACTTCAAGACGTTTTATGTGCCCACATTCGAGCCTAGTACCTCCTCAATGGTTGCTTCGTAGGCCGAGTTGTCGGATCTCGAACTTCAAGCAGATCGCATCGACCACTGCGTTTGCATTTCGCGTAGCTCCATGACATCAATAGTGGTATCACGGCAGGTCATTTTCTTCAGGATGTACGAGAAGCCGCGTCTGTATCCAGAGCTCTGGATGGCGTAGATTATTGGGTTCACGGAACAGTTCAGGAGTGTGAGGTACTGCGCCCAGTACTTGAATTGATAAAAATCATGATTTCTGACATTGCTGTATGTTAGGATCATAAAAACACCGTACGGGATAAAAGCAAGAAAGAACACCACGGTCAGTAATATGAGCACTCTGACCAATCTTTGCTTTTCTCTCATTTCCTCTGGCGTGTCCCCTCGTTCACCGTTGTTGTTGAAGATGGTTTTCTTGACGTGCATGCCGTAGATGATCTGTGAATAACAAAACGCGATTACCGCGAACGGAATAAGGGTGAAAATCGGTACGAAACAATAAATGTAGATGGCTATTCCTTCCTCCGCTTTGCCAAAACTGCAAGCTGGATCGACTGGATGAGAGTCAAGCGTGACAAACAGTGGCGTCACAAACGCTAGGGAAGTTACCCAGATACCAGCGATGACGTAGCCAATCTTGTTGGTTGTGAGCCTGCGAGATGATGTCAGCGGTTTCATTAGTGCTTGGTACCTTTCCACTGCCAGCAGTGTAAGCGTGAGCGCTGTCACCAGAAGCGTTACTGTGGACATGGTGTTTTCGTAGATAAACTTACAGAGGAATCTGTTGGAAGAACGGTGCCTTGACGCGACAATTTGGAAAATTGTGAACAAATGGGTTGTGTTGTCTGCGACAGCAACGTTGACCAACAGATAGTTGGTAGTCGATCTCATTCCTCGGATGACCTTCACGACCGCGATGACCAGTGAATTACCAATCAATCCAGTAACGATAATAATCCACAGGATCACCTTGATTACCTGGTCTCCGTCGTCTACCTGGTTGGGCTGGTTGTGTACGACGCTGGAGTTTGTCGAATTGGCGTTGTGGTTTAATTTGGAATCCATTTATAGGTTGCCTTTTTTTTTCTTTTCACTACGGTTCTGCTGCTGGCGGTGTTACATATGCCGTATCAGAACAAACTCTGTATCTAAAAGAAAAGAATAGCAAAAGTAATTAGAAACAGGAAACCAGATACTCGAAAACCAGTAGAAATAACCACACATTTTCAAGTCTAATTAGACTTCAACTTGGAAAAAAAGATAACTGGAGGTGACTTAGCGGAAAATGAACTGTTCTCCTACATGCACTGATGCCGGTGTAGTTGAAGCTTAAAAGATTGCAAATAAAGTGACAATGTGAATGATATATGAAATGAATCATATATGAACTGCGGAAATGAAATCAAATGAAGAATGGTCCTCGCAGTTGTGGACGCAGGCGCTTATTCGAGGGGGCGCTTCTGTGTGCGAATTTTGGCTGAGGGAGTGGGCGCTTATTCGGGGGGGGCCCATATTTGAGGAAATACGGTACTATCAGTTTAAGCCTGGTTTCCATCTAATCTTAACGGTTGCGACACGATCGGCGCCATGATCGGCGATTGGTCTGCGTCACTTTGTAGATATATGGAAATATTTGTCCCTGGCGTTTGCGACGGTCTGCCATATACGGTCGGGGTGATCGGGAAACTAGGTTCTACTTTTCCGATCACCCTAAGACTTTCCCGATGCGTATTAAATTTTCTAACTGCTACGTTACAAATACTGATCTTCGAAAAAGCTCATCTTTACTACTTGAGGTGCGTGCTTATCTACGTTTTGGTTAAATGCATTCAAACAAGAGCCTTGACAATGTGGATGCAGCCCGGCGATAAACGAAACGCACGCCTCAGGGGGCAAATCGTATTTTAAGGTGCTATGGTACCTAGACTACTTTGTTTCTCCAAAATCAAACTCATGCAAAAGAAATCACCATCGTGCAACTCATTGCCATGAATGATGACAAACACAATGATGTTTGAGTCTCTTGTTGCCATGGTAACAGAACAAGCTTTTGTCAAATGTCTTCAATAGTGCTTCCTTGGTAACAGCAAATGAGCTAAAGGACAAGAAACAATGTTTTTGCAAATGATATTTGTATTGATCTATGATATGAACCTAAACTTGTGGACTGACTCTTGTTATTTGCAGAGAGAAAAATCTTCAAAGTTTCATTTTGCTAAAATGGGTATTTTCTGCCTATACCTACCATCACATCATCAAAATGTTATGAAAGAACAATTCAACAGATTGGCTTTATTCTGGTTCATTGCATAGAAGGTTTGTCTACCTCAAATATGATCCCTAAAAAGCTGGAAAAAGTAAAATCATGGAAAGTAAATAATTGTTGCCATCTACTAATTCCATGCCAGTTTCAAATTTCAAACCTGCATAGGGTCACGAAAAAAATTGCTGTGGCCATCTTTTACAGCAATATCAGTGCAAAACGTTTTTGTCACACATGAAGAAAAAAGGAAAAAATCAAACAGGCATGACATCGCACTTCTTCTGCAAAGTAATAGCATAGAGATTGGATGTAAGCAACATATCGGATCAAAACTAGTGAAAGAATTCAATGAAAATCTTACCTCACAAACGACTGGTCTGGAGAAATGATTTTTCAACTGAATCCTTTATTCAGAGAGTAAACATTACAAAACAGCTTTTCTGCCTCCAAATTAATAAGGAAGTTTGCAGAAAAAAGGCAAACAAGAGCTCTCTTGCTCCCTTTTTATCACTGAGCAACCTCATACAAGCAGGCAAACAGCAAGAATCTGACCCCGTTGCATCCGGGGAAATTCCATATATCTTTGAGCGGGAAAGGCTCCTCCAAAACAATTTATACGACCACTTTCTTTTAAATCTCAGACCAGGCTTCAATCCTGCACCAGAAGTTGTTCTGGGACCTTCAGCATTCAATGAAACTTCCGACAGTGAAGATTGGAGCCTGGCGAGACAAGGCACATCTGCTTTTAAGCCCCTTGTCCACGAACAACAAACTGTCAGCACATTGAAGCGAGCGTTCGAACAAAGTTTGTTGTATTCGCAGTGTTAGTAAGCGGTTCTTTGGAATTGACAAGGTTAAGCCTTCTCAGCCCTTGATGATGAACTCCGGCACCAGCAAATGACCCAAAACACAGTAATTTAGGGCAATTTTGACACATTCCAGGGTAAATTCTGCAAATGTTTCGGCGGACCAGAGAGCGGCAGGACTTTTTGGCCGTTGGTGTCGGGTGTCGGGTGTCGGGTTTCGGGTGACGGGTGACGGGTGGAGGATCACGACGGGTAGCGGGTGACTGGTAGCACGACTTTTTCATGGACTATTTTTCGCAGGAGATTATTTTCGCAAATCAATTGAAGACATGAAAAAACTGAGAAATCATGCCACACGGAAAGAAAAGGAAAAATGTGAATATCAAAAGAGAAGGAGTCGAACAGAATTTTTAAAGTTTTGCAGCCGTAAGTTAGGTGATTGGATTTGATTTGACACGCTGATGACGCAAGCATTAGCAAATTAGCACATGCGTGTCGGGTAACTTTGCGGAAAAGTACTTTTTCAGAAGCAGGTTTATGATGTACAAGTTTTACATCTCTCCAACTTTCCTTGCTCCTTCCTGGCCTCGGTGTTCGGTTTGAATGAAATACTGCTAACCTTTACGTTAAGAACAGCTTTTTACATTTTCACTAGACGGCAAAAAAAATAAAGTAATTTAAGAAATATAATAAGTAATAATTGTTTTCAATTAATTTTTGAGACTGATGGTTTACAAGTTGCAGTCTTGCATAAGTAACTATTGCGGCTTTGAATTGTACTGATATTTTGAGAATGAAGGTTTACAAGTTCCAGCTTTTTGGGGAGCTTCAGCAACGACGACGGTGACGGCAACGGAAACGTCATTTCAAAATATAAGTTCTATTTGTTGTAACACTTCACGATTTTCCCCATTTGTGCAACTTGGAAAATGCTGGCGAACTGTCCAGGGACTAAATTAGTTTGAACGACGTTAAACCGGTTAAATTAAGGGAAAGCAAATAAAATTTATCATTACGCACTCGCGTTCTAGAGAAAACGTAAATATTGATTGTTTGGTATATGCCCCACAAGTGAATAGTGCTTTTCACGCGCTCTGATTGGTTAACTCGGACGTGATTAGCAAGTACTATTCACCTCCGAGCAGCCGGCGCGCGCGATTTTACAATTTCCGACCGCTTTTCGGTATATTGTTACGCATAAAGTAATGTTTTGGTCCGCTAATTATTCAGCTTGTGTGGTATATACTAAAACAATTATTCACCTCAGTGTCGGTAAAAGTGGTGCATATTTACGTCGCCGCGTCGCGGCTCGGTAAATATCCACCACTATTCACCTCCACTTCGGTGAATAATTGTTAAATATTTTGAGACTGATGGAGTTACAAGTTGCGGTTTTGTTAAACATTTTGTTGGACTAATATACGTATGTTAAATTATTGCTATTGTTTTTGGTTTACTAGTTGCTGGACTACTATACGTGCGTTCATCAAGGTGTGCGCAGACTATTTACCAATCGTGAAAACGTAAAGCTTGTGGGATGTGGCTGGAGTGACAAGGATACTTCACAAATTAATGTGATCAAGTAAGCTGAAGCCACTCAAAAGGCACTAAGGCCACAAGGTAGCGGGCATTACCCCTTAAATCTACCAAAGCAAAGATTGAGCCCAAGCATTAGCAGCCATGGACAGCTGTTTCGGCCTTGTTAGGCCTCATCAGCATGGCAAAGCTAATGCTCAGGCTCAAGTACCCACATATCAATAAAACAAGCAATGAAAACGTAAAGCTTGTGGGATGTTGCTGGAGTGACAAGGATACTTGTGTGACAAGTATCCTTGTCACTCCAGCCACATCCCACAAGCTTTACTTTTTGAGTGTCGTTGCTGTTTATCGAGAAACTGCAGGCTAATAACGGTGAATAATGATTAGGGATTATGTAATATATGTAATATATTCCCCTGAAAAGAACAAAGGAAACCGAGCCAACTGAAAAAAAAAATGACTGATCATCGCAGTTATGAACACTTCTTAAGCAGTAGTGAAAATAAAGCCTAAAAAAATTCAGGCTTGTACGGGATTCGAACCCACGACCTCTGCGACACCGGTGCAGCGCTCTACCGACTGAGCTAACAAGCCTAACTGAACCGGTGCCGCAGAGGTCGTGGGTTCGAGTCCCGTACAAGCCTGAATGTTTTCAGGCTTTATTTTCATTATTGCTTAAGTAGTGTTCATAACTCGTTAACTGCGATGATCAGTCACATATTTAATTATCAATCCGCAGTTCAAGTATATGATTTTCATATATTCATTCTCATATCACAAATAAAGGTTATTATTTAGTTACTTTTCAGTTTCATCCAGAACAGTTGCTGTCTATCGGCGAGTCAAGTGAAGATGAAGTAGCAACTAAGATACTCTACGAATAGACATTAAAGTAGTGGTTCCTGAAACTCCGCTCGATCTGCGCTCGTTTATATTTTCATGGATACATTTGACTGACGTCTACCAAAACTTAGTTTTCGAATAAGGAAAGAATCGTTGGAGGGTGTGTGGTAACCGCTGTAATTGCCCATCTGAAAATGATCAGTGGAAAAACAACGCAACTACCTCATATCATGGTCACCCAGCGGCAAGTTTCGGTAAATATTTGTTCGGTGGAGCGTAATTCGCCTTGAGCTTTAGGCGTCGATTTAAGAGTGCACTCGGATTTTCGTAACTAAAACGTGGCCTAAAAGATTCGAAATTGGGAAATCATAGCCCCTGAGGTTTTCGAAAAGGTCGTAACTGCTGTTTTTAGCAGTCAAAAATGTCAGCTAGCATTTTCGGAAAGAAAATAGTTTCCTAGCCGGAAAATTCGTGGAAAATTCATTTCAGTTTGCATTTTCTCAAAGCAAGATTTTGTTCCCTAACATTTTCGGGCAATTAAAATTTCAGCTAGGGAATCCGACCAGATGAACTTCTTCTAGCTTATGAAAAAATCGCTTTAAACAGACTTCAAACACCATAGGGCACTTAAAAATGCCATTCTACAGCTTTTGGTTGATTTGGCTCGTAGAGTGCTCCTGCTTATATTGCCCTCAAGGTTCTAAAAAACAATCTTTTTAATGATTATTAACACATATTTTTTTCACATGCTATTTTTTTTGCTTCTAACCAATAATCTTGTTTATTTATATTATGTACATTAGTTTATAATTATTTTCTAATACTGTGGGTGTTTTTGTGTGTGTTTTTTGTGTCTATGCCTGTGTCTGTTTTTCTGTGGGTGTTAGTGTATGTTTTCTGGTGCGTGTTTTGCGCCACTTCTTGAGTGTATTGTACCTCTGATCCATTTCACTAATTTATTTTTATATCCTGCAATTATTGACCTTCAGGCATTTTTAACTCTTAATAGTTATTTCTGAGTGAAGGTCCATACCTTTTCTTATGTATTAACTTATATAATTTTTTATCAAAGAAAATTCAAGGTACAATAAAGATGTTGTTGTCAAGGTATTTCCAAAAGACCGAAAAATGTACTACTAGTTTCGTCTGACTGTCGCTTACCTAAAAAGCAGCATAACCAACATAATTTATAACAACACTTTTACCTTTCTCTTTTTCCTGTTTCTCGATGGATTTGTTTTGTTTTCCACAGTTTTCTTGTAACTAGAGGCCCTAAAGACACCAGACTTCAAGTTGAAACTCTGTCCTTTTCGTTCGGCAGTCACGGCCGACGATCGACTTAAACTGAAGCCTAGTAAATTGGAATCGAGAAAAGATATATTAAAACTCGCTTCATCTAACTGCGTAGCAAAATTTGTGGCCGGAAATCTTCCACTGGCTTATTTCAGTTAAGTCGACACCCCGCAAACTTTAGTTGATTGTGATTCTGATTGTACACAGGTTGCCAGCTGTTTCTCACTGTGCTAACACGTGTATTGTCTATATTAATTGCACGGAAAGTACCTATTTGTGTCATCCATCAAGATGCCTTTGGCACTATTGTCCCTGGCTCCACTCAGCCGAAAATACAAACTTCCCTGGACTGACGGCTCCGGGGCCTTTCGTTTCAATGTATTCATAAATGGATTTCAAATCCAGAATCACCCTGTATACAACATTTAAACTAGAAGCACAATCCAAGAGAATTACTTGGTGGGTCATCCTACCGGGTTTCGTCCCCGTCTTCTACGGCACAATAAAAAATAACACAGGGAATTAAAATACGGTTTTTACTTAAATAGGGTAATTGCACCGCCTATTAGGTTTCACTGTATATAATGCATTATTCTGTATACTAATGTTCGATGTTCTTTTTCCGCCGCACGCCGAGGACGTGAAACATTTTCTTAAATTTTATTTACGTACGTCGGCCGGTAACACAGCCAGGTTAACGCGTAAAAGGCGCGTAAAAAGACAGCAAACGGCTTTCAGTAGGTCGATCGCGAAACACTTGTTTTCTGGCAGTAATAGTCTATTCTCGAATTACCTTTGGCCTCTTTTTCCAAACGAGGCCAGGTGCTCATCCATTGTTATGAAAATAAGTTTAATCTGCTTGCGAACAGAGAACTTTAATTAAGGGGAGTAAAACAGCTGCAAGAATTAAAATTGTCGAAAATTTTAAAACTGTAACTTGGTGGTCATGCTTTGAAACCTGAAGAAGCAACAATATAGAGATGCTGATAACAACGGATTGCGGGACCATTAAAATTTTGACCACCGTGAAAGCTCTATTAGGCCCGGTTCAAACGTCAAACTTCACATGTGCCGAACCTAATGCAAATGAGAAAAATCTCTTGTTTTCGCTCATTGGCATTAGATTCGGCACATGTGAAGTTCGACGTTTGAACCGGGCCCTTAACCCCCGGAGGGCTTTTTTTAATTTGAGGCCTCATTAACGGGGGGTTTGGGGGTGGGGGGGTTATTTCAAATATTAAACACGCCGTTTTCATCTTCAAAAAGCTTTTGTACAAAACCGAAACAACTGCAGTGAAACTTTATTATTTAATAAAGAGCAGCAACCAGTATTATGTGTTTGAGTGTACATTTGTTCAAAATCAAATCCACTGGGCCGCATGAAGAGGATTTTGATAAGAGGGAGTAGGAGGGACTTGTTAGTGATGGGGGGCTTATTACAAAAACCGACTTCCAAATGGGGGGCTTATTAGAGACGGGGGGGGGAGGGCTAACTAGAGCTTTTACGGTATTTGAGTTATCTAGCTAAGCAATGTCCATACCTACAATAACATCAGCATTGACGATAAACAACAACAATAACGACAACGATTATGAAGGCAAAAACGATAACGATACTGACAACCATCACTAACACGATGACAGTCAGAATGGACATCCAGTTGACGATCGCTTGATGATGAGTACGATCACGGTCACGGTCACGATCACGATCACGATCACGATCACGATCACGATCACGGTCACGATAACAGCAACAACAACAACAACAACAACAACAATAACAACTTTATTACGTGTTATTTACAATAAAACCAATAGTTTGTCCCGCAAATAGCTACAACGCTAATCGGGGCGGGACAAAACGACCAAAGCTAAGAGAAATAACAAGAAGGTAACAAAAAGATGGACTAAAACTAAACTGAAAAACAGGAAGATATGCTAAAAAGAGTTCTAACTCTGCAACAAAAGTGAGAAAATAAATAAGTGAATCAGAGTTAAATATATAAATCATGATCACGATTATAGTCACGATAATGATCACGACAAGGGTCACCCGGTGATCGCGATCGCGATCGCGATCACGGTCACGATCCCGATCGCAGTCCCGATATACCATACAATTACGATCACCATAAGGATCAAGATCACGATCATAGTCACGATAATGTTCACACTGAGGCGATCACGATCACCATCACGAGCAGAATCACGATCACGATCACGATCACGATCATGGGTTTTTTCGGAAAAAATCGACAGTGTGAAAAATGCATGAACACGTTGACGTCCGATCACACCCTACAGAGGAATTGTAAACCGCCATGAGACTATGTGATATGTGCGGTATATAAATCCATTTCCATTACCATTAGTATGACAAAGCTTTATCTAAATTAAGTCCATTAAGTCGAATTAAAATCTTGTTCTGAACGATGCATTACTGAATGACCCTCAAATTACCAAGCAAGCTAAGCGTAACGACTTACATCGCAAAAGAAACAATACCGTTTAAAAGCGTCTTTATAAGAAAAGATCAAAGGTTTTAAATGCTAATGTGCAACTTTTCTTTGCATTCAACAATAACACATTCGGCGACACTTGATACCACAAGTCGATCTCTTCGGTGATGCAAAGAAGATCTCGACGAACCAATGATCCCTGAAGTAAAAACTTGGACAGAAAAACATGTTTTTTTTAATTTCAACTTGAGTGCTCCGACACATTACTATAACGGACAACCAATCGAATAAAGACGGTTCTGACGCACTTCCATTATATGTGATATTTTGTCAACGTTTTAGCGGAATCAATTCTAAAACAACTTAGGACTTAAGAAAACTTTGCCTTAAGTTGATTCTTGACAATTATTACTCTTGCCCTAAAAAATATAATTTTTTTCAAAACACACGTGCAGATGTAGAGCAATCTTATTGGTTGAATCAGAAATAAATAATAAGTTTGTTTCGTTTTCTGTTGTCGGAGAAACAAACATTAGTGCCAAGAAAGAAGAACACTTAATTGAAATTCCACACTCGACGATCTGTTTCCTGGACTAACGTGTTTTGGCGATAGCCTGCTGAAATGCAAATTCTCCTCATTGATAGCAGTGAATCTCTTTTCACGTTAACGAAAATCTGTTTTTCGACTGATTGATCATCCCCTGTTAGAGACTGTGACCAGCATGCCTTAAAGAAAAATTTGATACGTAAACGAGAGTTGAGACACTCCGCACTAGCTCCTCGAAATTAAAGTTCAAGAACGAAATAATAACAAGTTTTTATTTTAATTACTTAGAACACCGATTGTCAATACGATGAAAAAAAAAAACCTTAAAAACCTTTTTGTTGATGAAATGGCTAATCTTTCAAAATTTGTCCCTCCGGCAGGAAAACCTTTTGTTTCGCGTGATTTCATTTTGATCTTCTCGCAAATTAGTGGCTTAATTTTGAACCTTGGTCCTCGTCGGTCGCGTCAAATACATGCAGGCCGTCTGTAGATAAGAATGTAGTCTGCTGTATGTTTGACTTTTAGGCCATCCCTCGAGGTAGAGAGCATTAATATAAATACCGTCCTGCAGCTTGTGCGATCGTTTTACTGATTTACTGCGAAATATATTCAAAATCTGGAGCAATTCTTTTCTGGTGCTTCTTCAACCAGAATATTTGTGCTGACTGAAAGTTTGGCCTTTAAATCAAGGGGCCAAGGCTTGCAAAAATTAAGCACTAGAAAATTGAGACCTCACGGGGGGTTGGTAATGAATTGTCGCTTGCATTCGAGGAAGTTTCCTTCCTTGAATACTAGTCTCGTTTTAATCGGGAAGGGAAACGTTTGTGTATGTCCGCCGGCGTCGAAAAGAGAAAGAAAAACATTAATAAGCTCTAATGGTAGAAATTAAAATGAAGAACGAAGAGTACAAAGATCTTGATCAAAAATTAAAGGTTGCATATTCGAAAACTCCACCAAATGTTATGTTTTCCGGAAGCTTTGACTGCTTTCCTCAAGTTTTAAACGTGAGTCGCATCGAATAAATAAAATTACGAAAAATTTAAAGGCCAATTTTGCGTAACACGTCGGCGAACTTTAAACCATCGAAAGAAGACATCAAGGTTAGGAAACTTGGTTTTACCGTTTTTGCTGTATTTGGATTACGCGGAGGTGAAAACGTTTTATCCAGGTAGCTTAAAACAAAATCGAGAGGACTTACCTTCGGTTAACTGACGCACACGACGGTGGAGAATACTAGACGTTACCCGGTGTATCTATTAAACTCGCGCTGGAATCAGTAGGACAAATCTCAGCTGAACAAACCATTGCGAATTAAGTTGTATTTTGACGCAATTATTCCCGCTTTAACGACTGCGGCCTCCTCTTCTCTGGTAAAAAAGCTATAGAGTCACCGCTTTTTAAATGTATGATTAGAGAGGACCCACAGCTCCAAAAACAAATTCTAATTCTATTAACATAATTTGTCTGATGTCGTTTTAACTGATGACCGAGCAATTGAAATGCCAATCACGTAGCCATGGCAGGCTCATGGCATACATGTCGCAGAGTGCTACTTTCGGCGGTGTCTTCAGCGCTCTAGAAATGTGATTCGACTCAAGTCGTCTACGTGATTTTGACATGACTGGAGGAAGCGCGTGCGCAAGTCCAAACAAAAAATATTGTGAAAGAATAGGCGTGATGCCGTTGTAACTTCGCCGATCAAGCGATGGAAGGAACAAAAACTCGCAGATGGTTGTAATGATTCCTTAAAATATTCCTAACAACACTACGACATCCCATTAAAAGGTTGTCGAACAAATGGCTGAGCAAAAATTACAAACCCTGCTGTGAAATGTCCATTGAAGAGTAAAAAGGCACGAAACGTGACGAAGTCAGGAAGGATATTTGACTGAGAATTTTGCATGCAATAACATGGAAATAAATATTAAACCGAGCGAGCAGATGGTAAAAGTAACTGACGAAATATCCATCAAGAAAATAGGATTGAAATAAAGCAAAAATGGAAATGAAATTTGCGCTATTTTATCGTACAGTGTACAAAAAATTTTGAAAGAAAAGAAAAGAAAGAAAGAAAGAAAAAAAAAAACAGTAAACAAAAACAAAACAAAACAAAAACAAAATCAAAAACAGAATCAAACAAACAAACAAAGAAAGCAACACCAGCTTCATATGAGTAAGTCTTCTTGTCATGCGTGATATTTCATCTGTCAATCAGCAATTTTGGACCAAATGAACAGTGAGTAGGCCTTGGCAACAGTCACAACATTGCGCGGAATTTTCTCACTAGATAACAGCAACTGACATACTTTTCCTTGTGACTGATGATCAAGACTTTTGGTTAAAAAAGAAGACAGTGCAAAGGGAAATTTTCAAGTGGTGATTTTTCTCGTGTGATCGCACAGCACGTTTACTCTGTAACATTTTTATTTGACGTAAGTTTGATTTTCTTGTCAGGACCTGTGTGGTCGACAACATTTGACACTTTTTTCCGTGAAAAATTTACTTCTTCATAAAGTGATATACCAAGATTTGAATAAGGAATAAGGAAACTTGGACTAACCATCTTGCCAAAGAAAGCTTGACCGTGCAAAGCAAAAACAAAAATAACTAAATAAATAAATAAATAAACAAAAGCAGGCGAGTAAAAAAACCGGCAAATGTCAAAATGTTGAAGAAATCTCGCTCGTATCCAAAGGCCTTTAGTCGAGAACTTGTCGGTTATGTACATGTGACAAATCATCACGAAAAGCTTAAACAGATATCTTTTAAAATTGTCGCTGGAAAAATAAATAAACAAATAAACATGTCAAAGAAAATTAGCTCGCTCGGAGACAGCCCATACAGTACTGGCTCGGGAAAGTTCTTCTTTCAAAATACATGGCGCCCTTGAAGGATTTCACGTGGACTAAACCACTATGAATGGTTAGCACTGGAGAGTACTGCTCGCCTGACTTTAATTTGCGTGGTCGCAATAACCGATTCTGGGGACTTTGCTGCGAAATCAAATGTGACGTCATCCGATGAGTTTCGACCCCAAACTTTGCTCGCTCGATTGGAGCTTTGAGGCTTGGGTGCGAGGCCACTAGAAAAGCGCGTAGTATGATAAACAACCACTGCTCAGTACCTTTCGTTTCTCTGAATGGTGTCATTTTTTTGTAAGTTTGCTCGCAATGATAAAAAGTAGCTTTATCTCGAAATGATCGCGCAACATAATCAGCCAATAATTGTATAATCACTAACTGCTGACTACGAATATAAGTAGTTTACGTTTGCCGCATTTAGTATTATCCGACAAGGAATAACTTCCCTCAATAATGGTCAGAAATGGCATTTATGGCACCAAATTTTAAACCTATATATGGCTTTTTTGTTGTTGTTGAGATTCTGCATTTTGTGTTTATTTTCGAACAAATTTACATGTTCAGTCACCTTTGAATATTTACGCGCTGTCTTTGAATATTTACGCGTAATATTCAGTTTTGCTTAAATGTTTGTTCATTTTAACTCTTTATGATCTTACTTTATCAAAAAGCGTATACCACCCGAAAAAAAGTGTGTTCAGCTGTGAAATTGGGAAAACGAAATAATCGTCCCTTAGTGATGGTTTGCTTGAGGCTCTATTTACTCTTACGTTGAGGCTGAGATTCGCATAATGATTAGTTTTACGAACTTCATTAGAATTGGCTTTCGTCCCGCAGCCTAACACCATTTGAATTCTTTGTTTCCAGTTGCAAAATTTCTCTGGGCTTGTCCGTCTAAAACTAGAATTCATTTCGACAGAATCTCAGCAAAACTTGATTACTTCCAGTTTAGCGATTTTGTTTTGCACAAACGAATAAATCCTTCTTAATTTTATATTCTTTTGGTTTTTCCGACCTTTAAAGACCTCTAAAGACCTATTAGGCCCGGTTCAAACGTTGAACTTTTCATGTACCGAGCCTAATACCTATTTGGGTTGACCCAAATAATTAAGTTCGGCAGTTGATTCAAACGTCGAACCAAATTGAGTCGAACTTAATTGCAAAAGTGAACAATAACTCTTTTAAGGTCAGCCGTTATTGGTTGGCAAAATGACGGGAAAAATGCGGGACAGATAAATCGTGGAAATGAAGAGCTTGTTTTTCTTGCAAATGCGATTAAGGAGGGCAGAAGAAGGCAACTCCGATGATGTAGTTAGCGATAAACAACCTTACTGCCGGGGAAAAGCCAAGTTTTGAATTTGGGTTCCCTTTTGTTATTGCTTATTCCCAAAGCAAAGTCACTATTCCTCGTCCAGTTCGTTCTTGTCGCCGTCTAACACGAAATACTGGCTGGTGGAAAAAATGTTTGCAATACCTATTCCGATGCAAGATTTAAGAAAAACTTCAGAGTATCCCGAGAAACATTTAACGTCATCCTAAACCGAACTGAACTCTTCCCTTCGGCAAAATGTCACCGAAGAACCGATACCGCCAGCATTGAGGCTTCGTGCAGTCCAACCCACAGCACTTTCTTCGTAAAAAGCTTTTATTTCGTGGTTTTAAATCAAGAGGAACACGAACTATTCTCTTTTCCCGCCGTGTTGTGCGAATTAAGGCCTTTTGTGCATGGCGCGTACGTAAATCGTGCAGAATTGTGGGTAAAACCTAAGTTATTTAATGTATACGTATATGTGCATTACATTTGGCACATGAAAAGTTCGACGTCTGAACTCGTGTAGCCTATATATATATATATATATATATATATATATATATATATATATATATATATATATATATATTATTATATATTATATATATAATTAGAATCACACGAATCACATTTAAGTTCATACACAACGCATTGTTGGTTTACAAGTGAGGGCTTTGTTTCCGTAACTAAATGTGATTCGTGTGATTCGAATTATATAGGCTACACGAGCCGTCATCTCCACCTGCGCATCAAGGAGCATAAATATTCCGTGATCGGTAAACACCTAAAGGACAAACACAACCAAAGATCTAACAATCTTCACGAGCAGTTTACCACCTTAAAGAAATGCCGCGGAAAGTTTGAGTGCCTTATTTATGAGATGCTTTTAATAAGGAAAAAGAGACCGACTCTGAACACTCAAAATGACTCCATTCCAGCGAAACTGTTTATTTAAATTTTGCTCATCCTTTGAGGCGGCACGCAGCTCTCAGAACAGCTCATAGGATTGGCTGAGAAAACAATAAACAAACAGCAGAAGCAATGGACTCTAGCCCTGAAATAATGGAGCTGCGTGGTAATAAGAACCAATGAAATAAGAGGTTACTCAGAGGTGAGTGGCATCTGCGTCCTTTTGTTTATCCCCGCCTCATTTATTCTAACGTATTTTCCCACTCTCTATTCTTTATATAACGTTACCCAACTCACAATAATTTGCATTTGATATGATAATAAAGGTTTGATATAACGCGCGCTCTGATTGGTTAAAACAGTGTACTTTATCAGAGTACAGATGCACGGCCAGCTACGGTCTCACGCAATCGAGTTGAACCAAATGAAAACTGGCCGACCAATTTCTGAATTTTTCCATCGGTTTTTATTTTGAGTGAGACGTCTTATACGACCCAGAAATCGAGTATGAAAACGAGCTGTTAGGCTCAATGGATTTGGAAGATGCTTCTGCGAGTAACACCACAAATAACAGTGTGATATTAATATCACGGGTGTTTTCATTCTAGTTACTTGTTAAAAACAGAAGGGTAAAATTTTCTTACCAAGGCCGAGGCACGTTGAAAAACAGTCAGCCAAGCGAAGTAAAAACACTTTCCTTCGCAAGCCAAACAAACAAACAACTCAACTACTTTTTAATTTGCGTCCAAAACGAGTGTAGATGATTATTATTTACATGCAGTCGAGAGATAGATACGAGTTTCAGTCCTGAACAAAAGTAACTGAGATTTAACCAAATGTTCAAAGCTTCAAGTTAGTTAATTTACCTAGGCTGTAGACTGAGGTTTCCACCACTTGAAAATACACACGCATTTAAAAACAGGCCTCCGTAAACAAAAACGGTTTGTCCCAACGGTTTCCACCAAGTTTCAGCTACTCGTTCCTCTCCTTAATGATAAACTGTTCTGTGATCCTTTTTGGTGAGCTGCAAGATGCCGTAATAAAGTAAAAGCCCTTGAGGCGTTGAATCATTTTCTTTTTCAGCCACACAATTCAGCTACGCCGGGCTCCATCGAAGTCCATCCAAGTTTTAAGCTTTTTACGAGAAACCTCTTTTGCTTTTCCATTTATCACACGAAAATTCATCTTCCTGAGTATCTTTTAAAACTAGCTCTTGATCTTTACGGCTTTTTTTTTTTTTTTTTTTTTTTTTAGCGAATTTCAGCTGGATTTTACTGAACAATTTGCTTTTTTATCCCGATTTTAGGCCAAGAAAACTACTCGCACTTTGATGGTTTGACATTTTGACAGCTTTGGTCAACCAATAAAATGTTTTGAGCCATTCTAACAAGGATTGTGATTGGTCTGTTTTAGCGTACCTTATGAGAGTACATGTACGGAGGATTTACGGCTGACGCCACTCGCATGGTTTTCCAAACATTTTAGCCGAATGCGTGAGGAAATTAAGAATTTCTTTATTATGAAACAAATAAAGAAGCCTCGCCTGTGATCTGCTCTGTTGTAAAGTATTTAGGAAGCGGATAGAGCACTCAAGAAGTAGGGAAAACACTCGACTACGTCTACTACTTCTTTCGTGCTGTATCCGCTTCCTGCGTGCTTTACAACAGAACAGATAACAGGCGAGGCTTCTTTATTTGTTAAACAGTGACATGTCGTCTCCGAAACGTCATGTTTTTATCTCGCTACTCTTTATTCTGAAACGAGAAACTTATGTGAAATATGTTTGTGGAATTTAAGCAACATGCCTGTCAAAGCCAAAGGGAAAGAAAAGTGGCAAAAAAAAAAAAAAAAAAAAAATTAGCAAATGATATACAGTATTCTCTACGTTGAACGGAGAATGGCCCAGGGCACTTGCTACGGTAAAAATGTTGAATTTACGGCATTTGCCCCCTTATTGTGAATGTAAAAATTTTACACGTAAGCAGGCTCTCCAGTTCACAGATGTGTAAGTTTCTATAAGAAGCTATACATTGAAAAGTAATAAATGGATATCTTTCAAAATGTTGCACTCACAGAACATGTGTTGTCAACCAAGCGTTAGTAAAGTAAATAACTTTTAGGAATCCAATCACTCTCCAACATCTGAGAGACTACCAAAGCAAACATGAGTGAGTCTCGGAAAATATCGCTCTTAATCGAAATTCCCCGAGCATGGATCTGTCACCCAGGTGTTTCATCTTCATCGAGAAAGATGGCGTACTTGTTGTTTATTATATCTTAAATTCTGTTTGACTGAAGGAAAATAAATTTTCCGTTTTTCTTTCAACAGCTTTCTTTATTCGGTAATGACTTATTATTAAATCTAAAATTCTGTTTGAAAAAAAAATTCGTTTTTTCTTTCAACAGTTTTCTTTATTAGGTAATGAATTTTCCTTTGTCGCGAGCTCTTTTCGTGGGCTGATAAAAGAGAACTATCTTGAAAAAGCGTTTATAATACAAGTACTGAGGAGGTTGCAAGCTGAAGAAAGAGAGTTGGTCAGGGAGCCATGAATACTAGTGAGCGAACGCAGTCACCATGCTGTTTGAAATTGGAGCAAAGTTAATCTTGACTGTCTGGGTGTAAAGAAATTTAAAACCAAGTTTGCCGTGAGTTTCAGAAAAAGTTACCGTCACCACTTTGCAGTGCAAGTCGAACATAACCTGTCCTTAGAAACCTGGGTGAACATTTACAGGGCCTGAGAGGGGAAAACGGGCTTCGACGCCAAATATGAAAGTACCAATAATTAAAAGTTACAGACAGATATGCTTCTAAGATGTATACGAAAGATGTATAGATATAAAGTAGACAATAAAATTTGTCGAGCCTTAAAATAATTAACACCCAAAAAATTAAGAATTTCTTACCAAAATGATGTGTGCCGGCTGACTCAGTACGAAATTTCCATGACTGTTTGAAAAACCTAATTGTTCGACCACCTCACTTAATTTACGAAAAAATTAATGAAACATAATGGACTGCTGTTTGTTGATCAAACAACGAATGGTGGTCTGTATTTGTAGTGTGCGACTACAAGATTACTGGGCTCAATACGACCACCTGTAGAAAGGGAAATGTTTCGTTCAAAAACCATATATTAGGCTAATTTAGCAACAGAACGGGAACGTCATTTGAGGACGCGAGAGCGCGCGGAAAGGACTGAACACAACGTCCGGTGCTCAATTTGCTGCTCTGCTATTGGTCAATTCGCTTTTTAGATCTGCGCGCGCCGTTGTCAAGAAGTCCCCGTTGTCATTGCTAAATCAGCCTATTCTCGAGTAAACGCCCCCGTTTATCGGCAGTTTGGCACCGGTCTTTATTTGAAAGCCGGCGTTTAATCGGGCCCGGCGTTTATTAATGAAGTACAATGCAGACGGCCTTGAAGTCCCTATCGCTGTTCAATGAGCGGTTTCCTCCCAGAAGGCACAACTCACGAAAAGACTGAAACAACTTTTAAGGAAGCAAACGCTGGTGGGACTCGCGCGATTTCAAAGACAGCATCAGCCGTTGTAATACAAGAGAGAAAGCGCGCCAGTAGTAATGCAACATGAACGCCAACAATGCTATTTTGTTTTATTTTGTTGTACAGCATCCATTTTAGTTACAGGCGCGGTAATACGGGTAACAAATTCGTGCAACTTTCTGCGCAACATTGTTGCGGTACGAGTTGAAGAGCGATGTTGCCCATTTTACCACCCGCACGAGCAACTTGTCGCGCAACAATTTTCGTCGTTTCATGTTGCAGCAACATGTTGCAGAAAGTAGAACAGCCTTCTACTTTGTGCAACAAAACCAGTTAGTGTTGCGCGAGGGGTAAAACGGGCAACATCGCTCTAACTCGTATCGCAACAATGTTGCGTGGAAAGTTGTACGAATTTGTTGCCTGTATTACCGATCCTTACGTTAAACCGGTACAGTTTGAACATTTATTAAAATTTCCACTGAAAACAGTATACCCACGGTCAGTACTAGCCGTTGCAGAGCAGTATTCAACAGATAATTTTTACTTGTGAGCTTGATCGCAAATAAACGCTAGGACCTCGATCAAACGCCCACAACGTTTATTTAAAATTTAACAGTTTGACACGAAGGTTATACTGGGCCGGTCTCTAAGCGGGGCCCGGCGTTGTCACTAAAGAAAAATTAATTCTCTCATTGAGTCTGCCAAGTATAAAAATACCATCACTTTTACATTCTCATTTCGAATATGCCACCTGATGGCATTCAGATGCTGGCAATGTGCAGAATGTTTGTCACATGAACCTAGTTTAACGGCCTACGCTCCCTCAAGTCTCCTGTTGCTCTATCGATAGAGCATCGAAACTAGTAAGCGGAAGTCTTAGAGTCGACCCTTGTTGGGAGAACGCTGAATTTCTTTCCGCTTTCCGAGTGTGCACACGCACGTGTCTATAGAACAATTGTAGCTTTCACAAAGGGATAAGCTGGGAGGCCTTCTTACAGTTGCTTGTTTAAGTCTGGCAAGTTCGTCTCTTGTGTTTCGTTTCACTAATATTAAATTATTTTTTAAATGGAAATCAGACATATGGAAATTTACGTTTCTCTCCAGAGTTCAATATTAGCTGAAAAAAACCTTCACTTGTAAATCAGTTGTGATTTTCGCTCGGTGTCAAAAGTGAGATACGACAGTCTTTTTAGTCTGTCTTCTTAAGTGGAAAACTCGCTTTACCTCACGCAATGAACCTTGTATTTCAGTACAATAAAGGAAGTCTACACGCTGAAGATAGGTTTCTTGCGTTGCCCTTGTTGCTGGGTAAGGGAAGTTAGGCAATGAGGACGGCAACGGCAACGAGAACGCCACAAAACAATGGATTTGATAATGAACAACAATCGCCCTGCGCGTGCGTTTTACATTTTGGTACATTTCTTTGCCGTCCTCTGCAAAAGAACAACGTGAAATGACCAAATGCAAGGTTATATTGGAGAATGTGAGTGCATGGCACAAACGGTTTTTTTTTTACTTCAACGCCGGGCACAATAGTTTAGTTCCTACATTTTACAAGCTGAAGAACTTGAAACAATTAATCTCGAAGGAATTAAAATAACGAGAAGTTATGTTATGATACGACGTTTTCGTTGCCTTTGCCGTCGTACATAGATTTTTTATTTTTCACACTTATATATGCAGTTACATATGTAGATATATAATTTATGCGTTTGGACATTTAGTTGTTATTCTTGTTAGTATTAGTGCTACTATTCATATGCCATCCGTTGTAATTTAATTGTATCTTACTGAATTTTAGTAATATTGTAAAGCGCCTAGAACAGCTAGTGATATAGACGCTATAGAAATAAAGTTTATTATTATTTTTCCCCCACGCGATCAATGGAGTTACTGGCTACAGTATTTGTAAACTGCGATCCATTCAGAATAAGTAATAATTGTACTTGCATACAAGTTTGTATGTACTTAATATTCATTGAAGTATATATACGTGACCGAGGAACAAGGCCTTTTACTGGAGAGATGTTTTCGCATTGACGACTGGCCCTTATTTTTGAATATTTTGTTTTGAATGCGCATCAGTATTTTACTGAAAAGTTTGACCATGTAACTGGACAAGCTCAACTCCGTTAAAGACTACACAACTAACAAACAAAGTAAAAGCAAAATAATGTGTTGCCATTCAATATATTGTATTTAGGGAATTGTTAGTGATAAAATCGCAACACTGACTGAGATGCAATGAGAAACATGAATTATTGCAGTTTTTTTTTGATAAGTGCACTTATTTATATTACCTCTTCAGCAGTAAGAAATTTCAAATGGGTTAGCTTTCATATCATGGTATCATATCAAATGAACTGGTGGCTGTCAAACAAAGCTTTTAAAATCGGCCTACACAACTCTAATAATTAACTGGCTTCAACTGAATGTTTTTTTTATCCGAGCGAGGAGCCAAAACGGTGATGGATTATCAGGAACCTCTTTATGTTGTAACGACTGACTTTGCTCTCCTTGGTAGTTGGCGGTCACTTGTGCTTTCAACGCCTCAGAGAAATAAGTGCTGCATAAACCAAGCAAACCGTAATTCAACTTGCTATTCTCAGTTTTGACTGTTGTCTAGGTTCAAAACTTTCATCTTGTCGATATAAACTTCATACTTAATTCTATCTCAACAAACCTGGCAGAAATAACGCAAATTCATAAATGGAGAGCAAGGTAAATCTCTTACAGACAGCAGAAAACTCTGAGCTAGAAAATAAAATACATCGAGCTGACATACGTAAATGTAGTTTGTGTGCATTATGCTGATGAAGGTAGTTGTAGCCAAAAGTATTCTTGGCTTGCACGTGACGTCAGAAAAAACTAAAATTAAAAATTTTGAGGTTTTACCTTCATCAGGTTAAAGACATTTTAAAGATATATCTGCTTGCTTGTTTTCACCTCGGTAGCATGCCTTGTTTTGAAAATAGAGCAGTTTAAATTTAGATTTCTTTTACAATGCGTGACATCGTGGTTGCGTCTGAGAAACATATCACGTACATGAAAAAATCGATTTACGTTGTGTTTTCGAGTTCTGAATAACCAATATGTTAACAGAAGTGTCTAGGCGAATATTTTGAAGTTTAGTAGAGAGGAAAAATCGTTTGCGAGAGCAAAAATGAGCTCCAGATGTTTCCAATGGATTTCCGGCCGCCATGTTGGGGTTCCAGAGAGGAACCCCAGCATGGCGTCTCCATACTAAACACTATAATTTTGAGTGGTACCCTTTGGCAAATAACTCGAGTTCGGAGTATCGCACAACCCAGAAACTTTGATACGTTGTTTATTTATTACTCTTCTACACTATCTCAATTTCCTGACTTAATTTATTGAAAGATAAGCGATTTTATTTTTTATTTGCGTGATACTTGCGTGACGTGCAAGCCAAGAATAAGCCGAATACTTTCATGTGGTAGATTTTGTTTTGCTGTTTGTTATAAAACCTTAGCTTGTGCAGCTCAAAGAAAAAGACATCCATACTGGGAGCGCGGTTGATTTAACATGTTCTCCAAGTTTTTAGAAGAAAACCGTCTTGTGATCGTTGAGTTGAGCATGTACATGAAAGAATGACGTTTTGAATTAAATTAAAATTCGAAACCCGTGTAAGAGTTGCAAAAATAAGCATCAGGGAACAAAATTTTTCACTCGGACGATTTCCGCACATGTCAAAGGCATTCAGGAAGCACCAGTACGACTGCAAAATTGATTCTTTTTTCAGGGCGGCCGACCATATGTGAAAACCGTTTCGTTTGAGTGTTAGATTTTTTTCACATCCGCTCATCTTCACAGGGGAAAAATTCTGATATAGTCGGCAACGCTGATAAAACTAAAGTATGGAAGAAAACAATATACCTCACGGTTTTCAAAAGATCGGAACAGACAACTGCAGTAGAATTTCTTTTTCTTTCAGGAAATAAGTTTTAAAGATTTCAGTTTATGTTGAAGACCGCGAAGTGGGCAACTTCACTTTTGAATTGGTTTCAATACACATTTAATTTAAATATTATTCTTAATTTATATCAGTATTATGTATAGGAGTGATAAAGTTATGATAAACAACATAACTCACCGTTGTCTTTAATGTGAAAGGAGGCGCTCAAGCGATATATGCTGTAGTCGCTAGTGGTGCAAGTAATAATTGTTAAAAGTCAACGGAGGAAAAATTATATAGATCTCTTTATTCTGATAAAATGGCGATTACTGGAAAATAGCAAATATCCAATAAGAACTCAAGTCATCAAAATGAAAATGCCGTCGATGATGAGGCCTTTGGCGACAGCTGATGCGTATAACTGCTAATGAGTGACCCACGCACAATCATGCAGTCATGAATATTTAATGCAAATTCGCAAAAACTGTCATCTTTTGAAAGCATTTTATAAAAAGCGTGGTACTTCGTAGCAGTAATCGAAAAAACAGAGTACTATTTTCTAATATTACTCGCCGCTAAACCCAAAGACTGGTGTTCGTTTGGAAAATGTCAAGTACTGAAAAAAAAACATAAAACCAAAAAAAAAAACAACAAAAAAAAAAAACAATTTTGATCAAAATTAAATTGACTGAGTGAAAATCGTGATATACCGACGTAGACTTAATTGCAATTTAACCACATTGTCGTTTATTTGCGCGTCGAACCGACAAATTTTAGCGCGTATACTTAAAATCGACTATTAATTGTTTTTTTTCTTACATTTCGAGAAAAGGTTGGCAAGAGAGGGAATCTACAGGTCAGTGAATTAGCAAAAACAGTGTTTTTTGTACAGTATAGCGGCTTTCTAAAATATTTAATTAAAATTAATTTTTCATGTCAGTGAATATGGAACTTTACAGTTGTCTTCTAAAGGATGGCTACCAGACTTTTCAAAGGATTTTGGCTAGATAGAGTCCCTAATGAACGAAACCGAACTTGAAGGCGTGGTACATTGTAAATGCCACTCAGAACTGAAAGTGTGGGCGGACTGCACGTGCTCTGCTAATCCTTGTTTCCACTTTCCTTCTCTGACATTTAGACTGCTGTCACAAAAAGCTCATAAAGTGGAGAAACTGTTTGACTCACTAGGCATGAATTTGTTATTGCTGCCAGGGCGCAGATTACCCTCGACACAATTCTCCTGTTGGGGGAGGAGGAGGGGTATATGAGGGTATTAAAACTGGCAGTTACTAATTTTAGCTAGAGCGTATTGCACAGGTGAGAATATTGGGGAATGAAAACTTTAGGTACTTTATCATTTAATACAAGTTCGTTCAGTGTAGTACTCACTAAAATTAACATTCTATATTTAAACGAGCGCAATCAAGACTTTCTTTGTAACTTTGCCTCGTTCACCTGAAATCTCGTCAACGCACCATATGCATGTGCTTTCGTCGCACCAGATACATGCTAAAAATATTGTGCTAATGGTTACGTGAGGAGCCTTTCCTCTTGTGTACGGTGGCAGTGAGGAAAATATCAGCAGAGCTTAACAGAGCTTTTACGGTATTCATTTAACGAGAAATAAGTGTTATCCATTTTCGCTTTGAATTATTGACAACATTTTCAAAGTTCAACGATTAATTCTTGACTATCGTTTTTCAGTGCAGATTCTGTAATTGGAACACGGTGAAAGTTGTTTTCCAAAATTGTCTGTCATTTTTCTTTGTATTTTAACCGGGGTCTTCAAGAAAGCATTTAAAACTCGAAAACACGCATAAAATGGTAATTCGCAGAAATAGGCGTTTGAGCCTTAATGACTTAATTAAATTTAAGCCCTTTGTTTTTTTTCGCCCAGTTGTATACCATTTTTTGTTATAGACGTTTATGGATCCCACACTTTCCCGAGGAAAATATTGAAGATGACTGTACGTTTTCGTTGGGTGAGCAGCATCAACTGAAACAGAATTTCTCTTTGATTACACAGCGCCCTTGAGGAAAAAAGAGGAATTTTCAATTGATGTGATGTTCTTAGTCGGAATCTGATTCCGAAATTAAGTTTCAGGAGTTTTGACTCAAAATTAAAAAGACAAAAGGTTCTTATTAAAAATTTAGTACTTGGCACTTTGGAAATGATATGTTTATGAAGATTGCAAGATATAATTGGAACTAGAGATTAAGAAGCTTTCATATCACTGATGAAAATGAAGAGATCATTTGAAGTTGATTGCTGCAATTCGGGCAAACGATTAATCTTTTGATCTCCATGGTCATACAGTCCAAACTACATTTTTGACCGCTGTTGTAAAAAAACCTGACATCAGCGAACAATGCTTGACAAAGGTTTCCTAGAAGAAAACACCGCTCCTTCAACCACCAGCGCGGGCAGTAAAATTTAACTTGACTGTGATCATCATTGAGGATAATTTTCTTAGGGTAATTTTAGACCTTGATCACTAACTAAATTGATTCTTTTGATTCGTTTCGTTTGAAATCGAGAAGCGTACTACATTTCGCATCTCTGTTGATTTTCTAGCCCGTGATTTTAGTTGAAAACGCATCTTCCAGCTCGGTATCATTACAGGAGAAATCCGATTAATTATAGATAATTGAAAACTTTCGCAAAACATTACCTTATGTCATTGTTAATTGGTCCTCATGGCTTGCTTTTTTTGTCAGCACCTAATGTTTGTTCAACACTCGGCGCCTGCAGCTCACCAAAATAGTGAAAATACGGTTACACAAAATTGGAAAAATTTACAAACCCTTGCATGCAAACTCGTAAAACTTTGCGATTGTAGAAGACACAAAATGCAACAAATTTTGAATTTACTTCATCCTACCACAATGTCCAACAACTCTTTCGCGACAATGTCTCAACCAAGAAAGGATAAAGATAAGAGAACTAATCCCCATATAGGCTCTATCCCCATCGGAATCCCTCTAAAGTTATTTTTAGATCTCCTCCAAGATCCGGTGTTCCCAAGAGGGTTGAGTGATAGCCATTAATATGTCCTCCTTTTTACCAATTGCGTGGGAGCTGTCAACATTGGTAAAAATGGGAACGTATGATTGGCTATCACTCAACCCTCTTGGGAACACCGGATCTTGGAGGACATCTAAAAATAACTTTGGAGGGATTACAATTGGGATAGGGCCTATGTGGGAGATTAATTCTCTTATCTTTATCCTCTCTTGGTCTCAACTCTTTGTGCAAATTTATTCGTGAACACACGGGTATACAATGGGGTTCGACTTGACTCGTGTCCAGGTTTCGATCAAAACAACGCTTGCGGTGCGAACATCTGCTTACCCAATACTCGGTTCAATGCAACAGAGCCGTCACTGCGATGTTTTGATTTTCAAAACGCCGCTCACAAAGAATTTTGTATCTGTCTGGGCGCTGAACAGAGCCGCCATCCAATTGGGTAAAACGAAAATTCGTCATTTTCCTAGATAAGAGTACAAATACTTGCCCCTTTCCTCCACTGACACGAAGAATTTGACGGGTGAGTTTCAGCGAAGGCGTCCTTTCAGTTCCTAAACAAATATTGAAATTTACTGAATAAGGAAACATTATAGACCTGTAGAAAGGAGTACTAACAGATTGTGATTTCCTGACAGTGAGGATTACAAGAATACCCCTAGCAAACAGGTTAGGAAACAAAAAAGAACTTGCGATGCAAAATTGTTCTGCCTTAAACTTTTTATCACAGTCTCACCATGAAACTTCCTCCGATAAAAGTTTTGCATAAGGCTCTTGTCACAGTAGAGTAGTGAGTGGTGAGTGGTCGTGAGTGGTCACTTTTGTGACAAACACCAGTATTATTATTCTCAATTTTTTACCGAATACACTAGTAACTTGGCTATGAATGTTTATTCTAGACACTACCTTGATGTTTAATACCCTCTCCTCATATTGTAATCTGACATCTGAAGCAAGACATTGAAGACCGATGTTGGTTTTTACTACCTATGTCTCTCGACCCGAATGAGCGGACCTTTAAATGATTGCCTTTGTTATGAAATTTGTAATAACCTGGAATTGTGGAAAAAACAATTGTGATAAATTAAAGAGCCGCTAGCTGACAGTTTAAATAAAAGGCTCATATTAGTTTTTGATCACCCGGGCAGCTCAAACGGGGAAAGTCAAACACGTTAATTCAACGGGTGACATTCATGGCATGAGATCACATCATTTATTGCTATGCATTTCAAGGTAATTGTAATCGTGAACGTCGCTATAACTTTTTCCATTTTTGTTTTGATTAACGTTCTGTTTGTTTTGTAATTTCGGTAAAAAACAAAATGCTCAAGCCATCTGCTTTGTTGACGAGAGAACTGAATTCGGCCATGGAAAGCTTTGCGGAATAGATTTCGTAAAAAGATCCCTAGTCTTCTTGTGAATTAAACATTATTGCAATAAAGTTCTAATGGATGCGAGTATGTCATCATTTACGAAGATTCCCGAAAACTGGGAATAAGATCTGTGTAATTAATTCCCTCACACCTGAAATTAAACTCACAGAAAATACCGAGAAATTGAGTTCTTTCTGTGTGTTTGTTTTTTTCTCCCTTCTTACCTGGCAACACCGCCATTAAAACAACATACAATTTGCCGACCATTTCCTCAGAATAATTATTGGAATAGACTAAGAAAATGCTTCATTTTTATCTCTCGGATTGGCTGATATAAGTCAAAGACATTTAACTTGTCTTGTACTGTATCGTGGGAATTATTTTCAATTTTTTTACCGGAAAATAAATAAGCAGGTAAAAACTAGCGAGAAAATCCGGCGTAATCTATTTTTATACCGTACTATTTTTTTTCCGGAAGGAAAGGAAACATAAAAACTTATGGAATGTTTAAAGGAGTCGATCGATCAGTAACTATCAGCAACTATCATGATGCGTTGCCTTAAATTGTGACTAGTAAGTGATTTTTAATCGTCTCACATTCCCTAATGTATGTTTGTGTTAGTCTCAGTGTAACCCAAACACGGCTGCTGTTAGCTATCAGTATGATAAATTTGTGGTTTAATTACGTCTATAAAAGGCCTTGTGGCGCATTCATATCGTCAAATTGGGCGTTTTTGGTTTCCAAACCTAACAATCGTAAATGGTTTGAACCCAGGAGTCACATCATAACTAAGTGAAGCACGATCGTCCGGGTGAGTGTAGTCCTGAGAAGGACTGTTTGTGGTGACATTGACTGACGTTTCGACAACCTGAGCGGAAGTCATCATCAGAGTCAAGTGGTTGGAGTAACGTCAGGAGATGGTATAAGTACTCTGGTCGTTGATGTGATTGGTCAACGAAGTCGTGATGTTATTGGTTGTCTGTCAGTTAAGCCGTGATGTTATTGGCTGTGAAGACTGTAAACCGTGGTTGGTGCGTTTCGATCCGTCTTTTGTTAGTCAAATGTTCGTGGGTGTATTGTTAGTCAAATTAGTCGGTGTGTCTATTGTTTGTCTGTTGTTGATATCGTCAATAAGTCGTTTGTAAGGTGCGGGAAGCTGTTGACAACGGTTCAGTGGTGTCTGTTCTAAGTTAGTAAACCAACTTTCCAGTGCGATCCGTTGGTGGTAGTTAGTACAGTAGGTAATGCATTTAGCAGAGTCCCAATCGATTGTGTGGTTTGTCAGTAAATGGTGCTCAGCAATGTTATTGTTGATGTCACCATTTCTCGTCGCTCGTTTGTGTTCAGTCAGTCTTACGTTCAAATTTCTGCCAGTCTCACCGATATAAGTGGCCTGACAGTCGCAGCATTCGATCTTGTAAACTGCTCCCTGTCTGTCCTTTGGTTCGTCTTTGTCCTTAACGTTCGTGAATAATTGTCGTAAAGTTGTGATGGGTCTGTGAGCGACACGGATATCGTAAGGTTGTAGTATCTGTGCAATGGTCTCAGAAGTGCCTTTGATGTATGGTATAGTCGCTGTAGTGACTGGTGTCGGGTTAGTGTTGGTAGCGTTTGGTTCTGTCCTGTAAGTGTTACGTCTAACAAAGTCGCGGTTGTAGTTGTTCTTACTGAAAACGTTGCCTAAGTATTTGCGTTCGTCTGCTAAACTGTCGCTCGAGTAGCAAACGGAACGGTAAACACATTGGAACAGTTGGCACCGAGGAAAACTGGGCACAGAGGTAAAGTGGGCGCACATGAATAGTGGGCACAGGAATTGTGGGCACAGGAACAGTGGGCACAGAGGTAGAGTGGGTGCAAAGAAACAGTGGGCACTGAGATACAGTGTGCACAGAGGAACAGTGGGCACAGAGGCACAGTGGGCACAGAGGAAAAGTGGGCACAGAGGAAAAGTGGGCACAGAGGTACAGTGGGTACAGAGGAACAGTGGGCACAGAGATACAGTGGACACAGAGGTGCAGTGGGCACAGAGCAACAGTGGGTAAAGAGGTACAGTGGGTACAGGGGAACAGTGGGCACAGAGGAACAGCGGGCACAGAGGTGCAGTGGGCACGAGGTGCAGTGAGCACAGAGGTACAGTGGGCAAACAGGAACAGTGGTCTTAGAGGTAAAGTGGGCGCACAGGAACAGTGGACACACAGGAATTGTGGGCACAGGAACGGTGGGCACAGAGGATAAGTGGGTGCAGAGAAACAGTGGGCACTGAGATAAAGTGTGCACAAAGGAACAGTGGGCAGAGAGGTACAGTGGGGACAGGGGAACAGTGGGTACATATGTACAGTGGGCACAGAGGAAGAGTGGGCACAGAGGTAAAGTGGGCACAGAGATACAGTGGGCACAAAGGAACAGTGGGCACAGAGGTGCAGTAAGCACAAAGGAACGGTAAACAAAGAGGAACAGTGAGCACAGAGGTACAGTGGGCGCACAGAGGTACAGTGGGCGCACAGGAATAGTGGGCACAGGAATTGTGGGCACAGGAATTGTGAGCACAGGAACAGTGGGCACAGAGGTAAAGTGGGTGCAGAGAAACAGTGGGCATTGAGGTGCAGAGGCACAGAGGTGCAGTGGGCACAGAGGTACAGTGGGTACATAGGAACAGTGGGCACAGAGGTACAGTGGGTACAGGGGAAGAGTGGGCATAGAGGAACAGCGGGCATAGAGGTGCAGTGTGCACAGAGGTGCAGTGGGCACAGAGGAACAGTAGGCACGAAGGTACAGTGAGTACAAACGAACAGTGGGCACACGGGGACAGTGGGCACACAGGAACAGTGGTCTTAGAGGTACAGTTGGCGCACAGGAACAGTGGGCACAAAGGAATTGCGGCACAGGAAAAGCGGGCACAGAGGTAAAGTGGGTGCAGAGAAACAGTGGGCACTGAGATACAGTGTGTACAGGGGAACAGAAGGCATAGAGGTACAGTTGGCACAGAGGAAAAGTGGGCATTGAGGTACAGTGGGAACAGAGGAACAGTGGGCACAGAGGTACAGTGGGTACAGGGGAATAGTGGGCATAGAGGAACAGCGTGCACATAGGTGCAGTGGGCACATAGGTACCGTTGGTACAGAGGAAAAGTAGGCACGAAGGTACAGTGAGTACAAACGAACAGTGGGCACACAGGAGCAGTGGGCACACAGGAACAGTGGTCTTAGAGGTAGAGTTGGCGCACAGGAACAGTGGGCACAAAGGAATTGCGGCACAGGAAAAGCGGGCACAGAGGTAAAGTGGGTGCAGAGAAACAGTGGGCACTGAGATACAGTCTGTACAGGGGAACAGTAGGCTCTGAGGTACAGTGGGCACAGAGGTAGAGATGGCACAGAGGTACAGTGGGCATAGAGGTACAGTGGGTACAGAGGAACAGTGGGAAGAGAGGAACAGTGGGCACAGAGGTAAGGTGGGTACAGGGGAAGAGTGGGCACAGAGGTACAGTGGGTACAGGGGAAGAGTGGGCAAAGAGGTGCAGTGGGCAGAGAGGTGCAGTGGGCACAGAGGTACCGTGGGTACAGAGGAACAGAGATAAAGTGGGCACAGAGATACAGTGGGTACAGCTGAAAGGTGGGCAAAGAGGAACAGTGGGCAAAGAGGTGCAGTGGGCACGAGTTGCAGTGAGCACAGAGGAACAGTGGGCACAGAGGTACAGTGGGAACAGAGGAACAGTGGGCACAGAGGTACAGTGGTCACAGGTGAAGAGTGGGCATAGAGGAACAGCGGGCACAGAGGTGCAGTGTGCACAGAGGTGCAGTGGGCACATAGGTACCGTGGGTACAGAGGAACGGTAGGCACGAAGGAACAGTGAGTACAAACGAAAAGCGGGCACACAGGAAAAGTGGGCACACAGGAACAGTGGTCTTAGAGATACAGTTGGCGCACAGGAACAGTGGGAACACAGGAATTGTGGGCACAGGAACAGCGGGCACAGAGGTAATGTGGGTGCAGAGAAACAGTGGGCATTTAGATACAGTCTGTACAGGGGAACAGTAGGCACTGAGGTACAGTGGGCACAGAGGTAGAGTTGGCACAGAGGTACAGTGGGCACAGAGGTACAGTGGGTACAGAGGAACAGTGGGCACAGAGGTACAGTGGGCACAAAAGAACAGTGGGGAAGCAGGTACGGTGGGCGCACAGGAAAAGTGGGCACACAGGAATTCTGGGCACAGGATCAGAGGGCACAGAGGATAAGTGGGTGCAGAGAATAATGGGCACTGAGATACAGTGTGCACAGAGGAACAGTGGGCACAGAGGTACAGTGGACACAGAGGAACAGTGGTAACAGCGGTACAGTGGGTACAGGGGAACAGTGGGCAGAGAGGAACAGTGGGCACAGAGGTAAGGTGGGTACAGGGGAAGAGTGGGCACAGAGGTACAGTGGATACAGGGGAAGAGTGGGCACAGAGGTGCAGTGGGCAGAGAGGTGCAGTGGGCACAGAGGTACCGTGGGTACAGAGGAACAGAGATAAAGTGGGCACAGAGATACAGTGGGTACAGCTGAAAAGTGGGCAAAGAGGAACAGCGGGCAAAGAGTTGCAGTGGGCACGAGTTGCAGTGAGCACAGAGGTAAAGTGGGCACATAGGAACGGTTGGCACAGAGGTACAGTGGGCACAAAGGAACAGTGGGCAAAAAGGTACAGTGGGCGCACAGGAAAAGTGGGCACACAGGAATTGTGGGCACAGGATCAGTGGGCACAGAGGATAAGTGGGTGCAGAGAAAAAATGGGCACTGAGATTCAGTGCCCAGTGTTCCTGTGTGCCCACTGTTCGTTTGTACTCACTGTACCTTCGTGCCTACTGTTCCTCTGTACCAACGGTACCTATGTGCCCACTGCACCTTTGTGCCCACTGCACCTCTGTGCCCACTGCACCTCTGCGCACAGAGGTAAAGTGGGTGCAGAGAAACAGTGAAACATTGAGATACAGTGTGCACAGAGGAACAGTGGGCATAGAGGTACAGTGGGTACAGAGGAACAGTGGGCACACAGATACAGTGGACACAGAGGTGCAGTGGGCACCGAGGAAAAGTGGGCACAAAGGTACAGTGGGTACAGGGGAACAGTGGGCAAAGAGGAACAGTGGGCACAGAGATACAGTGGGTACAGGGGAACAGTGGGCACAGAGGAACAGCGGGCACAGAGGTGCAGTGGGCACGAGTTGCAGTGAGCACAGAGGTACAGTGGGCACACAGGAACAGTGGGGACAGAGGTACAGTGGTCACAAAGGAACAGTGGGCAAACAGGTACAGTAGGCGCACAGGAAAAGTGGGCACACAGGAATTGTGGGCACAGGATCAGTGGGCACAGAGGATAAGTGGTTGCAGAGAAAAAGTGGGCACTGAGATACAGTGTGCACAGAGGAACAGTGGGCACAGAGGTACAGTGGGTACATAGGAACAGTGGGCACAGAGGAAGAGTGGGCACAGAGGTACAGTGGGCACAGAGGAACAGTGGGCACAGAGGTACAGCGGTCATAGGGGAAGAGTGGGCATAGAGGAACAGCGGGCACAGAGGTGCAGTGTGCACAGAGGTGCAGTGGGCACATAGGTACCGTGGGTACAGAGGAACAGTAGGCACGAAGGTACAGTGAGTACAAACGAAGAGCGGGCACACAGGAAAAGTGGTCACACAGGAACAGTGGTCTTAGAGGTACAGTTGGCGCACAGGAACAGTGGGCACACAGGAATTGTGGGCACAGGAACAGCGGGCACAGAGGTAAAGTGGGTACAGAGAAACAGTGGGCACTGAGATACAGTCTGTACAGGGGAACAGTAGGCACTGAGGTACAGTGGGCAAAGAGGTAGAGTTGGCACAGAGGTACAGTGGGCACAGAGGTACAGTGGGTACAGAGGAACAGTGGGCACAGAGAGGTACAGTGGGCAAAAATTCAACAGTGGGCACACAGGAACAGTGGTCATAGAGGTACAGTCGGCGCACAGGAACAGTGGGAACACAGGAATTTTGGGCACAGGAACAGCGGGCACAGAGGTAAAGTGGGTGCAGAGAAACAGTGGGCACTTAGATACAGTCTGTACAGGGGAACAGTAGGCACTGAGGTACAGTGGGCACAGAGGTAGAGTTTGCACAGAGGTACAGTGGGCACAGAGGTACAGTGGGTACAGAGGAACAGTGGGCACAGAGGTACAGTGGGCAAAAAGGAACAGTGGGGAAGCAGGTACGGTGGGCGCACAGGAAAAGTGGGCACACAGGAATTCTGGGCACAGGATCAGAGGGCACAGAGGATAAGTGGGTGCAGAGAATAATGGGCACTGAGATACAGTGTGCACAGAGGAACAGTGGGCACAGAGGTACAGTGGACACAGAGGAACAGTGGTAACAGCGGTACAGTGGGTACAGGGGAACAGTGGGCAGAGAGGAACAGTGGGCACAGAGGTAAGGTGGGTACAGGGGAAGAGTGGGCACAGAGGTACAGTGGGTACAGTGGAAGAGTGGGCACAGAGGTGCAGTGGGCAGAGAGGTGCAGTGGGCACAGAGGTACCGTGGGTACAGAGGAACAGAGATAAAGTGGGCACAGAGATACAGTGGGTACAGCTGAAAAGTGGGCAAAGAGGAACAGCGGGCAAAGAGTTGCAGTGGGCACGAGTTTCAGTGAGCACAGAGGTAAAGTGGGCACATAGGAACGGTTGGCACAGAGGTACAGTGGGCACAAAGGAACAGTGGGCAAAAAGGTACAGTGGGCGCACAGGAAAAGTGGGCACACAGGAATTGTGGGCACAGGATCAGTGGGCACAGAGGATAAGTGGGTGCAGAGAAAAAGTGGGCACTGAGATTCAGTGCCCAGTGTTCCTGTGTGCCCACTGTTCGTTTGTACTCACTGTACCTTCGTGCCTACTGTTCCTCTGTACCAACGGTACCTATGTGCCCACTGCACCTTTGTGCCCACTGCACCTCTGTGCCCACTGCACCTCTGGGCACAGAGGTAAAGTGGGTGCAGAGAAACAATGAAACATTGAGATACAGTGTGCACAGCGGAACAGTGGGCATAGAGGTACAGTGGGTACAGAGGAACAGTGGGCACAGAGATACAGTCGACACAGAGGTGCAGTGGGCACCGAGGAAGAGTGGGCACAAAGGTACAGTGGGTACAGGGGAACAGTGGGCAAAGAGGAACAGTGTGCACAGAGATACAGTGGGTACAGGGGAACAGTGGGCACAGAGGAACAGCGGGCACAGAGGTGCAGTGGGCACGAGTTGCAGTGAGCACAGAGGTACAGTGGGCACACAGGAACAGTGGGCACAGAGGTACAGTGGTCACAAAGGAACAGTGGGCAAACAGGTACAGTAGGCGCACAGGAAAAGTGGGCACACAGGAATTGTGGGCACAGGATCAGTGGGCACAGAGGATAAGTGGTTGCAGAGAAAAAGTGGGCACTGAGATACAGTGTGCACAGAGGAACAGTGGGCACAGAGGTACAGTGGGTACATAGGAACAGTGGGCACAGAGGAAGAGTGGGCACAGAGGTACAGTGGGCACAGAGGAACAGTGGGCACAGAGGTACAGCGGTCACAGGGGAAGAGTGGGCATAGAGGAACAGCGGGCACAGAGGTGCAGTGTGCACAGAGGTGCAGTGGGCACATAGGTACCGTGGGTACAGAGGAACAGTAGGCACGAAGGTCCAGTGAGTACAAACGAAGAGCGGGCACACAGGAAAAGTGGTCACACAGGAACAGTGGTCTTAGAGGTACAGTTGGCGCACAGGAACAGTGGGCACACAGGAATTGTCGGGAGAGGAACAGCGGGCACAGAGGTAAAGTGGGTGCAGAGAAACAGTGGGCACTGAGATACAGTCTGTACAGGGGAACAGTAGGCACTGAGGTACAGTGGGCACAGAGGTAGAGTTGGCACAGAGGTACAGTGGGCACAGAGGTACAGTGGGTACAGAGGAACAGTGGGCACAGAGAGGTACAGTGGGCAAAAATTCAACAGTGGGCACACAGGAACAGTGGTCATAGAGGTACAGTCGGCGCACAGGAACAGTGGGAACACAGGAATTTTGGGCACAGGAAAAAAGGGCACAGAGGTAAATTTTATGCAGAGAAACAGTGGGTACTGAGATACAGTGTGCACAGAAGAACAGTGGGCACAGAGATACAGTGGACACAGAGGTGCAGAAGGCACAGAGGAAAAGTGGGCACAGAGGTATAGTGGGCACGAGTTGCAGTGATTACAGAGGTACAGTGGGCACACAGGAACATTGGGCACAGAGGTAAAGTTGGTGCAGAGAAACTGTGGGCACTGAGATACAGTGTGTACAGGGTACAGTAGGCACAGAGGTACAGTGGGCACAGAGGTGCAGTGGGCACAGAGGTACAGTGGGCACAGAGGTACAGTGGGTACAGAGGAACAGTGGGCACAGAGGTACAGTGGGCAAAAATTCAACAGTGGGCACACAGGAACAGGGGTCATAGAGGTACATTCGGAGCACAGGAACAGTGGGAACACTGGAATTGTGGGCACACGAACAATGGGCACGGAGGTAAAGTTTACGCAGAGAAACAGTGGGCACTGAGATACAGTGTGCACAGAGGAAGAGTGTGCACACAGGTACAGTGGGTACAGAGGAACAGTGGGCACAGAGGTACAGTGGACACAGAGGTGCAGTGGGCACAAAGGAACAGTGGGCACAGAGGTACAGTGGGTACAGGGGAACAGTGGGCACAGAGGAATAGTGGGCACAGAGGAACAGTAGGCACAGAGGTGCAGTGGGAACAGAGCAATAGTGGGCACAGAGGTACAGTGGGTACAGAGGAACATGCAGTGGGCACACAGGAACAGTGGGCACACAGGAACAGTGGGCAAAGAGGAACACTGGGCACAGAGGAACAGTGGGCAAAGAGGAACAGTGGGCACAGAGGAATAGTGGGCACATAGGAATTGCGGGCACAGAGGAACAGTGGGCACAGTGGAACAGTGGGCACAGAGGATCAGTGTGCATGAAGGAACAGTGGGCACAGAGAGGAACATTGGGCACAGAGGAAGAGAAAGCACAGAAGAACATAGGGCACAGAGGAGCAGTGGGCATAGAGGAACAGTGGTCACAAAGGGCCAGTAGGCACAGAGGAACACTGGGCACAGAGGAACAGTGGGCACAGGGAAACTATGGCCACACAGGAACATAAAGCCCTGTGTGAATTAACTGATTGAAAATTTATGCAGTGTGTTCATCCATGTTGAGCAGTCTTTTCAAAGCTGATCTTCCGGTCCACGTATATTCCTGCTTAAAATTCAAGGGTTGTCCAATACACCCAAATCGAGGCGATCCGTCGATGTTAGCAGACGAATCTTATTACCGGAGGTGGATTCGCGAGAGTCATAGACAGAATACCGTTGAAAGGCAACGGGGAGGGTGGAATACGTTGTCGATTCGACTCGATTCTATCGATTCGTCTGTGTTGGCAGTCGAATTGTCTCACCGCAAGTCGATTCGCGAAAGTCGGCTTAGACTCATGATCAATACCGCTGCAAGGGAACAGGGAGGGTGGAATACGTTGTCGATTCGACTCGATTCGATCGAATCGATCGATTCGTCTGTATGGCAGTCGAATCGTCTCACCAGAAGTCGATTCGCGAGAGTCTTAAACACAATAGCGCTTCTTAAGGTATTAGGATACCCAAAATGACCATAGTTAGAAACAGAGCTTTTAAATGAGAGCTCGCAGAGGAAAGCCCAGCAACCTATACATTTTCTGAAAGCTTAATATTTTTAGAATGCAATGTCGAGATCAAAATTGTAGAAAATATAATATATATTAAGAGGGAAAGCGAAATCGAAGGCTTCGCCTTAATCACATTCGTTTCCCGCACGCGAGAATTTGGAGCGACACGGTTGACATCGGAAATGTTTCCTCACACTTCGCCCTCAAAAGAGGTGTCTGCGATTTTTCAATTTTTTCTTTGCTTTTTCCCTACACTCCCTGAAGATTGATACTAAAAGTGTTCACGTATCCTTCCACAAAACAGGCCATAAATTTAAACTGAAGCGAATTTCAAAAAAGCCGACAGCTTTTTGCAAAGGACGTATCTTAAAACATTCGTGCCAGTTTGCAGCCTAATCTGTCAGAGGATGCGGGAAAACGAGCTTAAAATGTACACCCTTCACCAAGATTTTATTTTATTTTATAGAGAAAAAGACGGAAAACCATTTCCCAGCTTGATACTAGTGCGTCTGGGTGTTACAAATCTGCTCCGGCATGGTGAAAGAGTAAATGACTCTCTTCTAGCTTCTCGCCATCCAGTTACTTTAACAATTTTTCCTGATTAAAATATGAGCCGCAATCGATTGAAGCGAGACTGTGTGCACGGTCATCTCTGAAGGGTATTCTGTCGCTCCTTCGCCGTTTGGGCTCCTTTGCCCATGTAAATTGACACCGCGACTTTTTCTTGCGCTTTCGCGAGGACATCCCGACAATAAACACAGTAGAGCTAAGATAATTTTTCTGGAAAAAGTAATGATACCGAAGGCTATAAGAAGGAAGGCTTGGGTGCACGCTTGTTTTATTGTGATGAAATGCACGGCTACGAGTTCATATAACACGCGACTTGCGGTGAATATTAGTTTATAGCGGCGACAGAACTGTTGGCCGAAACTTGTCAGCGCATAATTAGCCATAACAGCATCACAAAAATAGTTTTTCGTAATTCTTTTAAAAAGTAAAACAGCTTTTCTTCCCGTTCTTTTTGCAAAAATGTTCATTCTAGTCTAATTGATTCGATCATGAAAATTCTGGTATTTTCAATTTCGGGACAAAATCCGGGTATCCTTATACTTTACAAACAGCAAGATTCCCTTCGTCGTCAACTGAAGGTCCTATTTTCTTATCAACTTGCTTTCATGGAGGGCTGTTTTTAGAGTCTTTCAGTTCACAATATTTACGAGGAGACATGAAGATGGAAACCGCTTAGACAACAGCCTTACTTCGCTAACAACGATTCTAAACAACTTTGATTCCACTGACTGTAACGGGTTGATCACCACATCAGGATCAAAAATATCTCAACGAAACAACAGTATTTATATTTGATTCAGCTCAAATGACTTACCCGAGTAAGGATTCCAAAGCAGTTCCCTTTTCCAATTGAGCTTCTAAGCACTCGCAAACGTTTTATTGGAAGCAAAATAAGCCTTCAGCAGAGTTCGCGCTCTAAAAGTTACATCTGGCGATAATCACTCAAGGAAAACTGACTGATGCCTTAATATATACTTTTACCCCGTGAGCCACATGTCAACAGATTGCAATTGTAATTTGTGGAATACAGTCCCCATGTCGACTTAATCTATATTCAGTTCCAGAATGGCACATAGCGGGACAAATTATCCCTAACTTTTTATTTTCACCGTCATAATCTAACAAATTTCCCGTTATTTAACCACATTGCCTGTATATTGGCTGCCACAGTTGAATTCCTTTTTGCTTCACTTAATTTTAGCATGTGAAGGCTTGTCTGTACATAAAACAAAATCCTAGCCACTGTTAAAATAACACGCCTGGTTTTACCAGCACAAGCAAACTCCAAAACGAAAGTCGAGTGTACCTGTTCAATTTAACAGTTCTGATGGTCATCGGTTTCCAATACGTTCGGTGTTTTAAAATGAGCTAATTACGTTTTTACCACAATTCCCAGTAATCGCGCAATCTTATTAGCTAATTTGCCGTTGTCGATAAGAGTCTAGACAACGCTGCTCGCGTCAACGTGTCGCGCAATACCCTTTTTTCAGCTCGCGCTCTGAAATTAACATTTTCTTTGACGCTGATATTGCGGTAAAAAACAAATCGAATGTGGTTTAGCGTTGTCTATACTCTTATCGACAACGATATTCGCCATCACAGTGGTTAAAATTTGCTGTGGACTCACTCGGCTGCGCCTCGTGAGTCCACAACATTTTGACCACTGTGATGACGAATATCGTTGTCGATAAGAGTATAGACAACGCTAAACCACATTCGATTTGTTAATTATGTAGACGTCCGCACACGCATGTTTTAACTGCGAGGTAGTTAAGTTGGTCAACAGTTGATTCTTGTTGACTTAAGGTGATTCGTCACAATAGGTGAGTTTCGAATGTTGAAAAGAAAAGAACCACATCGAGGTTCAGGGGAATCATTTTCGTTTTCCTTTGTTGTTATCAAAAAAATATGCAAATTATTCATCTGAACCTCGACTTGGTTCCTTTGTTCTTCAACAATTCAAAACTAGCTTATTGCATGGCGTATCCTTACTGCGCATAATTTATAATTATGGCATCATTTGGCGCGCTCTCGTGCACATTAGAAACGTGGCGTATTTGCCTAGACATTAGGTTTTGTCAGCCAAAATTTCCCTTTGTTGTCGTGTTGCAAAGAAACGAGCACGGTGACCACTGTAACAGGGGCTTTTCGAGGGTTTCACTTCCATTGCTGAGCGAGAGGTACCGTGCCACCTTCCGGGATCTTTCTACATTAAGTGGATCAGAGCTTCGTTCAGGAACATGGCGTTTATTGTAGATCTTGACTCATTTCGTTACAGGCAGAACTCTTACTCACAGGCGAATTGCCATATGCGAATTCCGACCAATAATATTCGAACAGCTCATTCACTTACGTAAGCTTAGCGAATAGAAGAAATTCTCACCATTCACACCTTTACAATTTAAAGCTCATTTCACCTTCCAAAGAATTTCTTCCAAAGGCAGGTGGAAAACACCTAAATGAATCGCTTCATGATCAGAAAGACTTCGATGTTTGCGAACTTCACTTAAAATCTAATTTTACAGAAAAACGTCCCGTAACACCACCATTTTATTGGTGTATTTACTAGTAATAGGCACATGAAAAACATATTTTAAGGACAAAAATAGTTTAATAGTAGAAGATGGATTCTTTATACATAAATGATGTGAAACTCTGCATTTGGAGCCACGGAGGAATAAGGGATGATGACGAAGTGGTCCATTATCCTTACATCATTTGCAAGATCAGGCAATTTGGGAAATCACCATACTGAAAGATTATTGCCCAGACAAACGTACACATAGTCATTTAGGCTCTAGGTTTCACTACTTTCATAGTGTTTGTTACATAATAACATTTTTTTTCGGTTGTTTAAGTTGCGAATATTTCTCGCTCAACTCCGTAAAAACACTCAGAATAACAGGCATGTAGGGCGAAAACCAGCACGGTGACCCCGTCTTTTTATTGCGTTTTTTCCTATGTTATGTCCTATGCATTGATATCAATTGCGCGAAGTTTGAAAAAAAATCTTAATAGTGGATTCTTTTCGAGGGAATTACCTTAAAAGATATTAAAAAGTTTTATCAACATTGTCTTCTATGCTATCGATTTATAGACATCCGCTAGTGCCATAACCGATTCTAATGAAATTCCTTTATTGGTTTTCCTTGTTTTTAATTGATGTGTATGTTTTCATCTTAAAATTTCCCTGCACAAAAGATATAGAAGAGGAAATAACTTGAATTGTACTTAGCAGTCTATAAAAAGGGCGATTCCTCCTGACAAATGGCTAAAACTAGAAACGTCTGAGCTTGAGTGTTTTTAAAGTGGTCAAGTTTCCTTATCAACTCTGTTGATAATACTGAATTCATTATAAAGAAGGAAGATGGCCGATTGTCCATGAAACTTCCGATTTCAGCTGTTTTAAGGTCTGTGTTTAAGTTTTGACCCAAATTGATCAGAGTTATAGCCCTACATGTTTTATTTTAAATTAACCGTGCAAAAAAGATAGAAGCGGACGTAACTTTAATTTTGCATAGCAGACTATAAAAAGGCGATTCGCTTTCACTAAGGGCTAACGCTCGAAACGTTAGTACTTGAATCTCTTTCCTGTGGTCACGTTACCACATCAACTGTTGATAATAAAGAATTCGTTATAAAGAAGGCCGCTGGCCGATTCTCCATAAAGCTTCCGTTGCAGCTGTTTCAAGATCCCCATTTAAGTTTTGACCCACATTGCTCAAAGTGGCATAAGTACACACCTCATTAATCAATTCTGTGCCGTATTTCAACTGAAATGTGTCGATTATAACCGCATAAATGATCTAAACATTAGCTAGTGTCCTGTGTTTGAGTAGCTCTATGTTGAACTTTATCAGCTGTTTTAACTTTTTTTCTTGTCAGTCAAATGACCTTTTTTTGGTTACAACTAAGCCAAGAGGTATGTAAAATTTCTCTCTTTTTAGAATCCAACTTTAACAAGGTCAACTATCCCAGGGAAGCTAAGTTAAAGTAGACAGAAGCTGATATTACGGAAAAACAAAGACCGACTACAAACAAGGTGTCTTTTAATAACAAAAGAAAAATAAATAAAATGATAATAATGCCATTTGTTGTATGGTTGCAATCATTGACATATATTAGTTCTGAATATAATTATTAAGCAAATTAAAGGGCGGAAAGGTTTCATGTCCAAATGAAAATCGGACGTTTCTTTATGTTAATTTACAGTGACCGGTCTTACCTGGTGTTGGACCATATTTATTGACCAATCTGATTGGATGACGGGACTAATTTTACAATTATTTTCGATAGAAAACACCACACATCGCAAAGCGACGTCCTGTTTTCCTATGCTTCCTATTTATAATTTTAGAAGAAGCTACTTCTTCATCTTTAGCCGACAAGACCATCAACAAAAGCCTTGTTTTTTGTCTTTTAATTATGTTTACGCCAACTGTGTACGTGAAATAGGTCTGAAATAGGGTATCAAATTTTGGTCAGGTCTGAAATAGGGTAAGGAAAATCGCAGATTTTGGTCTGAAATAGGGTGAGGGTTTCAGGAAGAGGACCGCACACCCCCATCCAAGGCTTTCACTTGAAAAATCAGTTTTAAAAACTATTTTCTTTCTGCAAAGCCCGTGTCAAAGCCGTACTTTACATGAGCCGTACTTTACAGTCGATTCGTCTATGCTAGCAGACGAATCGTGTTACCGGAAGTCGCGAGTCGCGAGACAGAATACCCTTGAAAGGCAACGGGAAGGGTGGAATACGTTGTCGATTCGACTCGATTCTATCGATTCGTCTGTGTTGGCAGTTGAATCGTCTCACCTACATACATTACTTTACATTACTTTACATTACTTTACATTACATTACTTTATTTTCCTCGGATTGTAGAGTAGCTTGTGCAGCTAATATCTCCGAGCATTTAACCAACAGATGAGAGATAGACCACCACACCGGGAACTACGTCCCCTACTCTTTTCGAATAGTGTGTGGGTTCTTTTACGTCCCACAGAATCAATTATGAAGAGTTGTGAGACGGGGCCTACGGTTTATCGTCCTTATCCGAGAAGACTTGAAAGTCTAACCATTTGCAGATGTTATTACAAAGGCAGCACGTTCTCCTCAATTATTTAAGACCCTGTGTGTTGGTCCGGCCGGGGTTTGAACCCGCGACCTCGCGCACGCTAGTCCGGTGCCCTGCCACTGAGCTAACCGGTTGGCGAGAGTCTTAGACACAATACCGCTGCAAGGCAACAGGGAGGGTGGAATACGTTGTCGATTCAATTTAATGTCATTAAAACTAGAACAAACACTCTAGTGTTTGGCATGATTGACTTCAGTGAAGAAATCATTCTTAGCTATCTGACTGACAAAATTTCACGGCCGAGACCACTGTATCATACTGCCGCCAAACTACTGTCATATCTTAGGTTTATGTCTTTGTACTTCTCTCAACATACCTAATAAGGTGGAAAAGAAAATGATGACAGCTTTTTATTCGTGGCAGCGAAATTCGCAAACAGCCATTTACCAAAAAATTTAATTATGTCTTGTTCAACTTTTATTTTGGGACAAGAACAGCAGCGACAGAACGCAAAGATTTTTCCACAGACGAAAACGGAAGAAATTTAAAGTAAAAAAAGTCTAGAAGTTGTTAAACTAACAATTAAAAGTAAAAACATCATTTCAACTTTACATGCCCAAACTATTAAATTAGCACTTGCTGTCCTCACGCCATGAAGAGAAATACTGCTCTGACACCTGGTACTTTTAGTGCAAAAGTGCAATTGACAAAATTGGAAACATAACAAATGAACACATTAGCAAGGAGCAAAACGTTTGGAACTCTGCCGATGTGCCCGATGACAATCTTTTGCACACTTTTCAGCCTCTGTTCTTCTGTGCCCACTATTCCTTATGTCCAGTGTTCCTCTCTGCTCTCTATTCCTCTGTGCCCATCGTTCCTCCCTGCCTAATGTTCCTCTGTGCCCATTGTTCCTCTATACATACTATTCTTCTGTGCCTACTGTTCCTCTGCGCCCACTGTGCCTACTGTTCCTCTGTGCCTACTGTACCTCTGTTCCTACTGTTCCTCTGTGCCTACTGTACCTCTGTTCCTACTGTTCCTCTGTTCCTACTGTTCCTCTATGCCCGCTGTACGTCTGTGCCTACTGTTTCTCCGTTCTTACTGTTCCTCTGTTCCTACTGTTCCTCTGCGCCACTGTTCCTCTGTGCCTACTTTTCCTCCTTGCCTAATGTTCCTCTGTTCCGCTATGCCTCTGTTCCTACTGTTTCTCTGTGCCCAATGTTCCTGTGTGCCCACTGTTCCTCTGTTCCTACTGTTCCCCTGTTCCTACTGTACCTCTGTGCCCACTGTTCCTCTGTGCCTATTGTTCCTCCTTGCCTAATGTTCCTCTGTTCCTCTATGCCCTCTGTTTCTCTGTGCCCAATGTTCCTGTGTGCCCACTGTTCCTCTGTTCCTACTGTTCCTCTGTTCCTGCTGTTCCTCTATTCCCACTGTTCCTCTGTGCCCACTTTTCCTCTCTTCCCACTGTTCCTCTATGCCCTCTGTTCCTACTGTTGCTCTGTGCCCAATGTTCTTGTGTGCCCACTGTTTCTCTGTTCCTACTGTTCCTCTGTGCCCAGTGTTCCTCTGTGCCTACTGTTCCTCCTTGCCTAATGTTCCTCTGTTCCTCTATGCCCACTGTTCCTCCGTCCCCACTATTCCTCTGTTCCTAGTGCACACTGCTTTTGCTCCTCTGGGTGCCCTTTGTTCCTCTATGTTCCCCGTACCCTGCTGTTAGTTAATAATTAACGATTTCAGTTCCCGGTATATGAGAGTCGACATTTATTGTTTTCTTCATTCCGCCCCTTAATTAAATATGCAAAACCCACTTAACTGTGGAATGTCTGGCTATCAAAATTATCCAATCAGAATCACGCCGCTTTTTTCGCGGCAAAGTTTGTGGCGCCAACGGGTTCTCTTATTTCTTGTTTTTATTTTTTGCGTGAGAAAATGAAATAATTTGAAGATCTTTGGAGGATGGAAAAAGCAAAAAGAGGCCGGCCCAAAAAAGAAAACAATTGTAACGATGTTTGTAGAGTTTGCCAGGTGAATCTAACTTATGGCAACTGTGCGGCAAAATCTTGTGTAAATATATTTAAACCGTTGACGAGAAAAGAAATATTCAGAGTTGTTTTAAGCGATACCCTAGATCTGAAGAACGTTGGGATAACAGTGATTTTTTCTAACAACGATTCGCAGGTGGTTTGCAATGCCTGTTATCGGAAGATCAAGAACTTGGGTGAACTTTATCAATTCATAAGAACACGTTTGGCGCACACGAGAAGAGAGAAGAAAACAAGGAGAATTCCGAAGGTGCGAAGAGAAAATTATTTGATGTTTTGTCCGGCTACAGCACGCGGCAGTCCTCCTGATCGCAAAAGCGTAAGAAGTAATTCTCCTGACGCAAAAAGCAACGAAAAAGGAATGGAAGCGTCGAGTGAGAAGGGCAAAAAATCTCGGCAATTTGACGACCGCGGAAAAACCGACGAATTTTTTAGAGCAGTACATTGCAATGTATTGTCTAAATACAACAATGGCGATTTGGATACGTCGAAAGAAAGCGCGGACAAAGTCGTAATTGCTTATCCTAGTGGAGAAGTTTCAGTGGTAAATAAAATTGACGAAGAGGGCCAAAGTATCATCAGAAACATCGCATTGTAAAATTGGGCACCGTGGCCAACGCATGTCTTCGTCACGAGCTTCTTGCCCCGAAGTTCAAAGATGCACGTGAGGTGGCAAAGGATTGCAAGGACTACACGAAGACCGAAAGCTGCCTAAAGGAGAGCAGCCCCGATCAGTTAGCTGTTTTCTCGAACGAAACCGTTTGTAAAGAAGTCGAGATCCATTGTCCACTTTTGTACAGTGCGCTTTGTCAGGCCTCAAACGTGTGTAGTTTAAATTCAGAAGCATCTAAGGAGAGAGCTGTTAACGCGATTGCTCTTGCTGTCTCTGCATTAATTCGATGTCGAAACTCAACGATGTCTGCTGCTGCCCACAGAATTTCAACTGTTTTATTTCATAGTGGTGTTAGTTATAAGGACTTTACAAGACTAAATCACCGCGGTATCAATCGCTAACCTTAAACCGGTCCATGTTTCAACTGTATGCGACTCATCCACAACACAAGCCACTAAACTGCTACTGAAAGTAGTGGTCTTCTTCAGCGATTGAAGAAATCGCTTATCTGTGGCACTTTCCGCCGATGCGTAGACAACATTAAATTTGCCTCCTTCGATATCTTCCAAACTATCTAGCTTCTGAGCCAAATTGCAGGCAGTCAAATTCATGGCCTCTACTTCCATAATCTGGTCGTTAATGATACTGACAAGAGGCTTTATGACTAATAAAGATGCAGAATTTCCTCCTCTTTTCGCGAGCAACACAAGAAGCTGAAAAATTAGACTCTTTCCAAAGCCTGTAGGTAAAACGGCTAAAATATCCTTTTTTTCTCGAACAATCGTCTAATCACCTTCTTTTGCTCTGCTTTTATGACGAATTTGATTCCATTTTCTTCCAAAGATCGCAGCGTGTTCAAACCGACCACTTGAGTTATCCGCCATGTTGAATGGATGAAGTGAGAAGACCGATGCTCTTGAATGACAGGTCGCTGACCAATCAGAACGACGGATTGATTAATTCATAACATCTGACCAATCAGGATTTTTACGTCCGTCTGGTGGACGAAAAAAACCACGAAAACAATAGCGTCCTTGCAGGCCGTTCCCTCCTCCTCCCCTCCCAAAATTGACTCTTTCCCTCCCCTTCTACGGTCTGCCACGCAGGCTAGCTTATTTATAACTAAACCTTCAGGGAGTTTCCTCGTTTTGATAACCTTCAAGTCAACGTGATGGTTTACTTACGCTATTTTTGAATAACACCTCCACGACACTCAAGGACGTGTTGATATACGACGTAATGCCTGGAAACGCTTAAAATCAAAATTCTGAACAGAAATATACATAAAAATACATCCCTTGCTATAAATATCTTTGTTGAAGAGGTCGCAGTTACAGTGGGTTTTGCTAAAACAGAAAGACGCCCGCTATCATGAGATTACCAGCTTCTTAAACAGAGACGCCTGCTAATTTCCAAGCCCATCACCAGCTATTAGCCTCGAGCGGAGACCAGGCAAAACTCTGCGTAGGTTTGCGTAGCAGGTTGCCAGCTACCAGCCGTTCGAAAAGTCGTATTTTCTCTCCAAATGTACAAAAAACCAAGAGGCCGGCTGCTTACAAGTTATAACGTAATTCTACGTGGTGTGGCGTGGTAATTATGTCACTGGACAACGAAAATAACAACTTACCAACTACGATTCACTGCAACAGCGCCTTTGACAATACTTTATTTAGCCAGTAGGTTTGCTTCAAGTTTTGCGACTATAAACGACAATTAGGTTATCTATAGTGATTATAGTTTAATATTGTAATAATTTAATGATTTATATCGTGCTATTACATTGATTGTTCATAGCGCTTTACAACGGTAGTAATTACAGTATTAATTGTGGTATGGTTATCTTCTAAAGGATGTTTCAGCTATCACACAGCCGGAAATAGCTATGGTTGTAGGGCCGTTGTGATACATAATCTTCCTCAGTTTGTATATGACTTCCATTTACTCTCTCCTTTGGTAAAAGGTCTATTTCCCAAATTTAAATATCAACTACAACAAACAGTGAACGTAAGTCACTCACATGCAGTTCAAGACAGAATGTTCTTAAAGCGTTGTTAATGGTAACGTTAAGGTATTTATATACCGCTCATATCACTTTGTCTCATAGCGGTTTACAACACTGGCGGGGGGACTTGACCAGACTGCTTATGCAGTTTACAATTAATGAAGTAAGTAATGAGTGCCCCCGTAATGTAGATATCTAGGACAGGCACTAGGTGTGGTCACAACCAGAGTTTTGTTACGTCCCTAGTGGTTCTTTTACGTCCCACAGAATCAGATTAAGTGAAAGTATTGTGAGACAGGGCCTACGGTCTATCGTCCTTATCCGAGAAGACTAGAAAGTCTAACCATCTGCAGATGTCATTACAAAGGCAGCACTTTCTCCTCAGTTACTTAAAGACCCTGAGTGTTGGTCCGGCCGGGGTTAGAACCCGCGACCTCCGCATGCCGGTTAGTCCGGTGCTCTACCACTGAGCTAACCGGTCTGCAATACTTTTGTTTCGGTCGTCTTTTAACTTATATAGAGAAGAGCCAATTTTATCACTCTATTTTATTTTATTTTATTTTATCACTCTATTTTATCAAGAAGACAGCCTTTCCAAGGTACCGGTAGCAAACTTCGTACCGGGTTGAATTGCATCTTTTAATAAACGAGTCACTGAAAGAAAACGATACATACACGAATATAACTAAAAGAAATAATAGAAAGGTAAACAACCAAATAAAAACAAAAAATATACGGCCATTCCGGAGACAAATACTAATTTTCACAACGAGAAACTTAACTTTTATGCTGAACATTTGAATCAAAGGGTGCCTATGGCTAACTCGTGGATAAGGTACACAAGGCCAAGCCTTTGTCCACCGGCCTTTGTAGCACAGGTATTACTAGAAGACACATGTGAGGGAATGCTAGAAATTTAACTTGCTAAGTTTATTGACTTTTCTGCCCTTTGCAGGGAACATATATGTGATGGTATTTGCCTGTGAATCTAGAGCCTCTTTGGAGGGTATCACTGTCCACTAGCTCACTGTAGGGTTCCTGTTTTAAGACAGCCACTCATCGCCAGTTCCTTTCTAGTCATGTTTTTTTGTTATGCAAACGATTGCAAAGAGAGTTAGGCAGTGAGGAAGCCCAAGACCCAGTGAGTTTCAAGAAGTTGTGTGCAGAGGAGACTACAAAGCAACAGGCGTGTGGAATTATAAATAAATTGATAATGTGATATTGCTATGGGACTTCCAGATTTTTTTTTCGAGATACGAGTCCTGTCCAATAAAAGCACAGAATTACTGTGCATTAAATTTTTTCTAAGAAAAATTTCAATTATTCCGGCTAGGGTGCCCAGGCCTAGAAGCTGGTCGCCCAAAACAATTAATCAATAAATTATTAATTGATTGCATGATTAATTGATCATAAATTGATCTTCCAAACATCAGCGACTGAGTGTGTGATTGAAATATACCACAAATAAATTATGCAAGTGTAAAAATGACTATTTTAAAGAACCATCTTGTAGTGATAATTCAGGTTTCATTGGTATCATCGCCCAGTCTATTTTTCGATCTAAAAGTCGGACATGGATGCAGTATAGCAAAGTAATGAACTGGATCGTCACGAAACCAAAAACAACAGTAAGGAAAAACTGCACCATTAAGCATGCTTCTAATTCTTTCCTGTAGTTGCTTAGCATTAGATAGTTTGCTTTGTTGTTTTGTCAAAAGTAGCAAACCAAAACAATCGGAAGAGTAAATTTTAGCGAAGTAAACGCGAATAATAGTGAATAATGTAAACAAACGTCAAAATAAATTTGTATAACACTCATTTCAACATTTAGCTATAGTATATATAATGGCAAAATCAACACGTAAAAGGCACTAAAACAAATCAGGAATAAACCATCAGAAAGAAAAATATTGGGATACTTTGAGAAACGGAGGAGATTTGTGCGGCTTGTACAGATGAAAGCCCGTGCGGCGTTCCAAGAGAAGATTGTGTGACATGCTTTCGGCTGCAACAAATCGTCCGAATATGAATGTCATCGAGTGTGCGACTGTTTGTCGAACGATTTTTTTTGTATGCCACGGTTCGCTAACTCAATAAATCAACACCAGTGTTAGAAGAATTTTGGCCCGTTTTAATGCACCCTGGACTTTAAGCAAGAGTGCCCTGCCGGGCGACAAATCATTTTTCGTAGTCGCCCTTACCCAAACGTTTTACCGCTCATGGCGCCGCAAACCGCTAGAGCACAGCCTTGAATGGATATAAGTAAAGGTGTCTGTGTGGGTCAGCAATTTCCTTCCAATGTGGAACCACTAGTCTTGGGTCGAGGCAAAGCTTGTTGTCCTCGCTTGACCACGAAAGTCAAATGTTTGTCAATAGGTTTTCAATAGTTGTTTCGTTCGAGAAGTCCTCGATTCGCTTCGATTCGATGTAAGTTCGATATGTTTGACAAATATGATTAATTTTCATCAAAGCTTACCACATTGGCATGAGATTTATTCATTTTAAGGTCACTTTCCAGAAACTGCTGGAATTTATATTCCCCCTGTGAGCTTGTGGGGTCGATCGATAATACCAAATGATCATCTCCTCTTCATGTTTAGCGCCTGGGCAATACAAAGGTAGATAGATAGATAGATAGATAGATAGATAGATAGATAGATAGATAGATAGATAGATAGATAGATAGATAGTTAGATAGCTAGATAGATGCATAGTTTTTATTTACCCACGGACAATTCATCAGCTATAATGAAATCCAGCATCCAAGTTGGCTATAGTACTAATATGAAACATCTTCAGCCCACCTGAAGACACCTAATAGTCCTGTGAAAGCTACAAACTCATCAAAATCCTCCGGACACGATGCACGCTGAGCTGGAGTGAACTTTGATCGGAGTGACCTTCGGAAACGATCATCTGCCGAGTGCTTTCGTTCGGGGCCGACTAATTACGAAGTGTGATTGGGTAAGCTGAAGCCACTCTAAAGGCACTAAGGCCACATGGTAGCGGGCATTACCCCTTAAATCTACCAAAGCAAAGATTGAGCCCAAGCATTAGCAGCCATGGACAGCTGTTTCGGCCTTGTTAGGCCTCATCAGCATGGCATAGCTAATGCTCAGGCTCAAATACCCACATATCCATAAAACAAGCAGTCAAAACGTAAAGCTTGTGGGATGTGGCTGGAGTGACAAGGATACCTCACAATTTAATGTGATTGGGTAAGCTGAAGCCACTCTAAAGGCACTAAGGCCACATGTTAGCGGGCATTACCCCTAGCTTTACGTTTTCACTCCTTGTTTTATGGATATGTGGGTACTTGAGCCTGAGCATTAGCTATGCCATGCTGATGAGGCCTAACAAGGCCGAAACAGCTGTCCATGGCTTTGAGCCTGAGCATTAGCTATGCCATGCTGATGAGGCCTAACAAGGCCGAAACAGCTGTCCATGGCTGCTAATGCTTGGGCTCAATCTTTGCTTTGGTAGATTTAAGGGGCAATGCCCGCTAACATGTGGCCTTAGTGCCTTTAGAGTGGCTTCAGCTTACCCAATCACATTAAATTGTGAGGTATCCTTGTCACTCCAGCCACATCCCACAAGCTTTACGTTTTCACTAATTACGAAGTGTGTTTACACCTTGGTGAGTGAGTGACACGCACTGCCCACAATAACTCGTTCCTACGCTTCGCGTATCCACGAGTTAAAAACTGCACCACGAAGGAATTTACAAAACTTAACAACACGAATTACGTAACCACACGCCGAAAAGTGACAAAAAACAAAGTGAAAAAGATAACATGAATAAATAACAGACAAACATAACGCATTCGTGGCTGCAGTACACGATCTACAGTGTACAAGCTTACAATTCAACTACGCAAATTGACAGGCATGTTATTTCTTCGATCTCTGCTACATTGAGTTTTTTTTTACTGCTTAAAACGAAGATGGTTTGGAAAACAAGGCAGAAGCGTTCCGTTCATGGACTGTTACGTTTCAGCCATGCCATCGCAATACCGTCTCAGATCGACGAGACAGTTTTTCGTCTTCGTAACTCCATGGCTTCAAACTCCTGGTTGGTATCCGGCAGAATATCTTCTTGACTATGTACTTTAGGCAGCATCTGTAATTGGCACTCGGGATGGCGTAGATAAACGGATTCAACGAGCAGTTTAGGAGAGTCAAGTACTGCACACCCGACCTCAACTGAAGAAAGACCTTTAGACGTGAAGCAGGTTTGCTGGTTATCCCGTTGAACTGAACAAGCACCATAACTCCATAGGGAACAAAAGCAACGAAAAACACGGATGTCAGTACCACGAGGACAATCAGCAACCTCTTCTTGTCTTCCATTGATCGCTGCGCGTTGACCTCGCGGAACCTGCTGCATATTGTTTTGGACCAGTACAGCCCGAAGACAATTTTGGAATAGCAGCAGGCGATGCAAATGAACGGCACCAAAGTCAGGGTGATAACCAAAAAGGTGACATACACTCTCATCGTATCCGAATCGTCACCTGGTGAGCAACGGGGTCGCGTGTTGGGCCGATGATCTATGGACACAAAGAGAGGGGTAACCATTATAATGGCAGTCATCCAAATTCCAGTCAAAAAATAAGCTATCTTTTCAGTGGGTATCCTTTTGGTTGTGAGCAATGGTTTCGTCATCGCGTGGTATCTCTCGATTGCCAAAAAGGCTAGCGTTAATGTCGTCACCAAAAGCGTTACCAAGGTGATATTGTTGGTGTAAAGAAACTTGCAGAGGAAGCTTCCAAGGAAACCTGTTGGAAAATGGCGCTTCATCGGGATGAGGAGGTGGATGGCCGTAAAGATCAGCGTGGTGATGTCTGCCGCCGCCACGTTAACCAGAAGGTAGTTAGTAGTAGTTCTCATGCCGTGAAATGACTTTATCACAGCAAAGATGAACGCGTTACTCACTAGTCCCACCACTATGATGAGCCAAAGGAAAGCCATGCGAACCTGCAGCTCAGTCCTGTTTGGCCGGGTCCCGGTGATGGCCATGGTGCTGTTGTTTAAAGAAGGAGACATGATGTTACCTTCGATCACCTGTTTAAAAGAAACGGAAGACGTCATTAGGTGTTTAGTCAGATTATCTCCAAAGCAATTTCATGCGAGAAATAAATTGAACAGTTTGTTAGGTCAGGAAGGGGTAATACGTAATGTAATGTACAATACTCCGCAAGGGTCACCGTAAAATCCTCACTCGGTCAGAAATTTACAACTTACACAAACTTGGGGAAGAATGCTACACGCACTTAGGGGCAATCGTATTTAAATGTTGGGGACGTTGGTGAGGAATGCACCGGAGGAGGTGTAAATCGTGCCCATCCAGCTTATTTCCCCGATTATCGCTATTTTGTGTCGTCAAGGTTTTCTTAACATCCTTTCTTTCAGCGGTAAGGAAAAGGCCTTGTGGGCCGCTGGCGTTGTTGTTGTTGCTGAACTTCGCGTAACGCAAATTATTTGTTAAAAATCAGTTTAGTTTGGGGTCAACCTGTAAAATATTCTTCACAAACTTATTGTAATATTGTCTTCCATTATCAGCCTGTTGTCTCTTTGAATTTGTCTTGTAATTATGCTGGCAAAACGTGACTTTTGCCCTGTTACTTCGCCGGATACATGGTCGCTGCCAAATAACGAAACGCTGTACAGTTATCCCGAAGGAAGATGCCCACCACCTCAGGACTTTGCTTAGCTAGTATTTTTAAGCAAAGAAATGGTAGCCTGCGAGCAAGCTCTCCTATTTGGGGATATCGTGAAAAGTACACGCGCGAGAGGCACGCGAGAGGAGACGCGACTGCGGGGGGCGGGGAAGAGAAAGGGAGAGCTTGCAACCATCTCTCATAAAATTTCATTTCCACCCCGGAAACCCCGGGACATTGTAAAGCGTGAAAATTGTCACCACAGACATGCCGCAAATTAGAAAACTGACAAGCGCCAATGATATGACCAATGATATGGTTTTTTTATCTTCTGGAGAGCGGACTTCAACGTGTCCGCTCGGATAAGAAATCAATACCTTGATTTTAGTTTCTTTTGCATTTGAAAACTCGTCCACATTCAGAAGACTAAGGTCGTCGTCGCTGAAATCGACAACATTCTCCGTTCCGGAAATGGAGAACAGTGTTTTCCTGGACTTAGCTCTTTTTCGATTTACTCTTGTTTCTCCCTCTTCTTTCTCTTGTTCTTCTCGGCGGTCAACTGCTATTTCTTGGTCAGCTACTCTGCCATGAACTTGTTTTTGAATTTTCCTGCTCAGTGGACTTCGATCGGGCGAGGAAACCGACGTTGGAAGGCAGCGCTTGAATCTCTCTTCGCTCGAATCAATGTTCTCGTTGTCGGAATTAATCAAGGCGCTTGAAACAAAGGAAAACAACTGATGAAGGTTTCTGATCTTCCTTCCACGGGAACTACACACTCGCTCCGACTTATCCACGCAATATTTTACTGGCAAGCCAACATTTTCACACAGCTTTGCTTTTTTTTGAATAACACCAAACGAGCCCTTCCGCTTTAAGGGCTGAAACAAGTTCTCGGTTCCAATATGACGGGCCTGAGATCCAAATTTGACTTTAAATGAACAACCACACAGACGACAGTTGTCTCTCACAGAAGGAGAAAGCGATTTTCTTCCTCTGCCGGTTTTCTTTTTCGGAGTGAGCTCTGCGATCGTCGACATAACACGGGTTTTTGGCGAAAAGAGTATCGTGTTTCTACATTTCCCGCGAAAATTTAGGGCAGGCCGGCTAGGCCTGTTATCAATCAACTTTAATTTCCGGAACGTCATTTTTCAGCCAATGGTATTTCCCTTCGTCTGGGCGAAGTACAAATGAAAATTTGAAAAGGATGGTTGCAAGCTCTCCTTTCGCCGGCCCCTCGCGGCTCGCTTCGCTTCGCTCGCCCAAATAGGAGAGCTTGCTCGCAGGCTAAAGAAATGGAGGATTTGATACCTCCGAACGCTCTTTGCGACGCGTTCAGAATTTCCCGTTGCACAGGCAACGGAAAATTCCAATTGGCTAATCAGACAATGCGCGCTGTCAGAAGAATTTGATTAGCATAAGTCGTTGGTAACCTGTTGACAGACAAAACGGAAACAGAGCAGACAGCAATGGCGTACACGGAAAAAAAAAATCATGTTCTGTGAGCATTTTCGTCCAAGCGGAAACTACAAAGGTTTCGCTTTCCATAGAGACCAAAACTATTGTAAGAATACAAATAGAACGCGAGTTTCGGCGACACAAATATTGCGTTGCAAGGAAAAGGGACAACATGATAATGCAATTTCATTCATTGACGGAAAACCGATATTCAACTTCTTGAACGGATTTCGTGAGAGCCATTACTAAATCTAAAAACTACACGTTTCTAGCTTTCTATAGAGACCAAAATTATTTCTTTACAACGAAACTAACGAGAGTTAGAATTTTTTTATTCTGTGGGACGGCGATCACTCAAAGCGCTGTTTTACTCCTACATAGAAAAACTTTTTTCCATGTTCTGTGAAAATTTTCGTCCAAGCGTAATTAAAAACAAAAACTAAAAGACTTTAGCTTTCCATAGAGACAAAAATTATTGCAAAAATACGAATAGAACTCGAGGTATAATTTTTTTTCAACGACGCAAATATTTCGTTAACTTCTTGCGTTGACAGGAAAAGGGACAAGATGGTAACCCAATTTCATTCATTGACAAAAACCGATTTCAACTAACTGAACGGATTTCGTGAACGCCAGTAACAAAATCTAAAATCTACTCTTTTCTAGCTTTCCATAGAGCCCAAAATTATCGCTTTACGACGAAACTAACGAGAGTTAGAAGTTTTCGAAAAGCGAGCGTCAGTGTTTGCTCGTACACGCAAATTTTTTTCCATGTTCAAAAATCAAAACTGCAAGCATTTAGCTTTCCATCGAGACCAAAATTATTGTAAGAATACAAATAAAACGCGAGTTAAGTCTTAAGTATATTTTTTCCGGCAAGACAAATACAGTATTATCTTATTTGTGATGACTGGAAAACGGACAACATCATAACGCTATTTTATTCATTGACGGAAAAATGGAATTCAACTTCTTTAAATTATTTCGTGAGTGGCAATTAGAAATTCTGAAAACTAGAGGTCTCTAACTTTCAACAGAGACCAAAATCATCGCTCGAAAATCCTCAAAAGCGTGAATGTTTACTTTTGGCCCGCGCGACAAAAAGAAGCGGAACTTTTCACGGCTGAGTTATCTGAACGCTTCGCAAGAGAAAAGGCTGCAGTCCTCCTTCTTTCAGCTCGCTCGACTTGACTTCCGCTCGCTCGGGCTTCGCGTTTGCTCACAAGATCGACGAAGGAAAGAAAGAGGGACTGCTCGCAGTCTAATGGAGCACATTTCTACAAAATTATAAATAATGTAATTGTGCTATAAGTAGTATAAAATTAAGTGTTCACTGAAGAAAAGGTTAACGCCTCTAGTCCACAAAGTTACATTTCACTATCAATAAGACGACCCAAGACGACCATTAAGCTACCTTATCGGCTGTTATCAGCTGTACAAACACATCACATGTACTTTTGCATTGTACAGTTGCGCGCTATCGGTCATGAAAAGCACCTAAGGGCCCATGAGAAAGCTCCATGTGTTTTACGGTAATTGACTTGGTAACATCTCTATATAATCCCTTTTTTTTGCACTTTCCAGACATCGTAACGAAAAATCAAGATAGCAATGGTTCTTCGCAAACGCAAATTCTTCCCAATAATTTTCATGCACAGATTCAACTGTTAAAGCAGCTGACGGTGCGATGCGATATTGTTACTTAATATCGGCTGCATTTGAAAGATCC
>JAEMWC010000892.1:235000-335000 GCA_016490735.1 Pachyseris speciosa
TGAAAGCAGTAAGGCCTTTCTAGGATTCGAAATGAACGATTCGTTTAAAATAATTTTGGCCGCAGCAAGCTTTTAGGTTCAGTGATAAAAAGTCATTTAACACTGTCAAGCGTTATCGATTTTAAGGCACACATCTATACTAATAGTCTATATTGGTATGTCGGTTTCAACAAGAAATCACGATAATATGTGCAATATTTCGTTTGTTTGCCGTCATAACACCGTAAAGCCTAATTTCTGAGTTGTAATTAGCATTATTTTCGTCGACTGAAATTTATCTACACCTGTTTTTCTTCTCTTAGAGGGTGCACGTAACACCAGTGGCAATTGAGCCTGTCAGTTAATTTCGGGTAACAGAGAGCAGCTTGCAATTTCTCGATCGGAAGGCGAAAGACTTCATTCGCTTAAGCTTTTTCTTTTGCTATTTGGATTATAAAAACAAACAAACAAACAAACAAACAATAGAAACAAACAAAAAATAGTAGCTGCTTGATCCCTTTTGAAAATCGCAACCGGTATGAGAAAGAGAGGACGGCATTTTAAAATTTTGCTTGGCTTTTTTCTCAGTTGGATGCCCTTTGGTGCTAAGGTTTTCATTGAATCAAGCATCTATTGGCATTTTCAACGACGATACAACAGTATTTGCTTCTAAAAGGGATTTTCTTCGCGCGCTGGTATCCCCAGAATCCTCGTCTACTCTGCAATAACCTGCAATAACACAAACGTAGTAAGCGTAGTCCGTTCAGTGGTATGAACTACGGCTTAATTCGAAGTAAAAGTAAGCCTTACGTGAGTATAAGGAATGTCCATTATACCACCATGTATTTCTATTGGCTTTTTACCATGATGAAATAACATGCCGTACAAGAACCAAACCTTTAACAGTGCATGCGAACAAAGTTTCGGTTTTGGGGTATGCTGCTGCTACTTGGGCATTTGATGTAGATGAGCATTGTCAAGACACACCACAATTATGAAAGAACCTGCTTCTAATTGGCTAAATTAATAGCTGGTTACTTTGCCGAACTGAGTGGTCTGGTCGAATCACACAAGCCCCACACCACCCCCTTAAGGAACAACTCTTGTTAACAACTCATTTAACAATTCTTACCATACAAGGACTTTATGCCGTCAATGTCAACCTTGTGAGAAGGCAGTGGAGGAATGTTCGGTCTGGGGACTAATCAATCAAACAAACAAAAGAAAAGGGGGGCTTTCTAAATTGAAGTTTTCAGTAATTCCCACTTTGTTTGTAGGGTCCCCACAGCCTTTTGTTCAGCTAGATAGATCGACTTAAGATATCTCAGAAAGCCCTCTACCTTTGGCAGTGTTTTGTTATTCTTACAAATCCAAATATAATGTCTAGCTAAAAGGAGGCAAAAGTTCATTTGGCAACGATTTTTGGAGGAATCTGGCATCAGTCCTAAAGCTATAAAGATGCTGATTTGGTAGTTTTCTGGAATAATCTGACACGAAACAAACGTTGTATTAAGAAGGGCCAAAAAGCAGTCACTTTGGACAGGACCAAAAGAGGTGACTAAGTTTTTCTTGTTCATCTTTGCAAAAGGAGCAGTTTGGGTCATCTAGTAGACCGATTTTAACTAAGAATTCGTTAGTTGATATTCGTTTGTGCAAAATTTTGTACTGGAATTCGACAAGCCTTGTGCTTGTGCTGCACTTAAAAGCTAGTTGGTAAGTTTCGGGCCACTTAATACATTCATCGTCTTCTATATCACATTCCCTTAGCCATTTCTGCTGAGCCTGCGTAGTGGATATACTTTTCCTCGATAAACGTTTTGTGTATACCAGTTTGCTTGCTTTTTGAGCTTTCAGTAGTTTAGTTGAAAAGCTTTTGTACTTATTTTTAGGATCATTGGTTGCAAAGTTATTTTGGTGCGTTTTCCATAAAAGTTTAATTGTGGATAAAATTCCGCAATACTTGAGAGGGCAAAATGTTGGTCCATACCTAGTCTGTAATTCTGTCAGAGAAAGAAAATTATTGGAATCGTCCTTTAAATGTTTGACCATTGTAATCCCTGCACAATGCCATGCAGGGTAGTAAACGGGACGGTTGTCAATTCTAATCAGCGAATTATACCATAAGCTTTGGTTGAGAAAGTGGTTCTCTGAAACTATTCGGTCTTCGAAATTAACTTCTGCCCAAATTGTCAGAACTTCACTAATGAAGTTATCTTTAGATTGAAAAATATTTTTGGTATCTTTTGCTTTAAGATTCCCAGTAAGAGCTGTTTTCCCGCCGAAAGTCTTTAACTCAAGATCAAAGAAAAGTTTCCACTTGCCTCGGTTTTCTTGATCCAAATACTTTTTTATCCAAGTAGCTTTCAAGGATTTACTAAAAGACACAATATCTATCATTTAAGGCCCCCGTTTGGATAGTCATTAATGATAGTATTTCGCTTAATTTTGTCTCCTTTTCCATTCCAGAGAAAGGAGAAAAAGAGTTTGTTTACTTCTTTAATAGCCTTTTCGTTTGAAAGTAGCGGTGATAAAACATAAACCAGCTGTGAAACAACAAGGCTTTTTAACACCACTATTTTACCCATCAGTGTCAGTCTGCGGTATTTCCAGCTGCTTAATGTATTCCTGACCTTTTCAAGTTTTTCGTCACAGTTTAAATTTGCTGTTTCCTCCGGGTGAACTGAGAGCCATAGAGCTTTCACTTTGTGTTTTGGCCATTTGAAATTCCTCTCAGGAAATGGTACATCGCTGCTCCCGCATTTTGATCCAATCCAAAGAGCTTCTGTTGTTTTATAGTTTAATTTCAAACCTGAAGCTTTGTAAAAGTCGTCCAAGGTTTGAAGGGAAGCTTTTAGCGACTCATTTGATCCGTCTAGTATTAACGTAGTATCATCAGCATATTGACTTAACTTGATTTCTTCATTATTTATCAGGAAACCACTAATTTTTCTATTTCTACGGATTTCTTTGGCTAACATTTCGACTGCTAAAACGAACAAATAGGATGACAGGGGACAGCCCTGCCTAACACCGTCACTCGCCCAACCGTTATTTAAGATGCAGCTCTCTGGAGAGAAGTACAAAAGATTAAACCATTGTGTTATCCTACTGCCAAACCAAAATAGTTGAGTTTTTTGTTATGAAAGTCCACGCTATCGTGTCAAAAGCTTTTTCAAAATCAAGAAACAAAAGTAATCCTGGCATATTTTTCTCTTTTGCATAGCAAATGATTCTTTCTAATAGTCTGATTTTTTCACCTATGAATCTGCCTTTTATAAAGCCAGTTTGGTCGCTATTAATTAGATCGGGAAGAAAAGCGGCTAGCAATTGCCTTGGCCGCTATTTTATAGTCGCAATTAAGCAGTGTTAAAGGTCTCCAGTTCTTAATAAAGTACGGTTCAGCGTCTTTCTTTGGAATAAGCTTAATAATTCCTCTTCTCTGAGTGACTGAAAGTTGACCTGTTTCAAAAGCAAATTTAATGGGTTGATTAAAGTAGTTGATATGTCTTTCCAAAAGACTTTATAGAATTCTGCTGGTAAGCCATCAGTGCCTGGAGGTTTTTCCGATTCCATAGATTTCAAAGCCTCTAAAGTCTGTTTTTGTCCTTCACATGCATTTCTTTCAAAGTCCTTAAGGACCGTATCGTTCTCACCGTCAAAAAAAGCTGACGTGTCAAGAGAATCGCTTGCCGTGCCCTTAGATTCATAGAGGTTCTTATAAAAAGAAGTTTACTCACATAGAATATCTTTATCAGAGTTGATAAAAGCGTTCTCACTGACTTTAATTTGGCTGATTGTGCTCTGTTTAAAATGCCTTTTCTCTAGACTTAGAAAGTACTTCGTATTCTTCTCTCCTTCATTGTACCATTTGGATTTTGATCTCAAAATTGCGCCTTTTGTGCGATCTTCAATTATTTTTCAAGCTCAAGCTTTTGTTTATCAATTTTATCTCAAAAAATGTGGCTTGTGAGTCACTGAGGTTTCCTTTGTCGAGCTCCTCCTCTAATTTGGCGATTGATTGCTCTAACTCCGTTTCACGCTGTTTTGTTTGTTTCTTTCTGTGCTTTGAATAAGTTAGTGATTTCTCTCGCACTTTTAGTTTAATCATTTCCCAAAGAAGAGAGGGGTTAACGAAGTCATCATCGCTATATTCATCTAGCGTTTCCTGAATGGTCTCCTTAATTTGGTTGACGTAGCTTAGTTCGGTCAAAAATGATGTATTTAGTATGCAGAGTTCTGGTCCCCTAGTATTCGAGTGCAGAGAAAATTTTAATGTTATCATAGAGTGGTCTGATTTGTATCCTGGATGGATATCAGAGAGGGTTGTGATATTAACAGTACTTTGGCTAACCAAGAAAAAGTCGAGCCTCAAAATACTTTTGGTTGATGTCGTCTCCACGTATTGGACCAATGTTCTAAAATTATCATGGTGCATGCACTCTATATTCGCTTTACGGGCACAACAGATATCCCGTGATAATCGTAATTGCGTGTGTCGGTGTATCTGTTACCAGTCTGTTGAATAACAAAACAACTCGGCATACAGCGTCGTCGGATACGTAACGTGCGATATGCTGCACGATTGCGCAGAACAATTGCTTAAAATAATGCACAAATATCATATATCGATTCTCACCAAATGCTTCCAAATTAAAGGAGTCGTCTAACGGGTAGATAAACAGATAAAGCTTCCCTCCGTCTTGTACACAGTCGGGTTAACATACCAATAGCTAAACTTTTGAAATCGGAAAGAATATAAAAACCAACCTGACGCGAAAGTCAGCCTCGTCGCGGTCATTGGTTCTTGTGAAAGTTAGCTTGGGCGCCACGTCGCTCCAGTATTTAAAAGCCCGAGTGATTATTCTCTGTTGATCGCCGTGGGACAAATCGTCTCCAAATTCCTTGTAATACTTAAATTCAGTCCTGTACCATTTGTTCCATGTTGCATATCGCTTCTCATGGCCTCCATTCGTTATCACATCCGGGACTCCGCAACGCAGTTTTCTCATCTCTTTCAAGGTGTCTTCGTCTAGTTCACCAGTCACTTTGAGTATAAAGAATATCTGAAAGTTCTTGATAGCTGAGGTTTTGTCATGGTTTCCAGATCGCAAAGGTGATATGTAGTGAAATCGTCAACAGAAACCTTACCACGAGCTACAATCATGGCGGTATCCTTACGTTGATTCATTGTCGCCAAGACAGAAACTCCTTCACATTGTAATGTAGCCGGTTGTACCGAACGCGTCGCGTCCATTTATCACGAAGGACTTCACCAACATAGGTTTGCTGTATAAGAAAACCGAACCATAGAAAAGCATAAATTTGACCATTTAGTCGGACAATTTTAAACCATTTTATTAACTATCCGTGGAAAGTGATGGTAATGCCTGACCTGCAGTAATTGTCTCTACACTTTTGCGGCAGTCATCCTGCCAACTTGATGTAACTATTCACAATTATCTTTCTGTAATTTTTTTTATTCTGCAAAGTTAATACAATGAAACGCAATACAATATAAAAGCAAGAACCGTAAAAAACCTTGAATCCACCATTGCGAAATCCGTTTGAACTTCTTCTTCGTCTTTATAATTTTCTTCCTGTAGAAACCCGCTAAGACCTTTGCTTAAAAACAGAGGTGCGAAGGAAAGTATCAAGAGATGCGTGCTCTAGGACAGACGCATGATCAACAGAGTGTGTACTAGCAGCAAAGTCAATGTCCGCTTTTCATGTAAAGCCACATTTTTTTTAAATTTCGGTAGAAATCCTGTAATTCTCGGGCATTCTAATTAAACGGTTCAATTAGCTGCGTTTGTTCAACTGTGGGGAAAATAATCGTTTATTATAATTATTCCGTGTGCGAAAAATAATAACAACAACAACAATGACAATAATAATAATAATAATAATAATAATAATAATAATAATAAATAATAATCTGTTGGTCAGCTATTAGCACCTTTCTATCAAGACGAACTGAACTAAAAATTTCATGTCATGGAAAATCTAATAAGTATTGTCGGTAATAAGTGGCGATGCTGAGCAATGGCTATTTCCTTAGCAGGATATAACAAGTTAGATTCACGTATTGTAAAACCAATTTGTTTTGTTTTGTTAAATTAAAGCAGCAAGCATTCAAGATTAGGACAATGCCGTATTTCTCCATTTTCATTCCTGTGTTAGCTCAGATTGGATGAAAATAAAACACACTATCGTTTAGCATGACTTCCATTTTGAACGAAGGCTTCTTGTTTTTAGAATCGAGTATACACTGTATACAAGGCAGCGTTGCCATGCATCTTTTGCTATAGTTACAAGCAACCTCGTACCCAGGGTTTTAATAATAATAATTCTTTTCCCTTGCCCAGCGGTCGGGAAACGAGCGACCCTAGCTGGAAAGATCCGATTTGAAAGTCCGAAAATATCGGACTTCCGGCTGAACTGCGCATGCTTAGGGTTCAGAGAGTTTGTAAGAGTTCTGTTTTACTTCTGTTTATTTGAATTGTTTGAAAAAGCCAATCAGAATCGTCAACCTATCGGATCTTTCGAGAGTCTCTCGTTTCGTCATGCCTGCGTAGTACGGAGCGAAGACTCGAGGGTCGAGAATGTAGTTACAAGTTATCCCGGCAGTTGTTGTATTTGAAAGAAGCACGATGCTTGCAAACTTGGGAGGTAAATATTTAATTTGGCTTCAGGTAGCTAGTCATAAGCGTTATGAATTTCTGAGGCTGAATGCATCACGCATTTCAAATTCTGGAGGGTGAAATAAATTGTTGTTGTCGTTGTTATCCTGGTGGTTTTTAAAAGTAGCATGTACAGTATTCATTGGCGGATTCTATTTTTTAAGGCCGTCGAACCTGCGTGAGAATTTCAAAATTCTTAAGAAATACCGGAGCCAACTGGAGTGTTTTTTTTTTTTTTGAAATGCTCTTGATTAAGAAGAAAAGACCGAAGCTCAATACCCAAAGTGACTCTATTCGCGCGAAACTCTTTGTGTGAACACTAGGGTCTCGTGATATTATTACTATTATTATTGTAAATGGTTTGAACCCAGGAGTCATATCATTAAGTGAAGCACGATCGTCCGGGTTAGTGTAGTCCTGAGAAGGACTGTTTGTGGTGACATTGACTGACGTTTCGACAACCTGAGCGGAAGTCATCATCAGAGTCAAGTGATTGGGGTACCCCAATCACTTGACTCTGATGATGACTTCCGCATGTCATCATTGTCGAATGTGGGGACATTAACATAGGTGACATTAAATATATACAGAAATAGGTCTGTATGTGATAATAATAATAATAATAATAATAATAATAATAATAATAATAATAATCATTAAGTGAAGCACGATCGTCCGGGTTAGTGTAGTCCTGAGAAGGACTGTTTGTGGTGACATTGACTGACGTTTCGACAACCTGAGCGGAAGTCATCATCAGAGTCAAGTGATTGGGGTACCCCAATCACTTGACTCTGATGATGACTTCCGCTCAGGTTGTCGAAACGTCAGTCAATGTCACCACAAACAGTCCTTCTCAGGACTACACTAACCCGGACGATCGTGCTTCACTTAATGATTATTATTATTATCATTATTATTATTATTATTATCACATACAGACCTATTTCTGTATATATTTAATGTCACCTATGTTAATGTCCCCACATTCGACAATGATGACATGTCAGGTTGTCGAAACGTCATGTAACGTTTTTATCGTTAATTTTCCTTTTGAAATGGATTCTATTTTGCCCCGTAAAAAAATTCACCATTACCTACATGAATACATGTTTGTATTTTGCACCATGATTAACAGTGTTAACTAAGGAACTGATTGGTTAATTTAGTCGATGTCGTGAGGAACAAAATATATCACCAGCCGAAGAAATAGTCAAAATTCTTGATCTTTCCCTACCCCTAGAAGGCTAACCGGGACGAGAATGCATCGGTTTCTACAATTGATTCTTAGTAATTTCCAGAGCCCATAACTTGGACTGTGTGACTCGCATTCAATCGAATCGCTGTAACCGCGGGTTTTCACAATCATGTTTAATGTTTAGAAAGGGGTCTCTGTTAGATACGCCTCCTCTGAAACGATGATGGCTTTCTGACAGTAATTCCCTCTAAGACGGTCACTTGCGGAATCCCGCCTACAATAGCCGGGTCACCCTCTTTCGATGGTAGGGTTGCCCTCCTAGGCGAGCCAACTTTTCTCCATTTAAACATTTTGGCTCGCCTAGCCGGGTCGATTCGGTCAAGGTGAGACAATCAGAGAATGCGCGAGTGCTGTTGGCTCGGGCAAAGAGGTCAGCTTTTTGCCATATAAACGTTCGCTAAAGTTGACTCGGCTGGGAGGGTGACCCTCTTACCCGGGACAACTTTTCTCCATATAAACGGGGCCTTAGTGTCCGCCTTAGAGAGGTATTTGTCAGTCTTAGTGGGAGTTTCGTTACAGAGAATACGGTATGGGATAATTCAGCTGGGGCCAGTCGAAGGTTTCTCACTTAGAGATGTGTCCGCCTTACAGAGGTGTTCGCATTGAGGGAGTTCTCAGTAAACGGTGGGGTATTGGGGTGAGGCCAAATATACAGCAAATAGCTATTTGGTGTAATGGTAGGGCCTAAAACAGTATAAAACACTGACTGGGTCTTATTAAAGACATAGGCATTTGATTCACATTAAAAAAGGATTGTAAAGCAACTGCATGGTTTATCCCTTGGGATTTGAATCCACAGCCTTTCATATTCGCTGTGGTGATTGAGAATTGTTCTGCAAAATTTCGCATTTCTAACATAAGGGGGAAACTCGCAAAACTTAAAATCAGATAGTCAGAAAGAACATTATGTATAAAAGTTCCCTCAAAACACATTTTTTTTCTCTTCCAGATAGGTCAAATCATTAGAGTATGTGAGAGTATAAATATTTTCGATTTTCATTTCCTTTTGGTGGAATGCGCCAATTCCAAAAGGAGAAGAAGAAGAAGAAGAAGAAGAAGAAGAAGAAGAAGAAGAAGCAAAAAAAAAAAAAAAAAAAAAAAAAAAAAAAACACACACACACACACAAAAAGTAAATAAATGAATAAATACAACAACACACAGTTAAATCTCACAAGATACCGTGAGTTAAGGAATCAGGTAAATCCTTTATTATTATAAATTCTTGTAAATACAGGATCGAATGGGGGAATTCAATGGTTACATTCTGGTAACCATGTCACTGTAAGGCACGTTTCAAAAGTCGTGCTACTGCCGTGCTTAATAGTTCGACTGTCGCACCACTCCACTTGAGCACGACTTGGTTTCATACGTCGAATTTAATTCAGTCGAATAAAAAGAGTCGTCGGGTACCGTAATCAAAACACTGACCAGCCGTTGTACGAAGCAAATCCAAAATGTTAACTTACGGCACAGCATGCGCAGTAGCATGCGGCTTGAAACCAAGTCGTGCTACTGCCGTTTAGCACGGCAGTAGCACGACTTCGTTTGAAACGTCATGCTTAAGTCGAATTTAATTCGATTAATTGAGTTCGACACGGCAGTAGCACGACTTGAAACGGGCCTAAGAAAGAATCCTCGCAAAAAGTATTATACATACATTTTGTTCAACCACCCAAAAATCGAACCTGAATTTTATAACCTACAAAATGTTGTTTGAAATGTATCAAACGCTGTTTTAAAAACTGATATGAGTAAGCAGTTATATAAATAAGCATGAAGCTATTAATAAAGTAATAAATTTCAATTATGTGGGCAAAAATCCTTAATAAGCTCTTTTGTAAGCAGTTATATAAATAAGCATGAAGATATTATTGAAGTTTTAAATTTGAATTATGTGGGCAAAAATCCTTAATAAACTCTTTGGTCACCCGCCCGAAAGTTAAAATGTTGCGGTCAGGATGAAATTTAACGTTTAATCAGTCAAATGAAAATGTTCCTGGGGGATGTATATTAAATCTGCAGAATAGTGTGGCTCTGACATCTTTTTAGTCCGTAGAAGAAAGCCTGAAGTTTGTTCAGGGGTACGATATTGATTTGTACCTTCCAGGCTAGCCAGTCAGCGGTTACTTTCGTTTTGACATGTGAGTTATTGCTACTTTCAACTGGTATGAAAATGAAATCGTTTTGGTGTCTACTTTGCTTTCCCACACTCTACATGGCGGACTTAAAATTTTTAAAATTTGAGTCTTTGGTTAAAATTCGCAATAGTGGCCATTCGATGTGAATGTTGCTAGCTGGAAAAAAATCTCGTTGTGTGCTTTACAAAACTGAATATACGTACAAAAATGGAAAAACAATTGAAGCGTTTATTAGTCTGAGACGTTTTTATAAGGGGGCTATGTCACTCGGAGTTTTTGGTTCGATTTAACAAACCACAGGAGATGTTTGTACCAATGGAAACTTAAATGAATAACGCTCTAGTTTTGTTCAAAACTACTCTATGCATTCAACTTGAAGAAAAAACATTCCTTGCCTGTGATTGGTCAGGATGGAAAGGAATTGCAACCTGAAAAAGTGCGGGCCGCTGTTTTTCAAGTTTCAGCTCTCCAGTGTCTAGCAAGAACCGATTATCCTTTGGTCTGCTTTAAAACAAGCAAACAACACACCTTTTGTCTTTTTGTTGGAAATCTAAGACCAATGTACGTATAAAAATGTTCCTAGTCTAGCATTAACCCGAATATTTACCCCAAAGGCCGAACAATATTTAACCGTGTAATGGACCCTTTAAAACGAAAGGACTTCAAAGACAGCATCATGCATCATCCTGCAACCAGAGACAATGAATCAGATTCATAGAATAACCATCATATAATGTAGTTTGTCACAATACGTATCAATCTAAATTAATTGCTAGCTTAAGAAACAACGACAGCAATGGCAGCGGACATGTAAACCAGCATTAAGCTCCCTAGATTTTGCCGGCACGATAAAAAGGACTGGTCGAGAGTGAGCCATCAATGCTCGATGGGATTTTTCGTGGTTATGATATAACAGTGGTGATTATTGCGAGTTTTTGAGCCGTTCTTCAGTAAGTCTCGATACGTTCACTTGGCAGTTCTAACTTATTTATTCGCGCTTAATCTGACTACACGCATTAAAGCTCTTTTCTGGTCTGCCTTCGTTTTTTAAACTGATTTCTTTCATTAGCTTTTAACACCTTGTAAAACTTTTAAGCCCTAGAGGTTGCCGGGAGTATAAACGGCGCGCAGTTTGCCGTGTTTTGTTTTTGTTTCTTTCTTTTGTTTTTTGTTTTAGTGTGTTTACGTTTTCAGTTGTGGCTATTTATATATTTTTGCAATGCCTTAAGTTAGCTCGAAAGTGTCAAGTATAATTGTCAGAGTTATCGCATGGTGATAATGGAAAGAAAACGTTTGCAGCTTGTCATGAACTCGATGCCAGGTCTTTACGTGTAATGGGACGTAATATTGCAGAAGAACATTCAGAAGCTTTCCTTTACAGAAAGAGGGGATTTACGATAGCTGTGTCTGAAAGTCGCGATGCTGTTATAAGGGAAAGCGAATCAGATATTACGAGAATAAACTTGGAATTGGAGAACACGGTTCCATTTTCAAGTTTGAGTGTTCCTGGAGAATGTCTTCAAAATGCGTTGTTTGTCAATTAAAATTGGGCAAACCGACCACCGTTAGTAGATGCAATTGCCGTTTGCAAGATTCTTTCTTAGTCAGATGGAATTCGAACTTGCTTGTGGTTTACGTAGCTGACATTCGGAACTGTTCAAGCGTTACGAATATTGTAGCAAAAAAACAAAACAAAACAAAAAAAACCGACAAACAACAAAAAAGAATGAAACAATCGATAGAAAAGCATTCGTTGATTATGAGAGCCGGATTGAGAGTGTCTTCATGGTTTTTCGTTTGTTATGAACTGTTTCATTTCCTATTTTTCGTAGAGAAGGGGAGGAATATGGTTGAGAGTTGTACAGGTGACAGGGTGGGGAAAGAGTTATTCTTTGCGGCCATACTTTGGCCAATTTATGAATCAATAAATGAATCAGGGAGTCCCAGAGACTTTTTACAAAGATTAGAGGTCATTAGAAAGCACAAATTCTCACAACATACACATACCACACACCACACATACTTACCGTTTTCGTCCCCGTCCCTGTTCCTTTTCCCGTTCCATACAGTGCATTTATTCCATTTATATCATCCTGGTGCATTGTAGGTCTTCCTCTCCTTGCCATGGGCCACATCACTGAGCCCCTTACATTGGAGTGCATTAGACCCAAAGAATGACCTATTTCGTGTACGGCCGTGTAGAGGAGTCCTATAGTCGTCCTCCTATTCCACCACCAGCCGCTTGAAGTTCCGAGCTCAGTGAAGGTCTCGCTTTCATCGAAGTGAATTCTTCCTCGTCTTTGAAAATTTGGAAGCGGAAAGAAAGCGTGAGCAATCACCCTTCCTGCTCCATCGAATGGGATAGGACAGCGACCTTCGTTGGGGATTCCTCCATGACGAAAAGACCCAAAACTAAAAGAGAGACGCTATTAATTACTACTTGGTGGCTACATTGATAAGTTTTTAAGTAGAAAGAGGAGGTGAGAGTGGGTGGTGGGAGGAGATAATTTTATTGAGAGCCATGAAGCAACAGCTGTGTATCAAACCTCACCAAAACCGAATCAGTTTCGACTTCTTCGCAGACTGCGACACTGTAGCGTAGCAGCGAAACGATGACTGTATAAAACACCGTGAGCACTTAAATTCTAAAGGAACCTGTGATTTAGTATGCTTTGCTTGAGTTCATCTGTTTCGAATGACAATTGGTCAGCAGATTGATTGCGTAAACGTTTGAGAGATCATAAAGGAAAAAATAAAATGAAAACTGACCTCAATTTAATGTCGGCATTTAAACTGTCATTGACTCGAGTGAAATTCAGCGTTGGACATATGTCACTCCAGTACTTGAAAGCCCTGGCAATGATTTGTGACTGGAGTTTCTTTTTCAAATCCCTTCCATAAGCCAAGTAATACGTCAGGTCTGTCTTATCCCAAATTCCCCTAGTTGCGTATCGTTTCACTCGCAGACCATCGTTACCTACATCCGGGTCGCCACAGCGCGGCTTGTTCATTACTTCCAAGGTCTCGTCGTCCAGCTCACCCGTTACCGAAAGACCAAAGAATCTCTGGAAGTCTTCGATGGCCAATGTCGTGTTGTGGTTGCCAGCATTGGTGGGTGATATGTAGTGATAATGTTTTAGATATTCCTGGGTGAAGAATAGAAGGTAACTTTGTCAGTTGATTGACGGAGAACTTTAAGCCTTATTGTACATCATGACAAAGAGATTTAGTGATGTTCAGTTTGACACAACCCTATGTGGAACGGCGATGGAAAATGGTTCTGTCACTGACGAAAAAGTGATGACTGCTTTTATTTTTACCCTTCATACAAACAAAAATGTGTCACGCATAAACAACAGATGGACAGTTGATCGACCCACACGTGGATTTGATTACTTTCACGGGAAATATCATCATTGCATACGTGCTATGTTACCTATCCATACCTTTTCTTTAAAAACGCTTCAGCTGCGGTGGCTATGATTGAATTAGATGGAAACTAAAAAATGCTTCGAAAATGGTTTGCTTCCACCATTACATATCTTTGTAGTTACATTTGCAGTTAGTGAGCTATGTCAGGTAGTTAGCTTTATTTTCAACCCAGTTGTGATCCGATGGAGTGAAAATGCCCATAACATAGCTCCTTACGTTACAATAACGGAACATGCGAGGAGCTTTCAGTAAGCATGGCAAGAAATGAGGGACATGAGGGGGCGGAGTCACTTCAGAGCAGTCTCGAGAGCTGTCAATTGGCCATGTTCTAAACGAGTGAAGGCCTGGGAATGAATTTTAAAATTTATCAATTAGAAAAAATTGTTTACACTGCATGAAAGAGCATCTCAAAAATGGTCACCCTACCAACTTTGACGCAGTTCAGTTGAATTGGAGCTGAAACAAAAGCTTTTGAAAATTGTGAAAATTAGAGACTTTGTATGGTTTGGAGGGACACACTTTCCGAAATAGAGACATTTGTATGGGATTTTTTAAAGATCTAAATGCATGCCAATCAGCGACGTTTCGACCAAACATGGTCAGACTTGCGGAAAGTACCTATTTTGAGACACCCTTTCATATGAGAATCGATTTAGTTCAATGCCATTGATTTTCAGTGACGTTTGGATTCGTTTCCAGGCTCTTACTCGTTTAGAACATGGCCAATTGGCCATGTTCTAAACGAGTGAGGGCCTGGGAAGGAGTTTTAAAATTTATCGAATGGAAAAAAAATTGTTTACACTGCATGAAAGAGCATCTCAAAAATGGTCACCTTACCAACTTTGACGCTGTTCAGTTGAATTGGAGCTGAAACAAAAGCTTTTGAAAATTGTGAAAATTAGAGACTTTGTATGGTTTGAAGGGACAAACTTTCCGAAATAGAGACATTTGTATGGGCGTTTTAAAAGATTAAAATGCATGTCAACTGGTGACTTTCCTACGGTGGCCCAAAAGGATCAATCACAAATCAATTTGCCGAAACACAAAACAATATCTCAAAGCACAAACCAATTTCCAGAAACACAAATCAGTTTACCAAAACACAAAACAATTTCTCTACAACACAAACCAATTTCTCGAAGCACAAATCAATTTACCGAAACACAAAACAGTTTCTCAAAACACAAACCAATTTCCCGAAACACAAATCAGTTTACCGAAACACAAAACAATTTCTCAAAACACAAACCAATTTTCCCGAAACACAAATCAAAAGACTGGGCACTTGCGTCGTGGTTATCAGAGAGAGCCTGGAAGGGACTCATTCCCAGGATTTTCCGCGTCCAACATGGCGACTGCTACTCTGCTGTGGACGATTTAACGAAAATGTTCTGCCATAACTGTGGATCTGAAGTGCTAGAGGACTATTTATATTGCTCTCAGTGTGGAACAAAAGTTGGAAATTGCTGTGCTATCTTTTCGATTACTGCTGTCCTCCGAAAATGTAACGGAAAAGGAAGCAATAGAGTATGGAGGTCCGTTCTGGTCAAAATTAAACGAGATTTTTTTATCGGCTTATTCAATTATTTTAACTGGCTGTTTATTTTATGTCACTGTCTATATATCATTTTACATTTTGCCTTGACATTTTTTCGTTACCTTCTGTGAATGTTTTTGGGACTACCCACTCCAAATTATTTTTTTTAACACTGTACGAATTATTTTTGGCACCCTTTCCGAATATATTTTTTTCGCACTGTCTATGAATTATTTTTGGTTACCCTCCGCGAATTATTTTTTCCTACCGTCGAATTAATTTTTGGTTCCGTTGTACATTGCGTGCCTGTGACTTGTATGTCTATGTGTGCCTGTGACTTGTATGTCGGGGAGCAGGGATGGCGTAGTGGTGAGAGCACTCGCCTTCCACCAATGTGGCCCGGGTTCGATTCCCGGACTCGACGTCATATGTGGGTTGAGTTTGTTGTTGGTTCTCTTCTCTGCTCCGAGAGGTTTTTCTCCGGGTACTCCGGTTTTCCCCTCTCCACAAAAACCAACATTTCCAAATTCCAATTTCATCTGCTTGTAAAGCGCATTTGATCATATACACATGGAAAATGCGCTATATAAGTTCTAAATTATTATTAAATTATTATTATTATTACTAACGCGTCAACACTGGATCGAGTTCTTCCCGTCGTGATGAGAACGTTGACTATTGCACAAATAGCTCGAAATGCAATACAAGAAATCCACCGAATAGATCAAATAGTCCGCTCAAATGAGCCATCCTTCAGCTGTGCTAGAGGTGACCGCTCCTCAAGTTCTACTGGTAATGAAACGTCCTCAAGTTCCACTAGTGCAGGAGGCAGTAGTGATCGGCCTTCCTTGTTCACAGTTTGCGATGCGAGAGACCGGAACGCACTGACTGAATTGAGAACGAGGTTCCCCACACTTTCAAGTTCAAATGGTGCTGTAGCACTGGGTGTCTCGAAACTTTGGACCCTAAAATCAATAAAAAGTTATACTGCGTAATTGCTGCAAGCCCTCCAGAATCTTCGAGAATCTGCAGGGGGGAACAAAAACAGCTCGTGAAGGTAATTACCTGCACTGATCACAAAAATAATACTCAGCATTCGTATCGATTTTTGTTTGCTTTATAAGTGCAAACAAAAAGTGTAAACAAGTGTAAACCAAATTTATCTACAAAGTTTTAAACTGGCGATTCGGGTGCGATGTCTGATATTTTCGAAATCTGTACAAAAATATATAAATATATAGCGTCACGTTACAGAAACGGGATGGGAAGGACCATGAACTCGTGCCTTAGAAATTACATCTACGAACAGATCGATAGCGGATTCTTGTTTGACCATATTATGCACATGTCATCGGCTTCCCCGTGGGGTCGACCCCGGGCTAACCAGGGGGATTGTAAAATCAGTCAAGCAAACTTGAGGAATTTCCCCGGGGGTCGGGGAATCTCTCAAGACAAAGTCCCCTGGGTTAGGTTCTCTCGGCTGAAAATTCCTGTGACATCCTTTTCAAACTTGTGAATTCCCCCACCCCTAACCTTTGATCGTAGAACAAGGTAAAGATTTACCCCCTACCCTCGGGAAAAGAATCCCATCCATCTCCTTGTATTCCCCCACATATCTCCCTGGTAGGCCCGGGGGTCGACCCCATGGGGAAGCCGATGATATGTACATTAAATTGACTGCTGATATTGACTAATATCCGGTTTCTAGAGATTGGGAAACCGTCACCCAACGCACCCTGCGTTAACTAAACTTGGCTAGAATCGCTTCTAAAACATTGTGGATAAATTTGGTTTACACTAATAAAACAACCAAACATCAATATCGTTTTTGTGATCAGTACAGGTAATTACCACTGCGAGGTATTTTTGTTTCCCTCCGCAGATTCTGGCAACGACATTATCGACGAACAGCGAACAAGACGGCTTGTAGCAATCATACTGTGTTAATTTTTATTGATTTTAGGGTCCAAAGTTTCGAGACACCCAGTGCTACAGCACCATTTGAACTTGAAAGTGTGGGGAACCTCGTTCTCAATTCAGTCAGTGCGTTCCGGTCTCTCGCATCGCAAACTGTGAACAAGGAAGGCCGATCACTACTGCCTCCTGCACTAGTGGAACTTGAGGACGTTTCATTACCAGTAGAACTTGAGGAGCGGTCACCTCTAGCACAGCTGAAGGATGGCTCATTTGAGCGGACTATTTGATCTATTCGGTGGATTTCTTGTATTGCATTTCGAGCTATTTGTGCAATAGTCAACGTTCTCATCACGACGGGAAGAACTCGATCCAGTGTTGACGCGTTAGTAATAATAATAATAATTTAATAATAATTTAGAACTTATATAGCGCATTTTCCATGTGTATATGATCAAATGCGCTTTACAAGCAGATGAAATTGGAATTTGGAAATGTTGGTTTTTGTGGAGAGGGGAAAACCGGAGTACCCGGAGAAAAACCTCTCGGAGCAGAGAAGAGAACCAACAACAAACTCAACCCACATTTGACGTCGAGTCCGGGAATCGAACCCGGGCCACATTGGTGGAAGGCGAGTGCTCTCACCACTACGCCATCCCTGCTCCCCGACATACAAGTCACAGGCACACATAGACATACAAGTCACAGGCACGCAATGTACAACGGAACCAAAAATTAATTCGACGGTAGGAAAAAATAATTCGCGGAGGGTAACCAAAAATAATTCATAGACAGTGCGAAAAAAATATATTCGGAAAGGGTGCCAAAAATAATTCGTACAGTGTTAAAAAAAATAATTTGGAGGGGGTAGTCCCAAAAACATTCACAGAAGGTAACGAAAAATTGTCAAGGCAAAATGTAAAATGATATATAGACAGTGACATAAAATAAACAGCCAGTTAAAATAATTGAATAAGCCGATAAAAAAATCTCGTTTAATTTTGACCAGAACGGACCTCCATACTCTATTGCTTCCTTTTCCGTTACATTTTCGGAGGACAGCAGTAATCGAAAAGATAGCACAGCAATTTCCAACTTTTTTCCACACTGAGAGCAATACAAATAGTCCTCTAGCACTTCAGATCCACAGTTATGGCAGAACATTTTCGTTAAATCGTCCACAGCAGAGTAGCAGTCGCCATGTTGGACGCGGAAAATCCTGGGAATGAGTCCCTTCCAGGCTCTCTCTGATAACCACGACGCAAGTGCCCAGTCTTTTGATTTGTGTTTCGGGAAAATTGGTTTGTGTTTTGAGAAATTGTTTTGTGTTTCGGTAAACTGATTTGTGTTTCGGGAAATTGGTTTGTGTTTTGAGAAACTGTTTTGTGTTTCGGTAAATTGATTTCTGTTTCGGGAAATTGGTTTGTGTTTTGAGAAACTGTTTTGTGTTTTGGTAAATTGATTTGTGCTTCGAGAAATTGAGTTGTGTTTTAGAGAAATTGTTTTGTGTTTTGGTAAACTGATTTGTGTTTCTGGAAATTTGTTTGTGCTTTGAGATATTGTTTTGTATTTTGGCAAATTGATTTGTGATTGACCCTTTTGGGCCACCGTACTTTTCGACCAAACATGCTCACACTTGCTCAAAGTACTTATTTTGAGATACCCTTTCATAGGAAATTCGAATTATTTTAATGTCATTGATTTTCAATGAAGTTTGGATTTGTTCCCAGGCCGTTACTCGTTTAGAACATCGCCAATTAATTTCCTTCTTTAGCGAGATGCTATTGGATGATCGTTTCTATAGAAACTTGCAGGGGTCCAAAATGAAAATAAAAAAGATGGCGGCCCTGTCGAGTAATCTACGGTTGTCTACAACAGCGAAGAAATAAAGTTAATAGAAAAAGTTTGTTATCTGGAAAATTTTCAGTAATAAATAAATCAATTTTTGTCTGTTTAGGCGAAATATCGGACATTCTTGGCGTATGAAAATGTACTCTACTTCGAACGTTCACCGCGTGTTGAGAATTCGGTTTCGTCCTCTTTAATTTTTACCCGCTATCTCGCCGCAAGGATTTTTTGTCATTCTCAGTCTTTTACCGAGGATTTCTATCCGTAAAAAGCCTTCGAAAGAGAAGAATGACAGAACAAAATGGCGTTCCGTACTTGGAACTTGAGAAAACTTTGAACTTGCGGGACATCCACAGCACTCATGGCGCTTCTATGAAGACTTAACTTCATCCAAGTAGACTTGAAAATAGTCCATCTTCAATGCTGATTACCGTGGTGGACCGAAACTTTGATGGAAAAACAGTTCCATGGATGTGAACGACATTGTTTTGAAACAATAATTCTGATCGATACCAAGGAATTCGTTCCCGCACGGGCTTGCAAAGTTCGATCAGTTTTCGAAGGCGATTTACCCGTGGAAACGGCATTCCGCCATACTTTTCTTATCAAAGAATAAAGCTCAACTTCAAAATCGTGGCTGATAAAGCTGGAAGTGAGTAATTGTTGTGTCAAAGAACGGCTATCGATGTCAAGGAACAGGCTAGGATCCGATTGATACCAGTAGAAAAGTCAAACGCTTAGGAGGTATGTCAAAAAAAATAATAATAATAATAATTTTCTTTACTCAAGTCTCTCTATTATTGCTACGAACTGTGCACACGTGTCCGTCATTTCTTGCCATGGTTATTTAGAACTAGAGTTAACCTCAATTTACTGCTCAAGTGAAACATTAGTCTGCGATAACTGCCCTTTTTATAGCATCGGTACATGAGGGTGTACTCGGCACAAAGGTAATGGTAATCAAAATCCTTCATGCTACTAATGACCTTCTTGATACCGTTATATGGTTTATCTAATTACTGATGTTATGTTGTTTTCCTACTTTTTATGCAAAATACGTATTGGCCGTGATCACTTTGAGGAGCAGATAATGTTACTCGCTATGAATTATGTTGTTGTTTTGATTGGGCTGAATTGTTTACTCCAGTCGTTTATCCCGTCAGAGTATAAATCTCAGGAATTTGATCTTCAAACAAAATAAACGAACTGCGCGACCGAAGCCATTTCGAATATGGCATGAGGAGGGGGAGCTTAAGAAGAAGCGTTAGCCTATGTACTATACCAGGCGCGGATCCAGGATTTTGAAATGGGGGGTGAATTTTCTCCACCTCAATCAGAGAAATCAGAGAAATCAAATATTATTTCAATATTTGAGGGATAAGAAAAAAGAAGAAGAAGAAGAAGAAGAAGAAAAAAAAAAAAAAAAAAACAGAAAGAAGGGGGACTCAGAAAAAAAAAAGGGGGGGGGGGGGGGAATTCACCCATTTCACCTCCCCTGGATCGGGGCCTGTATACTGTATCAGCAAAGGTGGAACAAATTCAGTGCTCCTATGTAAGGACTAAAAATGAACCCTGATCACTCATTGTATGTAAGTAGTTGATTAGACGCATATGTAGCTATTATTACATATCCGTGGACATTAAACGATCGATAAACAGCTCTCCTGGACTGAAAATTGAAAAATCTGCGACCTACTAACAAACACTTGAGATTAGTTCATCTATATATATTGTTAGTTTGGAATATGCCTCACGTTTAGTTCATTGTAACTAAGGAACGAGATAAACATAATGTTAATTAAGAGACAAATACAGATATGTGGATCCTATGCCGGCTGAATATTCCTCAACTGATTTATTATTTATTTATATTTTAAGTTTGTTACGTTGCCTGCTTAATAGTGGTCTCACAGTATCCGATAAAGCCGTCACTTACTGAAGGGGCTCCTTTTTTGACGAAGAGAAAAGGGGAACAGAATATTAAAATTAATATGAATAGTTATTTGAAAACATTAACGATTGATATTTGCAGAAATGGCCTGCAAAAGAACTAAGGGATCTCATCTGATGGAGTTTATTACCGAATAATTTTTAATACAGAATCTCTCGGTGAAACGTTAAGGGGGCAGAGTAGCTTCATTCATACACTCTTTTATTCCCGTGGCCAATATGGCCAATATGAAAGTTCAAATCTGATAAAATAGAAAACAGCGTGTGACACGGTTACACGTGTGCATTGTTCTGTTGAATGGTTCTTGTCAAAATTTATAGAATAGATTTACACTTAAGAACAACTTGAAAAAGCATCACGGTTCTGATACAGTGACTTCCCCTTAAGTTGTTATGTTGAGATTTCCTTCAGAGACTCTAACATACTAACACGATAACTCCAGCTTGCCACAGCTGTGGATTTCAATTACAGTATACATGCAGAGGCAGTCAGATTCATTCTCATATAGTTTTTGGTTCAGTGAAGATGAGAGAATTAAAGCATATAATGAGCGAGCTGTAATTTCAATATTGCTGCCGTATTATCTTAAATAACCCTTACCATATTGCCATACTACTAAAGAAAATAAACATACAGTGCAGTTGTTGAGGCTGGCTACGCTAACGCATGAAGTATATGAACCTTTAATTTATAGCGTGGCTTGTAATTGAACATTCGTCTAGTTACACAACTGACACAACGTGCCTCAAAAATACAATAATAACCAAAAAATATTGAATGCATTATATTGTTCAAAGTGGAAGAAGTAGAATACCTGGAATTGCAGAATTTCACAAAAATAATCATGGCATGGCTAAATTTCTAATTACGTGGGACGTCTTATTGAAACAAAACCGATAAGTAATTGATATGAACCAGTAAATTAATTTGTAAACGTTTATATCGTTTAATCTTATTCGAACAACGGGGCAATAGTGACTTAAATTTTTTTTTGTTAAGTAATAATTTAAAGCCGAACATGACCTAAAAGTTTTCTTCTTAGTGAAAATTAACATTTATCTCGAAAGTGCTATGGTTTTCTTTAATGTCTTGCGTTGTGCGTTAAACTATGACCTATTGTCTGCGTTGGTTGGCTGGTTCACTATTCCATTTTCTCAAAAATAGGTTTGCGTCCAACAACGTCGATGATAACCATTTGCGTATTTAACAAGACAACTTTGAAATATTTATCACTCATCACATCGAAAGCTGATCCTGTAAACGAACAACTACAAAATCAATGGTTATTATACGTGTACGCAAACTTTTTTCTGAAACTTACCGTAGCAAATTTCTCGTCATCGGGATCTACATCGCAAAGAGCGCTTTGTATTAACAGCAGCGAGAATACCACGAGTGCTAGGAGGATGATTTGACCGAAACGTTTATCGTCGACCGGCATTTTGAACTAAACTGAACGCTGCTTGCAACCCTGTTATAAATTTAATCAGGACAGTGATATTGCATACATTAGTCAACTTTCATTACAACGATAACATCGAAAATATTAGTCAAATATGAATAATACCAGAAGTACATGTTCAATATATCAGGGTTCAGAGAAGAACTTTCGACTTCTCATTCCTGTTCGCTTGTGAGGGGAACCGATAAATGGCATTCAGTGATCAAGTTAAGAGGGGAAAACACTTGGTCATGTGTTGAATTTGTATCCTTTATCTTTTCGTGGAGAAAAATAGGAAAGGGAAGAGATCAGGGTGTCGTTTAAATAGTAACATTACTTGGGTCAGAAGCTTTATTTATCTAAGCCTCCTGATATTTGTAGAGTGAGATAATATAATTTTATTTATGGTGGCAGTAGATTTTGTTCCTCCTGTTGTACATTCTTTTTACGAAAAGAAATTGATTTTGCTTTTGATTTTCATTGGGCAAAAAAAAAAGCAAACAAAAAAGCTGAAGTCAAACTCTTTCATCAAGTTTATTATTTGTCTCGGATCTCTTCTGTCCTGTTTTGTTGGAGTCAAATAAATCAATAATTTTATTTAGTCATATATGTTGCAGAGAATTGCCTACAATGGCCAAAACAAACAAATGCGTTGCTATACAAGGGCGATGTTTTGTTACCCATCACAAAGATGTCTTTCAGTGCTCGTAGGAAGTTTAAGTGAATCGGGCGGATGCCGGTACACTTGAAAAGGAAGAAGAGCTTAGGAATATTTGTATCCCGCTCATTCTCAAGGCGGATTGAATACCCGAATGTAAATCAACAGTTGTGCGTACCAATCACTACTTAAGAAGAAAGAAAGACCACCTTAACAAGCTTACTTTGCGAAAAACGAGGATAATGTAACAAGCAAATAGAACGAAATTCTCAGAGCAAAAATAAAAAGACAAGAGCGTATAAGAGCGACTGTATGTTTTACCACTGCAATTTCCTTTATATCTTTTGTCTGATCACGAGCAAATCAAGCCTAGTATTTCTGAAACCAATCAGAAAACACAAAACTTCTTAAAAACAAATTACTGACGAGTTTAAATCCCCCCGGTCCCAAACTTGCGTCAGTTCTTGAAATAATTCTATGTTTGCCCACACATCCGCCGGCGGTAGCTAAATAACAAAAGCTGTCAGGGGGATTTTTCTAGGAAATATTACTTCTATTATCTCAAGCTTATAAAAATAAAGACTAGATAAGCAATACCAATAATCGATATTTTTACTTGACATATTTTTTATCGTAGTATCCTGTTACATCATGATATTATTCCCTTTGCTGCTTGATCTACAGGAGTTAATTGTCTATCATCCTTTAACCTTTTGGCTCTTACACCGCCCAAAACCGGCCGTGCAGAGCCACGTCCATTGTACCACTTGTGACGTCATCATTTTGAACGCTCGCAGACGACTTTACATGTAACATGTGTAGGGAGAAGAGATCTTTCAAACCATACCCAAATGAGCACGATTCCGTCAAACAGGCCGGAGAAACCACAAAAAAACCCAAGTGACGTTGACCCTAAAATTTGAGTGAAAATCTTGTTCCACTACCCAGCTGCACTTCCTTCCATCTAATCCTAAGATCCTAAAAGTTTTCCCAAATCTTTTCCCACCGAAAGGAAGCCCAGAAAATGCCCAGCAAGACAGAAAGAAAGTGAGGCAAGAAAAGCAAAAGAAAAGGGGAGGAGAGGAAGCGAAAGGTAGAAGGCGAGGGGGCGGTGAAACTTTTCAACCCCCCCCCCCCCAAAATTGCTTTTTGCGCATGCCCGAACTTTGAAAGTTCAAATTAAGCATCAGGAACAGAAGGACGCCAGGAGCTCTACCAGAAAACAGAGTTTTGGGCAGTTTTGGATCTTTTCGGATAGATTGTGACCAGAAAACGGCTCAACAAGCTTTCAAAGGTGTTTTTGGGCAAAACGTTCAGGAGCCAAAATACTCCCTGTAATATTTCATTTCGTCCTTATTTTTTCCACGTCGTGTTAGTGTAGGTGTCGCGTGTTAGTTTTAGTTATTTTTTTCTGTCAATCATCTTAATAAAGATCCATTAGAAACCAGAGTAGTTAACAGGCTGTAGTTTGAGAAGTGCAAAAAAGATTTTGAAGTTACCTTATTTCAGGTTCAAAATACTTGCGGGATTTACGAAATTTTGGATAAGGATGCAAGCGGCAAGCTTAAATGATCGGAGTTCTATTCGGGGGAGGTTATGCTGGTGGAGTTCTTTCTGTGAAAAATGTTACGCTGGGATGGCTGGTGGGGATGAAGATTGCTAGATAAAAAATACTAATAAAAGCTACAGGTCATAACAAGTATGACATCGGCATTGCTTGCTTTTGCTATATTGAGAGCAACTTTTGGCTTCAACCTGGAAAAGGGTATATACCACCCCATTATTCAGAGGCTCGTTTATGGCAGAAAAGTATACGGGTAAATAAAATTATAAGCGAGGAGAAGACAAGATTGCAAGCTGGTGATCTGGTTTGGTCAGAGATGAGCAATTGAAGCCGTCAGAAGAAGATGCATCCGCGCCCCAAGCCTCGCCCTTGCCGTTCGATCACGGCTTCGCCGCTGTCAGATTTATCTACAAAGTTAAGAGCATTCAAATATCGCGCTGCATAAATCAGAGAAAGTAATAAGTATGCATCAAAATCTGGATAAACAACGTTCACCTATGATACTTGCTAATTGCGCATATGATATTATATTGTGTAAATCTACTCATGTTCTGCGCAAAACTACAGAACATTTTCTTGTATCTTCTACATTTACCATGTTTCACACCTTCGTTCCGTGCTGCGCACTCGACTGAAAAAAAAAATGCACATTGCATGAGTTCTGTGCTAAACTAGAGAACAATTTCTGATAAGTGTATGTTCTACAATGATTGTTAGAATTAGTTTTAAACCAATGACAAACTTCACTTAAGAGCCGTGTATTCCTTTCAGAGAAAAAAGATCACACATAGTGCAATTACAAATGTATTTTGATTGGTTTAGAAACAATAGAAATTTGAATTAGCCAATGAAATCGAAGCTGTTTCTATAGCAACAAGTTTGCGATAAATTTGAGCCGCCTTGAAAAATGTGAAAATTAAACATAGAACAATGGTCGGCGTTTTGAGCAGGTTTTCTATCGCAGAGGAGCTGAAAACAGCTCTAAAAACGAGCAAGGTGCGAAAAGCACTGCTTTTTGGCTGTATGTTTGGAGAAAGCGATATCTAGAGAAGGGAATTACCGACGAAATCGAAACTTATGAGCCCGTTGAACTTATACAACACTTTGCTTAAGCCATTTTACGCCGAGAAAACAAGACGAAAATTATGAACCAGAAATACTGAAGGTAATGATTATACAGTTCTTAAAAGACACTTGAAAAACAAAGCGGCCTTATAGCTATAGTCTACAACTTTTCAGCCGGTTTTTCAGCTTGAAAAAACTTTGAAAACATTGACAAAACTGTTGTTTTGACCTGCGTGTGATGAATAAATTATTTTTGCGCAATTGTTTTCGTGTATATTATTAATATGTAATCACATGATTTTTCTCGTGCAATTTGGAATAAATAACCACTTGAAAACTTTTTCGAAGACCCCAAATTGCACTCACCCTATGGGCGCGTGCAATTTTGTGAGTCTTAGAAAAAATTTACTCGTGCTTATTTATTCCAAATTGTACTCGAAATCATGTGATTACCCATACCTGTTACTAACTGTTACCGTTACTCACTCACTTACTCACTCGATTCTTATCAGTTTATTCATTTTACTTGGATGAAACATTTCTTCTGTCCCTCTCCTAGTAATTATTGCATTTGTTCCCACAGTCCTCTTTGCTCAAGGTTTGCAAGTTTTTGGGGGTAGTGCAAATGCGTAGATTCTTGCTCGACTGTTTTTGTATCATGAAGTAAAATTTCCTGCGACCGTAAGCAAGGAAATAAGACATTTTCAGGCTCTTTATACAAGGACCAAAAGCAACTAATTCGTTTGAGCAATGGATTGGAACATTCAGCAATAAATCAGTTAAATCCGTCGTCGCAAGATGAGTCCTGCGTGTTGTTGCATAGTAGGTTAAAGCTCAGATATTATATTTGACACAACATACAACGTCGCAATCGCTACACCGAATCAGCATAAACAAAGTAACCAGCAGACCTTTTCTACCCAAAAAAGCCCCCGTAATTAAACATGCAACACATTAGTTTTGGGCTAAAATATGATCGATTTTTGAGACAGGCACGTATTAAATTCGTATTATCGAAGACGAAATCGCAAATAACTGAAATATTACAATGGACGCTATTTTTTGTACGTAAATGAAATGGCCGCGTATTCTGAAATCTAGCCACCAAAACACCGATCTTGTTCAGAAAGTCTGTATCCTTTGGCTTGAATTAACGAACAGTATAAAAATTATTTTTAAAAGTAATTCGATAATGTAGGAAAAAACAGTTACTATGCTGTAACTTTTGGGGTGTCACACAACGCTCTCTTGATGGGAGGTTGCGTGCGAGCGAGAATACATCACAACCAGTCTAGATTGATAATAAGTTTGACTGATAGACTCTGGGAAAGACGTTGCATTACTAGTCAAGTGCTGATCGCCATTAGTGTAGCAAAATGCATCCAAGAGCTGGCCCAGAGGAGCCTTTGATTTATATAAAGGCCAAAGTTAAGTGAGAATCAGGGACACTAAACAGGTTCGAAGTACTCATAAAGGTGACTAGAGATATTGTAATAACATCTCTAATGAATTGATCATTCATCTCACCTACATAATTTGCTCGCTTTCAGTGGACGGTTTAGAGCCTCGCTTCAGTCATGATCTGTAATAATGAAAGGTATATCCACGTATAGTTTCTATACATTAAAATGTATTAAAAGGGCGAGGAACTGAATATTGCCTTTTCTTTACAACAAGATGTGATCAGAACATGAGTGAAGAACGTAAGATAAGACTAAATCTCAATCTCACGTTTCACACACGGCCCGAGATCAGTTTAATAACAGTTTACCAATGTCCTGTGTTCTCAAGATTCTCGTTGGTGGATATTATATTACAATTCAAGAGAAAGTTGCTATTTAAATAGTAATAAAAGGACCAAAGCGTCATCCTCTAAGAGGCCAAAAAGTGTAATTTTTATTGAGTTAATTAGACATCATCGATAGGTATATAAACGTGTCAAAAATAATTATCACTCTAACCTTGCTTTCAGCAGCGATTGCATGTTTTCATGCAGTTTGCTTGGACGTAACGGTTCCTGTTACAATAGCTCTTCCAACCTCTACAACGCGTGTCCCTGTCGACGCAACCTGTGTTTACAAGGTATGAAAAGAAAATAACAGAAAATAAAGTAGTGTTTATAGGAGCACAAAGGGGTAAAAGAATAAAAGAATATACGTAAACATTACAAACGAATGGTAACATCAAGAGATTTAGTATGGTTTGACAATCTTGAACTAAAAGTGATTATATCTTTCGTCAAAGCATTGCGATATCAGTCGATAGTGTAAGATCGTGTTGGATGTGGGCTCAATGCATTGATGGATATCAAGTTTAATTTCTAACTGAACTACCCGAACGACTTAACTCTATTCACTACTGAGATACTGCCCACAGTATTTCTCTGCGGTTTTCTTCAATCTTACTTTCTTGCCTTAAGGTCTTGTGTTCTTTGGTAGTAGAATATTAAGGTAGGTACAAAACCCACAAGAGGTTGCAATTGAGAAAGATCAACAGGAAAAGTAGCCTTGAAATCCGTCAGTGGTTAAACAAGAGGTGCGTGATATATATAATATGAGAGGCAGGGATCTTATGGCGATTTACATTGAAAAGCCATTGTAAAAGCCATAAAGATCGGACGCTGATATCAAGCTTGTGACATGAAAGAATAACTGATGTGCTTAACTGTTTTGCGAATGTGGGCAAATTGATTATGCTTTGCACGTACACCTATTATAGGATTTCCCTTAGGAGTCATAATTCGTCTGATTTCAATCAAAAGTTAATTTTGTAATCCATAATTCATCTTTTTTCTGTTACATGTAGGTTACAGAGGTACAGTAAAAACCCGCAACTAAGAACCTACATTTTCGGGTAGTAGTACATTTTCGGTAGTAGCCTTAATAGGTTCTATATAAATCAAATGAAGAATGATCCTCGCAATTGTGAACGCAATTTATGCAATTGCGAAAAGAAGCCTGAAAAAAATTCAGGACTTCAACGGGGTTTGAACCCGTGACCCCGCGATTACCGGTGCGATGCTCTAACCAACTGAGTTATGAAGCCACTGACGTTGGGAGCAGGTCAATTGTGGATTCATATGTTCCCGTGAAAGAAATGAGTGTTAATGATAGCGGAGCCCCAGCGGCCCGAAGGGCCGCGAAGCGGAGCACCATACCTATAGAGACCCGTCAACTGCTTTTCTCATGGTAAAAATGGCTAGCGGTATTGTTCGTGGGCGCGCGCGACGACGACGACGACGACGGTGGTGTTGCCCAATAACTAATAATATCCTAATAATAATCATAATAATCCAACATGGCGGCCATACTCCACCTGGCCCAGCAGCTGACCAGCTAGTCTACAGTTTACACCCAGCGTACATCTTTGATACTGGACATCCATCTTATAGCCAATTGACACCTGTCAAAACAAGGTATCCGCTGACCAGTGTCACGTGACCATATCGCGGGCTCAAGTTGAGACCTCATCGAGGTCAGCTGTTTTTTTTTGAAGTTGACCGTTGACCAGGTACTTGCTTTCGATTTGATCGCAGGCTCAAGCCAGGTGTGGGACACCCAAACCAAATCGAGGCTTAATTTTTCGCGCGCTTTCTGCGGCTCGTAATTTCACATTCACTTGGTTTCTTCATTTGGAGCAAAACAACTTCATCGTCTTCGATCGAAGTTTGTCTTGAAATTCGCGTAAAAAGCATAAAAATCAAGAACTTGTCAAAAGATTCTCCGGAAGGTGAATTTTCAAGTGATGAAGGGAAGAGCGATTTTTCTCAAGAAAAGTTTCAAACTTGGATCGATTGTGTGGTTGAAAACAATACAATTCAACGCTTCAAGGGCTTTCACTTTACCGCGGCATCTTGCATCTCACTAAGAAAGGTCACTTAACAGTTCACCTGTGTTAATGGGAGGAACGAGTAGCTCAAACTCTGTGGAAAAGGCTCTTTCTTTGGACAAACCGTTTGCTATTTTTGCGGATGCTTGTTTTTACTTAACTGAAGCTTACGTATTTTCAAGTGGTAGAATCTCTACAACACAGCGCAGGACAGTGAGGTAAATTAAATAAATAGAAGCTTAACATTTGGTTTAATCGTTGTTACTTTTGTTCAGGAATGAGACTTGTATTTTTCTCTCGAATGGATATAAATAACAATCATCTGTACTCGTTTTGGACGCAAAGAAGTAGTTGAATTGTTTGTGTGTTTTTTTTGTTACTTTGTTTTCTTTGCAAGCGAGCGAGTGTTTTTACTCGACTTGGCTGACTGTTTTTCGACCTTGGTACCTCAACAGCGTTAAGAAACTTTTGCCCTTATTTATCTTTTATAAATTTTATATTGGACGGGTCTGCGAGAGAAATGCTGGTGTGGTTTGGCAAGCACTTTCTTCGTTAACTGGATGACGCTTTGCCACTGAGAATCATTAATTGAAGAAGGTTCTTCGGAAGACATGGGAAGTACCAGTAAAACTATCAAAGCTCTTTAGCGTTTTGTGTCAGCCAAGGAAAGATGTTGTGGAAAATGGCGCTATTGTTCAGCTCTGTCGCGTTGTGAGTGATTGCTGCCTCAGCGATTCCTGTTGACTGCTCTAAACGATCAGGTGTGTACCTCTTTTTTGTCTTTTCTACGGACATTTATGTCAAAATTGCTAAGCAATTTTTGTTACTTGTCTAATTTCTCCACCTTCTCCAAGAATCTTCGAAGAAATATTATTCGTATTGTGCTTTGTTTTCTTGTAATACTTGTGTTTGTTGTTCTGTTGTTTCTGAACCGCGGTCAATTCCTGTTGACTGCTCTTAACGATCAGGTTTTACCCTTTATTGTCTTTTCTACGGGCATTTATGTCAAAATAAACACCGATTTTTCTAGACTAATCAGTACAAGCTATTATTATTACAAGCTAGTCTTGTTTAATTTCTCCAACTTCTCCTTCTTCCAGCAAAACACTCGCATCGTACTTTGTTCGCTTGTAGTGTTTTTTTTTTAAATTTGCTTTGAATTCCGTTACGCTTTCATCTGAAAGTAGTTAGGACTCACGAATCTCTGTATTTTTTTTGCAAACGTTTGCTATCGAAAACTCTTCGTTTTCCCTGCTGCTGCTCAATTGTTTTGGACACAAATTAAACTGGCCCAAATAAAGCCATGCGAAGTTGCTCGGTGAGAGTGTGCAACTCCGATTCTAGGCTTGGCCTGGCTAAATATATATATGGCCTTCAGCTTTTCTTTTTATAATCGCTACATACCAGACTGGAATGGTGTTCCATCGAACATCATGCATGCACCTTCTTTAAGCAGTTTTAAGTCCTATCTATTACATTATTTGTGTCAATTTTAAATCAGATGTAGCTTGTGAGTGACAAGTATGTAATTTAATTACGTTAGCTTTGGATTGTATTTCAATTTTACTTCTTTATTTTTAGTGTTAATCTCATAGCAGGGGTGACTTGTAAGAGACAAGTATTTGATTTAATTTGATTAGGTTAGCTTTGGGCCACGTTTAAATTTCACCTCTTAGTTTTTAGAATGTGTAATACAGTAATAGCCCACGTATAAGAACGAGAATTTTCTAATTTAGCTTAAATAGATTCTTATATAAATGGTACTGAAAGCAAATTTAGGCTACAAAGGTTCTTAAATTAGGTTCTTAAATTTTCATATGAATTTTATCTGAATATACTATATATATATGATAAATATCATCTCATAATACGGTATAAATCATTTATTTGTACCATAGAGAAATGCCTATAGGCAGTTCACTGCAGGTACATTATATGTCTTTAACAAAGCATAACAAAGAAACTCATTCAGCAGTTTCTACCTTTACACTTTTACAGCAACCCCACTGATAAGAACCTAACTTAAAATTTTAGCCTGAATAGGTTTTTATGTGGAGGGGGCTTAAAATGAAAATTTTAGCCTAACAGGTTCTTAAAACCCAGGTTCTTATACGTGGGCTATTACTGTATTAGATAATATTCTTTGTATGGGAATTTACTTTCTCCCAATTATTCTCCAGTCATGCACTTTTTTTTGGTTTCAACTTAGATGTATTCGCATGACAAAGTATTACTAAACTTAAAGTAAGCTCTTTCTCATTAATGTTCACATCCTTTGGACTTCCTTCTCCTGCATGCAGTCTTTCAATTAATTTTATTCATAGCTGGTCACACCAATCTTGTGGTATGTTTGGATGACATTTGGCACTAATGTATAATGGGATTTTTGATGTTTGATGAACTATGTTGTGCAATTTCAAATGTACATGGGGAAATGTGAGACTAGTCCTTACCTTTCTTGTAAAATAGAAACTCAAGTTAAGATTGCTAACACGGATTTCCAACACTTTTGCTTTGGTGAATCATTACCTTAAATCCTCATACTACATTGTTAATTACCTTGATAGTGATATCATCCAAGTCCCAATATTTTATTATCAAGTTGCTTAGTCTTGCACTAGGCTGGCCAGAAAAGCAGCTGGATTTCTTTTTGAAAACACTGTAGGTGCATTGATTGATGAGCTTAATGTCAGCAAGCAGTTTTTTGCGATAGTAAGGTCAAGAAGTAACTGATCAAAAGAAATATATTGGCCTTAATGCATATCATCTAAATATTTTTATTGATTTCCATGTATCTTTCTTTCATATTTTTTTGATGCATACATATATCCAGAGGATACACAATTTCTGATTTCCAACTGTCTCATGGGAGGCTTTGGATAACTGAAATTGCATTCATTATGAAGTGATGATCTGAATCACTATATGTCTGATGTCGGATACTGATTCAAAATAGCATTCACCAGGCTTCTCCACCAATTTCTAGTCGCTCTAAACCATAACTAAGTAGCCTACAGTTGAACGGGGAAACAGACCTGTCCTTAGGTATTGCTCTAAGATGTTAAGAAATGTTTTGTTTTAAAAATTTATAGATGCAAACTAGCGTTGCAGGTTCTTTTTTACACAAAGTATTAAAGATTATTTAAAAAAAAAAACCTACCTCAATATATATTTTTTGCTTCTGAACATCTCCAAACTCAATTTGCAAAGGAATTTTTATTACCTTACTGAATAGAATGCTTGTTTTTAGGAGGGGTGGGGGTCCAAATCCGTAAAAGGGGGTTCATATCTACTAGCAGTTCTGGACTAGGGGGTCCAAATCTGATCCACAAGCAGATCTGGACTGGAGGGTGCAAATCTGCGGGGGATCCAACTCCACTGTGACACTGGCTCAGATCACCTTTCACTACTGGTGCTGTAATGTGAAAAACTCACCATCATTTTTCAAAAAGTGAACCAACTAACGAAAAAACATTTTGTATCAAGAGTTAAAAAAATCAAATTCAACACTTGAAGGAGGAGGTGGGGGTCCAAATCCGTAAAAGGGGGTTCATATCTACTAGCAGTTCTGGACTAGGGGGTCCAAATCTGATCCACAAGCAGATCTGGACTGGAGGGTGCAAATCTGCGGGGGATCCAACTCCACTGTGACACTGGCTCAGATCACCTTTCACTACTGGTGCTGTAATGTGAAAAACTCACCATCATTTTTCAAAAAGTGAACCAACTAACGAAAAAACATTTTGTATCAAGAGTTAAAAAAATCAAATTCAACACTTGAAGGAAAAAAATCAAATTTAACACTTAAGGAAAAACAAAATAATTACTTAAGGAAAAACAGTTTAATTTACAGAAAGCGGATTCAGGGGGGTAAAACCGAAAAATGCGTTTAAACCGCGACAAGAAAAAAGAACAACATTATACCACTTGGCGGAACAAGGGGGGTCAAAAACAAAAAAAGAACAACAATGTGCAGTTTTATGAAAAGTTAGTCAAAATATACAGTTAATTTTTTCAAAAAGTGCAACATGATACTAATTAGCGGTCGGAGGGGCCTACTATACAAAAATCGCGTTTAGAAAAAGAGATAAGCCGAGAGAAAGAGGAAAACCACCAAGCGTGACATTCTCGGAAAAACAGGAAATGAGTCATCGCCTATTTCAGATCACGAGACGGTCGTATGATTTCTTACGCGTAAGAAACACATTCACCTTTTTTCTACAACACGGATACGGAAAGGAACTGAACTCTTTAGATTTTATAATGGTCTCGTATTCTGGTCACGTATTTTGGAATCTATACAGTTTTGAAACTTCTCTCCATCCGATGATACAATTTGATGATAACGTATTATGATCTCGTATTTTTCAATCAATAGTTTATTAAAAATGCATGACATTCTCGGAAACATCGCCAAGCGTGACATTCTAGGAAAACAGGAAATGAGTCGTCGCCTATTGTTTCATATCACGAGACGGTCGTATGATTTCTTACGCGTAAGAAACAAGTAAGAAGTGCTTTATTATAAATTCTTAAAGTAAAATTTACTGACAATTTTTACTTAAAAAGTTTATGCTATTGTTTGTAGACCGGCACAGCTGTGCCGTGACGTCATGTGTTAGTTACATAAAGAAATAATATCTTTTATAATAGTATAGAATGAGTTGTAATTCAGATATCCACATCGAATTGATATCAAATGGAGAATATCATTGTCCTTTTTGTGATGAGAGAATAGCAGAACATAATGTTAAAAAAGAGGAACCGTGTTGTGATGAACAGAATGTGTTGAATGATAATGGAGCGATTATATGCGTAAGTTGTGGTTCAGTTCATGGTTACAATGTTGTGAAAGAATACATTGATTTTCATGACAATATGTATAAAATAAAGAGAAAGTCTGTATATCACCGGAAGTATCATATTGAAAATGTAATAAATAAAATATGCCGTGAGAATGGATTTCAAATTTCTGTAAAAGATAAGGGTAAAATATTTAAAATATTCGAAGAGATAGACAAAGTGCTTCCCTTGGTGAACAATAAACGTAAAAGAATGATTAGCACTAAATTTATGCTTAAGCAAATATTTTTAATGCTTGATCTCCCATTTGATGAAATAATAGTTACTAGATGAAAGAAAACATTAAAATTTTATAACCAATATTGGGTTGAAATATATTGTTAATTTTTGATATAATCATTCGTACTATCAGACAGTGAATTTTTCATCATATTTGACAAAATACTTGTCTACGATAGGGCTGTTATCAACGACATAATCGTCAATGTATTTCATGGTTGAATGTATAGTTGATGCCTCAAAATCGCCACTTCTCATGGTTTCCTTTATTGTATTCAGAAGGTGTTGGTAGCTTTGATAGGCATATGTGCAATTCTGTATTTTCAGATCAAGGTTTTTATGTTTCATCCAGCCTTGTATTAACATTGATACTGTGCTGATGGCAACTAAACTTACACCACCGGTTGAAATACTTGCAGCAAGTCCGCCAGTTGCAAATAAAATGGATGCCGAATTGCCAGCTAATTTCCATTTTTTGAATCTTTTGACAGCCTGTTTGTAAGCCCAACACTTTCTGTGATATGTGTGGTAATAGGCTTTTAATTCATTTAGCTGATCTTCTGTTAATTCACCTGAAATATGATTCCAGCTGAATATATTCTTTCGCTTGACTGACATATATATTGTTTATATAACGATTCTATTCAGGATACAATAAATAAGTCCCGATACCTGTCCAGACAATGGAGAACTTTTACTATTTTTTGTTGCTAGGCAATCAGGATATGCATAACTATATCCACGGCCCAATGAATAATCATTGTAAAATCTTCCATATGCATCATGGAGGATAGCATGAGTCTGTAATATATCAATCCAACCAAGAGTATGTTCTAAGAAGTTTGATAAACGACCGCTCCCGGGACCAATAAGGCCTATGTCTGCGTGAGATTTTATGACATCATCTACAGTAATATATCCTTCGAAATGCTTGTGGTATAAAAATTTGTATGCAAGACAGGATTTTAATATAGAATCATCTAAATTGGGGTAGTCTTTTTTGTAAATCTTGAAAACATAAGATACATATCTCAATAAGTCTTTCATATATCAGTTGTTTAGACAAAAATTTAAAGATCAAAATAATCTTCAATGAAACGATACATATTTCTCAGTTCTTGGTTAGTTAGTGATTTCTGCCCAACAGCAAAAGCATAAAGATCCATTTCCCAAAAATTAATTGCAGAACCATCTGTATGAACTTGACAACCAATAAACATTTCTTGTGCACTACCAGTCAATGTTGCTGAAATTGATCCAGTTCCAACTGGTGTCATTGATGAAACACCTCTGAAAAATTCCATATTATGACCATCAACTCGAACAGTAAAAACTTCAATATTTCCCATCAGAATGGCCAAAGAAGAAACAGCAAGTCTTCCATTTAATGTAGAACCGAAATCAATATAACATGCTCCATTAATCCAAGGCAGATGAACACCAAATCTAATAGCACCCTTACCCCATTGAAATTGTGATTGATATTTTGTTTGTTTTGTGTTTGCAATGATTATAACAGTACAAGTATTTCCACTCTGTCCAGCAACTTTAGAAACATCAAATGAACTGTTCTCCAAGTAGTCATCACTGCCATCAAAACGTATGAAAAACTTTTTCTTGACTGAATCTCTCAGTAACAATGGTTTTTTCGAATTAGAAGTTTGTGTAAAAGTGACATTATTAACAGGATCCAGCCAACTAGAAACTCTATCATCAGCATCAGTTGTCAATACAGACAGAGATGGTATCAAAGCAATTGAAATTCCATCAAGAACAGGTATACCAGGCAGTGAATTTGAAATAACAAAAGTTGCTCTATCTAACTTCAAATCTAGTTGTTTTTTTGTTACACAATCATCATCTGATGTTCCTTCATCAACATTAGTTATTTTATTTCCTCCAGTATCAATGTCGCCGGTCATTGTAACACTTCCATCCTTTTTAAGAAATGGAGAAAAATCAAGGGCAGCAATTTCTGTATCAACGTACTCCTTTGCAGCTGTGTGATTATTTGAAATTGGTGTTGCTACATTAGTCAATTGTTTGTTTCCAAGATCATAATTTCCATCATGTGTCAAATTAAATCCATTGCCATTATCACCTTTATCACCTTTTGGACCTCTTTCACCAGTTCTTGTATTATCTTGATTAAATAATCCCATATAATATTATTTTAGATTAATTCATAATTACTTCAAGTGTGAATGTTGTATCAAATGCACCTGTATTAGGATGTGAATAATCAATGATTAAATAGCCTCTCGATAATGATTTGTTGATGTTGACCGTTGTGATGTTTCTACTTAAAGAAGATTGTCTGTGTTCATAAACAGTTGCTGGTAATGGCAAAGGCCCACCACCTTCAGCTTTTGTCTTGAAATAAAATATTCCAGGGCTTGTTCCTTGTATGATATACATTTTCTTAATATAAAAGTTATTGTTATGAATAACTAAAAAATCAGAGCCATTTATCAATACAGGCTTTAAAACATTCTTATTATGTCCTCGTTTGGCTTTGACAGAGCAATTTAAATATTGTATTTGACCGATTATTCCATTCCCATTCAAATTTAGATCACCTCCTAATTTCGGCCTGTAAAGAGCAAATCCACCCAAATCGAAAGCCGTTTCCATAATTACACCTGTAACGCTTGACCGAAATAGATTTAAACCACCGTTATGAATTCTATAGCCATTCAGATTTAAATCACCACCAAGTTTAGCCTCTTTTATGAGATAAGTGTTCATATTAATATTATTCAGCATTGTCAATTCGCCATTGTCTCCACCAAACAACCAATTTTCATTTTCTTTCACATCAAAACCATTCAAATCTAAATCAGTTTGTAATTGTATTTTTTCATTCACGATTTTATAAGCTTCTGCGAAGTCGTAAACACTTGATGGAACGTCTACAGCTTCAAAATCAATACCATATGCAACACAATGAACTTTGTACTTATTTGGATAAGTTGGGTTAGCATTAATATGTATTGTACAATATAAATATTCAGGCGGTGAACTTACTGATGGTTTTTCAATCCATAATAAATATCTCGAATGATCTTCATTTCGGTTATCAAATTTTCTCCCTACAGTTTTATGAATTGTAATTCCACAAGTTGCACTGAATGTTACACTACTAAGACTCATTCCTTCATAATCAGGAAATAGCCATTCAAGAATGAAAGTGTATTTTCCATCTTTTATTGTGTACATATTAAAACCAATTCTAGCTCTGTAAATATGATTAGCTTCTTTATTCAAGTCTACATCAATGACCTTTTTTGAAATCAAATGTGGTGACCGAGGTAAATTGACATATCCATTAACTGTCAAGCCATATTCAGTGCTAATTTCATCGATATCATTCATCAAATATTTGAAAGCATTCTTTGGATGAGAAGCAGATGAAATATGACTTTTTTTCTAATTGATCTAAATTTACGGCATCAGTTTTATTTGTTCCTTCTTTTAAGTCAATGATTTTATGCCCTCCAAGTTTTAAGTCTGCTGCCATCGCATTTGTTCCATTCAATAATAAAGCGTTTGCTCTCATAGCTATTCCAGCTCGATTTAAAACTCTGAAGTTCACCGCATCAGTTTCATTCGAAGGGTCCGCTAAATTCGTCACTCTATTTCCACCCAACGACAAATTTCCATACATCGCAGTCGAACCGTCTCGTCGGAGAAAATATTCGTCAGTATACCTTTTTGTCGCCGCATCGTCTGCGTTGACAGGTGGAGCAAGACCTGTAATGGCATTGTAGATTTGATAGATTTTGTTGTGCAATCGTATCGAGTTTGGTTTGCAACCTCTGGTCCACATAACTTTTGTTTACAGCGTCTTGTGGGTTTGAGGGGTTATCCTGCAGGTTGAGGATTTTGTTTAATTTCATGTCAACATTACTACCAAACGCAACATGACCGTTTTCAATTTCATAAGCTGGGTCATGGACAAAGTAAGACAACTTGGTATGAAAGCCATAAGCTCCATAAACAATGAGATGTGTTTTGGTGTTAGACGCTGGAGCTGTGCTACTTAGCTCAACCTGTATTGCCGCTTGACCACCACTGGTTTTTTCTATCTGGAAAAGTTTTTTCATGTAACCATCAACGTGTGGAGTTTCAGGAAAAGGTTTTTGAAATGGCTGTCCCACATCTCGTATATTTACAGTTGGAATGAATAAATCAACTACAGCATTTTGAGGATCAGATGGGGAATAAAACTCAATAATCAATGTATACTGTGCATTTCTCAGTGATGTTAAATTGAAACGAATCTTGGATGTGAAGTTACCACTTGTTGGAATCAAAAAAGACAATGATGACTTGTTAATATGATATGGTGATTTGTTGAAATCTTCAATTCGAAGGCTATTGACATTTTGTATCCCTGTTGACTTGGTAATATCTTTCAACAGAAAAGCGAATGGATTTTTTTGTGTTCCAGATGCTGAAAAAACAAGGTCATCAACATACTTTTTGTTGGCAGCATCTTTGTAGGTAGTTGGAGCCCCAACATCTATTATTTTGTTGCCCCCAAGATCCAAATCAGCAATCATTTCTTGTGTTCCATCTCGAAGTACAGTTTGACCGATACTGCTTTTAGATGCGAGATTAGTGTCAATGTAAGATTTATTCACAAGATCCGCTGGTTGGTTTCCTATCCCATGACCTCTTATAATGAACCCCCCAAAATCCTGATTGCCTGTCATTATAACACTTCCATCTTTTTTGACAAAGTCTGATGTGTTAAAATTAGCAATTTCAGCATCAACATACTTTTTGTTTACAGCGTCTTGTGGGTTTGAGGGGTTATCTTGTAGGTTCATGATTCTATTATTTTTCATGTCAATTTTACCACCAAAAGCAACATTGCCTTTTTCAATTTCATACACTGGGTCGTGAATATGTGATAAAATGATATTTGAAAATCCGTAAACACCATAAACTATAACATAATGTTTTTTATTATTTTGTAAATATGGTGAAATCAACAATAACTCCATTGATGTTTGACCATTACTTGTTTTTTCAAGGAAGAATATTCTTTTGAGATAAGCCTCTACAAGATGAGTCTCTGGAAATGCTCTTTTTATCGAATCTTTTCTTTCAACTAAATTGGATGACAAATTATCATCATCAACTGTTGCATTATTTGGATTACCGTTTGTATAAAACTCAACAGCAAAAGTGTATCTTGAAACTTCCAATTGTGACAAATCAAAACGAAGAACGGTTGTCAGGCTAGCTGTAGGAATAACAAAAGACAAGGCTTTTTTTATTTATTAAGTAAGGGCTTTTATTAAAATCTTCCAATTTGAGATCATTTGCATTTATAAGAATAGTTGTTTTTGATATATCTTCAAGAAGAAATTTAAATGGATTAACACGTGTTCCTTCAATTGATAAAACAGCATCGTTGACGTATCTCATATTAACAGCATCTTTGTTTGAATTTGGTTCTCCAACATTAGTCAAGCGTTTATTTTCAAGTCCATAATTACCATCTTGTGTTAATTTGAATCCATAACCCTTATCACCTTTATCACCTTTTGGACCAATTGGACCTCTATCACCTTTATCACCTTTTAGACCTTGTGGACCAGCAGGACCTCTATCACCTTTTGGACCTATTTCACCAGTTCCTATATTGTCTGGAGTTGGTAAATCATTAAATAATCCCATATAATATTAGATTAGATAACACCGTAAAAATTTCTCTTCACTGTTTTCATTGGCTTGTCAACATAACAGAAGGAATACGGCTTTTTGGTTGCTTCAATATACTTTTGTTTATCGATTCCAAGCTCTTGTGATATAATGTTTCTCTCTCTTGTGGATGGAAAATCATAAAGGCAGAAGTGGCTACAATTAAGTCTGACAGATTTTGGGCAACCGTAAAATGACTGTGTTAGGTACAGCACTGAACCATTTTTGTGGCGACCTTGAATGAAATAGCTTATGATTTGATCTTGTTTTTTATCCGTCACGAAATCATCAAATACAACCAGTCGCTGTAAATCAGTGTCTTTTATTTGTTCAACAGGAAGTATTTCATCTTGACTGCATACTAAAACGGGGTAACCAACCTCTTTGCTTATTCCATCCATCACTTGCTGTAAATATTGATATTTGTCTTGATCCAAGTTTTTGGCGTATAGATGTATTTGATCATAATAGACCAAAGGTTCCATAATCAGATGCAAGAACAAGGTTGTCTTTCCAGATCCAGAATTTCCAGCCAATAACATTCTGAATGTATCTTTTGGCATATACGGATACAACTGTCTGAATGAATTATTTGAATTCTGAACGATATCATAATTTGGAATTTCCATATGTTAATAGTTTAGATTAGTCTAACACAATTGTATATGGATATAGAACGTATCAAAAGGCTTCTCAAAAGTGGAATTGAAGCTGGAAATAAAACAAGAGAAGTTCGTGAGGTTATCAAGACTTATGAAAACAGAAAACAGGATGCATATGATACAACCTCAGAATTACTGAAACCCTCTATTGATGTCCAGAAGAGTGTGAAAGAAAGTGTTGACAAAAAACAGGATAAAGTCATTGAACAGTTGAAAGAAAACCAGCAGGATTTAAAACGAGGACTTGATGATGTTATAGAATCTAATATAAGAGCAATTACAATGGGAACGGAACTTCCTTTAGCCATTGAAGCGCCTAAAGAAGATAAAGAAGATGAAAAAGAGGGCAAGAAACCCAGCATTTTAAATATCGATAACTATTTCGATAAAGATGACAGAATTATATTGAAAAATAACAAGCTTTTGAAACCATCCGATTTAACTCAAGTCAGCCCACAAAAACTTCTCGAGGAAAAGAAAAGATCTGGAGATACAGCTAAAAGTATTGGAGTTAAAAAAAGATTTGCGAAAACACCAGAAGATAAACAATCTTATGATAGAGAGTTACAAACTTTGAAAAAATACAGAGAAACGATTGCAGATGTATTAGCTTCTTACAAATACAAAACAGGGCAAGGAATGAGAAAGAGAAAACAATATGGAGCAGGCGTTTTTCATTATAATAATATCGGTGACTTGCTTTCACGATTGCAATTACTCGGTGGGTCCCTATTCGCAGGTAATAACAGTGCTGGTGTCAGAAATGAGTTTGTAAAGATATTGCATACTTTAAGCAGACTTGGATTAGTTGGAAACGATGAGCTGAATAAAATAATGATGAAATATCTAATGTAATTGTATATGACAGAAATTTCATTACGATTCAACAGTAAAAACAGAGACAAAATTGGTGTAAGTAAGAGTCATGATTTTGAAAAAAAGATTCAATACACCAATCAAATTAACGAATGATTTGAAATATGAAATGGCTGTGAATGTTATCAATATGACATACAGTTGGTATAAAATCAGACAATCTTTAGGGAATAATCAAATGAAATATAGCCATGACAAAGGTGCAAACTGGGAAACAATAACATTCGTTGACGGGATGTATTCATACGACGATATCAATAGTTACATTCATGAGTATATGAGTAAAAATAGCCATGTACTGAATCCATCTGAAACAGACAAATCAAAATTCAAGTATGGTATTAACATGTATTTCGTTTTGTCAACATACCGCATTTTGATTGAACTCAATGAAAATTATCGTGTGGATCTGAGAAATAATGATTTCAGAAAACTTATCGGTTTCGATTCAAAAGTAGTTTCAGCAACAGAATATGGAACAAATCTACCAGATATTACAAGAGGAGTGGATGAAATTTATATCAATTGTGATAATGTGATAGATAGCATTGTTGATGGCAATAGTACAAATACAATCGCTGTTATTCCAGTCACAGATCTCGTCAGAAGTTTACCTTTCACTTACAAACCTCGTTTTCTTTCATGGAATCCTATCTCAACACACACAATCAGCTCAATACGTTTTTATGTCACTGATTCTTCCGAAGCACCAGTTGATTTAAATGGGATAGATTGGTATATTGAGTTATTCTTGAGAGGGACAGAATTATAAAACCTAATAGTATATGAGGAGATTTGAATACGCGGAATATGAAAAATATCACACAAAACAGGGTAAAGGAATAGTGAGTGATGCTGTCAAAACAGCTGTAAAAAAAGCAGCTACAACAATTGGTGAACATGTTGGCAAAAAAGGTGGTGACAAAATAATAGAACTTTTAAGTAAGAAAAAGAGAAAAAGTGGAACTGAGAGTGAGATTAAGACTGGGGGTGAGATTAAAAGAAAGAGAGGTAGACCTCGAAAAATTAAGTAACTTTTATCTAACACAATAATATATGTCAAACTATCGCGATTCAAAATATATCGAACGATATGAAGATGTTGTCTTTGAGCTTGAGACAGCACTTAATACTGTAGTTGCAAACAATGCTCATCAGAGGAAAACAGGTTACAGATTCGTTGTTGATAACAGTGGAGAGACAACACCATTTGACTGGTATAATGCCCGTTTTAATGTTATTTTCAAAGAAAATAAGCTTGCAGATGGAGCTGATATTGCTGCTGCAGATCGAAATGGTATTGTTAATTCAGTTCACGCTCTTATTAACACCATTAATGTAAAAATGAATGGAATCGATGTTTATGAATGCCGAGATGCTAACCAAGCCACGAATATTAAGTCATTGCTTGAGTATTCACAGGGTTATGCTGCAAGTCAGGGAACCAATGAGTTCCTCTATCTTGACACCTCCAGAGGTGCTGAAAACAGAGTGGCACAAGCTGCTTATAACAAAGGATTCTCAGATCGTAAAGCTTTGCTTAATGATGATGGTGAAATAAATGCAGAGATAGCATTGAACAGATACGGTTTTTTCAAGAGCTTTTGGGGTGAACTCATGCCTAACTCAAAAGTAGAGGTGAACCTAACACTTGAGAGTGATGCAAATGTAATTTGGCAGGCTACCGATGATTGCCGTGTGATACTGACTAAATTCCAGCTAATAGTTCCTCGTATTGTTTTCAATTCTGCGGGGAAGTCTCTGTACATGAGCACGTATCTTGACACCAGGAAGTGGACTTACATGAGAGAAATGGTTGAGAGAGGCAATTCAACAAGACAACAGACTGCCAATTTCCGTATTTCCACAGGAATAAACAAACCCAGGCATGTCTTTGTATTCATCATCAATGATGCTAATGATTCTAATCAGACAGCCAATAAGTTTCTCTATAACACATTCTCAGTTGCAAATAACCAAACTTTGACTGATTGTTATCTTGAAGTTGGCAATGGAAATGACTATCCAGAGGTTCATTATAAACCATCAACAGAGCCCATAAGGGTATTCAGAGATGCATTGAATTATGTTAAAGTTGTAAATGAATTCAATGAAAGCACCCTGCTTAACAGGAAAAACTTTGGTACAATATTCCCTTTCATTTATTTTGATTTGACGAAACAGAAACAGGATATAAAAGATGGGATGACAAAACTGACTTTCAAATACACTTTGAGTGGGGCAACAAACGCTGATTACAGTGTGTATGCACTTCTGCTGTATGAACAGGATGTTGAGATGAGAAAGACTGATGGAAAGTTGATTCTGAGATCTATGTAAATGGAAATAATTAAATAATTAAATAAATAAATAAAAACAAATTAAATTAAATAAATAAAATAAATAAAATAAATAAATAAAAACAAATTAAATAATTAAATAAATAAATAAAAACAAATTAAATAATTAAATAAATCAAATAAATTAAATAATTAAATTAAATCATTATTTATATTAAATACAATTTAGAATAAACATATATTATATGACTACTTATCATCCTCATGGAGTGACACTGTCACAAGGTCAGAAAGAAAAGCTGGCAAAAGCTATTAAATCAAATTCAGCGGTAACATTGAGGCTGACTCATGATGAATTATCTGGCGGTGATCAACTTATGTTGACAAAAAGACAAATCAACAAACTAATGAAATCAAAAAGATTGGGAAAAGGTTCTGATATCAATATATCAAAAAGTCAAATCAGAAAGGCGGTTGTACATGGAGGTTCTCTTTGGTCTAGTCTTTTTTCACTTGGAACAAGACTATTACCATATGCAGGTAAGGCAGTAGCTAAAGCGGCTCCAGCATTGGCCACAGGTGCTCTTTCTTCATTAGCAAGTCTCGGCATTGATAAACTATTTGGAAAGAAACAAAAAGGAGGATTCATTATTCCCAATGAAAACTTGCCCCAACTATTGAATTTTGGAAATTTATTGAATGTGAGACAAATGGCTGATCTTGTAAATGCAATGCAGTCTGGTGGACAACTTGCTATCAAACCAACAAAAACTCAGTCTGGTGGGTTTCTTGGAACACTTTTAGCAAGTATTGGAATTCCTCTACTTATGAAAGCCTTGACTGGAAAGGGTTTGCATGTTGAACACAGCCGTTCTAGACGGTCAATACCAGTTCATGTTCCAGATCACATTGCAGTCAAAAAAAATAAAAGTGGTGGGAAACACGTTATGATTCCATGGCAATCGCCACCTGTCTTTGGTACATGGGATAACCCAATCGGTTATGGGGTAAAAAAAAAGACCATAAAAGGAAAAGGGCTTCTACTAGGACCAAACAGTCCATTCAATTCAATCCCCATACTAGGAACCATTTTGTAAACAAACCCTTATCCAACTTTGATTTAATCAATTGGGTGAAACAACTTGGAATAAAACATTTTAGAGGAGTATTTTCAAGAGACAATCTTCCTAGACAAATAAAAAACAATGAATGTGGGATAGTCAATCTTGATTCCAAAATTGGACCTGGTACTCATTGGGTTTGTTATAGGAATTTCAAAAATGATAAATACTGTGAATACTTCGACTCTTTCAGTTTAATGATGCCAACAGAAGTTCAAATGTATATGGCTGCAAGCGGTAAAAAACTTGAATACTCTGGTGATGAGGGTGATGAGATACAAGAAAGGGAATCAGTATTATGTGGATATTGGTGTTTATACTATCTTCTTGAGAGACAAAAAGGAACATCTATTCTGGATACAATACACAACTCCAAATTCAGTCCAACAGACCCAAGTGTCAATCACAGATTCATCATAGACTACTTCAAAAATATCTAACTTAATGGTATAATGGTAAAATCATATTGTGTAAAACAGAAGAAAGTAACTGAATGTGTACCAGGAAGTGAGAGATATCAGAAGACTAAAAATGGTCGAACTGTGATGAAATGCACTTGTGCCGAATGTGGAATAACAAAGACTAAATTTGTCAAAGGAAAGGGAAACTGATTAGCCCGTCTGAAGGGGCGGGCATACTAGATTCAGCAGCAGATATGGCACTAACAGGATTCTTAGAACATGGTGTTCCTTATTTGGCTAAGAAGGGAGTTGAAATGGGGAGATATTATGCATCAGAAGCAATGAGAAATCCAAAGCTGCAAAAGAAATTGATTGATAAAGGACTTTCACTTGCAAAACCTGCGATTTCAAAAGTTGGATCAGAAGCTTTGAAACAACTATCAACAAAAGTCAGACCAAACATTCGTTACAAAACAGATATCAAAGGATTAGATTATGGCAAAAGTAGTATAGTGTTTGGGGGTACGAAATCAATTGACTTCGTTTTCCCCAAACACTATACTACTGCCTTCTGGTCTCGTATTCTGGAATATATAGTTATTTAATTTGATGGAATATATAGTTATTTAATTTGATGGAATATATAGTTATTTAATTTGATGGAATATATAGTTATTTAATTTGATGGAATCTATAGTTGTTCAATCTGATGGAACCAAGGTCAGCACACTTTCAATCTGATGGAATCTATAATGCGTGACATTCTCGGAAAAATCACCAAGCGTGACATTCTCGGAAAACAGGGAATGAGTCATCGCCTGTAGCTGCAGAAAAAAAATAGCAAAACTGGTGGCCACCAGAACCTCTCATGAGGGACTTAATTTGGAATTTGAATCACCACCCGTCCCTCATGAGAGGTTTTTTTGTTTTATTTTTTTTGAATTCCCACCACCTCACCACCAGAGCTCTGGCCCTATCAGACCCTCTTGGGGCCAATTATTTGTTTTTTTCACCCTCCGGCTTGAGATTGAACCGGCACTTCTGTCAAGCCAAAGCTTCACTATAGCTCTACCCAACAATCCGACACCATCTAAGGGTGATTTTTTATTTTTCATTTTTTATTTTTCATTTTTTTTTATTTTTCATTTTTTTATTTTTCATTTGTTATTTTTTTTTTATTTTTTCAACCCATGGAATAACGGCGGGGGTTTTTCGTTATTCCACGGGGTGGCTTGTATACATTTCGCTAACGAAAGGCCCCCGCTTTTTCCAATCGTTAGATACTCTGCATAAAAGCCACTCTTTATCTGTGTGAAACAACCCTTATATTTTCGTTTGTATTTTCATTTTTATGCTTGTGGTACATAAATGAAATTTACAAAGATAAAAAATAATACGCATGTGTAAAAAGCGAAAAATCTGACGTAGTTTGATGACTCATTCGAAAGGGAAACCCCCCAAAGAGGGCAGTATTTTAAAACTCACAAAAATCATATGGCGTGACGTCAACAGCTAGATTTCATAATGTCCATAAGCATAGCTTGTCACGCCATTATCATGAATATACCGCTTGTCGTCAAAGCAGCTGAGTGATACTTTATTTATCTCATAACTTCCAAGTTGATGGTTCTGACTTCTAATTGTTTTCATTCTATGATGCATCTGTTTATTATCAAATAGTGTCTCTTTATAATTTTCATGTTTGATGTTATTCTTAATAATATTCTTACTAATACCTTTTGCTGTCTTCCCTCCTTTCTGATCATCTTTAATATAGCTATACATCTTCGATCTCAGTCCTACGAATTCACATATTGGTACTCCAGCAGCCTCATCTTTCATCTTACCAATTACTTTTTTATTGGTCTTATCGGAGAATGGCGAGCTTTCAGGATAGTCACTGTTATCGAATTTATTTTTATCCTTCCAGAAATTTCTGTAGATGTCATGGGTTCCAATTTCATAGGTCAGTGAGTCTGTCTGTGAATAATAATTTTGCTTCATCTCCATATTTCTCTTTGATGTGGTTGTAATGGAAATCGTACATCAGTGTCTTGCTAAGGTCTAGAATACACATCCCCACGTATGCTGGCCGGTTTAAAGTAAGTGTTTCTTTTATCTTATGAACAGCTACTAGATTTTCATCGAAGATTTTACTGCTAACATAAGTGGGTTTACTAGCTAATTTCAATAGCTTCTCCTCATCAGTCACCAATCTGACGTCTACTCGCTTTCTGAGGTTTTCCATCGTTTTGCCAAATACACTGTTATTCATCAGCTTGAAAAAGTCTTTCTCAAAGGCATTTTTAGCATTCTTACGTTTTTCAGTATTGAAATCAATATATTGCCTAAGCCACGCGGACTGATTGAATTCTAACACTCGATGGATTTTAGTTATTTTCAAACCGAGATCAGTATATAATTGGAGGTTCCTAGAATGAAGCACGTATTTTTCTTTGTTGCTTAATGTTGGTATTAGTTTATGTACCAGACCAGTTGATATATTGTATTTCTTTGCTATGTTTTTACAATAATCTGATAGCATGTCCCCTGTCACTTTAATCTTTTCAGGCCCAAGTGGATAGTCATTATGTAGATCATGTAACTCTTGGGGGTATTTGAGGTCAACTTCAAGAATCAAACCTTTGTTGCTGTCTTCTTTATAGACAGCCAGGTCTAACTTGCTGATCCGCTTTTCTGTCAACCATTTGAAACCACCGGTTGGTAAATATTGACTCATAGCCCAACCATACAAATTATTAGCATCAAGATACATGATGTATTTCGAGGGCGCCTTCTCGTCATACTCTTTCATGTATTTATTATTTGCTTTACCGTAACGGTTGGCTATATAACTGATACCACCACGCATTCCCTTTTCAATGAATTGAAACATATCAATGTCTGTCATCAATTCTAATTTTATGTCAGTCATTTTTAGCATGGCGTCCCAAGATAAACCGGGAGACGTGAAATAGTGACACGGGTCCAGTTTATAGTACTCAAGGCATGTTTTTCTGAAGTTTTCAAATACATCAGCCAGTAGGAGTACATCTGTTTTAAGGTACAGGTCATGATAATCACCCATGTTTTTCAAAGAGAATGTTTCCCACACTGTCTGAGCATGTGTGTAGTCTTCATCTGATATATGCGTATCACTCAGTATGCTATAGAAATCATCTTTTGATGGCAGCTTCTGATTGAATTGATCGAAACTGTCCATGTAGTCGTAAGGATAAACACCTTTCTGCGCCATCAGATTAAGATCCTTTCCCTTGAACTCTTGTGAGGTGTATTTTAAGGCTTCTTTTGGTAGATTGCCTACAAGTTTTTCCAAACTGGAGCTCATGAACTGGAAACTATCAATGAAGGTCAAGTGGTTGCCAAGCATGAAAGCCATATACTTCTCCATGTTATTTGGGATAGCATTGATATTCATTTGACAGTCTTCACCTTTCTTGTTTTTGTAAGTGTGCTTCTTAACAATGGCTCCAATCTCCTGCATAATAAAATGACTATCATAGCCTCTCAGATTGTGGAATATAACAGGTATTTTTATTTCTTCTGGGTTCACTCTGAGTTTCAGATTACAATCTTGGTGAGCAGAACCTCTGTATTTACCAGTAATGTGACAATGATCTCGGACTCTAATATCCTTTTCAGTATATTTCTTATCACAGATGTGACAAACTTTGGCTTTTCGGAATTTCTCTTCATCATCTTTAGTCATTTTCAATGGTTTGTTAAAATTTTTTTCACAACATTCTTGCAATATTTGACCTCCTCCAGCATAGCTTCCATAAATTTGTACACAGCCTTTTCACCCCTGTATATTGCTGCTGGTTTGCTGTATTTATCATCATAACAACAAACCACTTTATAGCCGTAGCCACAGTCAGTATGCTTCTGATAAGCCTCTGTATATGATTTATCACTGTTGGGTTGGCAACCGTGTATTTTTTCAGTGATGGCCTCAAAATCAGCATAGATCACAAATGGTACCTGCTGTTGTTTATGAAAGTTGTTGAATTTCAGTATGTTGTTATCTTTGTTTGGCATTTTTATTGCCTGTGTGCCATTTACTTGCATGCAGTTGCCCTTGTGATCATTCAGAACCCTTTCAGAGCTGAAACACTGTAAGCAATGCATACAAAAGTGTTTTATTTCTTTGTGCTTTGTTTGATTGTACATGAACTTATTGAAATCTTTGATTAGCACATAATGCTTGTTTTCATTTTCAGTTATTAGAAGCAGATTCAAGCAGTCTGCATATTTCTCTTTTGATACATATATTGGATAAGGTTGTTTCTCCTCATAACCGAATACATTGATGTTGATCTCATTTTGTTTCTCTATCTTGTTGTAATGCTTGGTTGCAACTGGGAATTCAACCCCTGAATAATCTAATGTATTGACAAATTTTCTGTCAGTCTTCTTTATTCTCTGTGGGTATTTGTCTTGAGGATTCAAGTGCCTGATATGACACCACATGAAGCACAGATCATCATCATTCTTTATGTTAATCAAACCCTTTGCACTGTTTCTGAGTTCATTCGGTAGTTTAATGTATGAGGAGCCCTTCATTGGCGCATATTTCACAACATTAAGATAATGGCTGTCAACAGATTCAGTTGTCCAACCTGAACCTTCAGATACCCAAACTGCAATCTTATTCATTATTTGGTCTTTTGACAACTGTAGTGATTCAGTTACTTCCAGATTATTCACAATTGTTTGAGCTACACTGTTGAAATATGCGGTTTTAAACTCTAATTGTCCATCAGTCATTTTTACAAATGTTACCTTGAGTGTTTCAACAAATTTGAGACCTTTAATTTCATTCAACAATTTTATAATATTATATGCAACAGCCTTTCTTGTGTTTTGCAGTTGCGCAAGCGGGTCTTTGTTATTTTTTATACCGATTTCAAAAGATTTTGTGAAGCCCTTCAGAGCTTTCTCTGTTTGCTCTATCTTAGTCCTGGGTGTAGGTGTTGGTCTCTGAATCACCTGTTTGGTTCTGGGGCTGGGATCGGTCTCTTTTTCAATTGTTCTATTTCTTCCAACCATTCTTTTGGTGGTGCTGGTAATCTTTTTCTTTCGAAGTAATCAACCAATTCTTTGACAGTTGGTCTTTTCGTCCTTGGGGCGGGAATTGGTCTTGTTCTTGGTTTAGGTACAGGTTTTGTGTCATCAACTATAATAACTTTAGGCTTTTTCTGCTGCTTCAACAGCAATTCGATTAGCTTGGATTTGCTCAATTTTTTGAGACTTTTCTTGTCCATATTACTACTAGTTTCGATAATTTTTTCCATTTATAATGTATCTATAGTTATTATTTCTTTAAAACATTTCCGTCTGCGTTTAAATATGGTTGAGAATTCAATTGATCCAATTACTGGATCCTTTTGAATTGTAATTATTGAAGAATATTTTTTTGATGTTTTTTTGTTTTAATATGACAAGATTTTCCTGCCATTGTGTAGTTACGTCCTGTCTTACATATGTTACAGTACCATTCTTTATTTAGCATATAGGTAGTCTTGTGTTTTTTTCTTTCCTCATCACTGAGAACTCTAGGCCTTCCCCGACCTCTCTTGACATTTTGATTCTCCATATATAATCTATATATTTTTATTTTTATATCAATTTAATTTTCTTTTAAATCTTTCCTTCTTGATAAGTATAATTTGCTTTCTTCTAAGTGTTTAGTTATTTCATGAATCAAGTCTTCGAAACTATTGCTCATGAGGTATTTGCATTTGTTTTTCTCATACATTAGCTTCATATCAGACTGTTTGTCTGACACTTTATACACACCTGTTGGGCTTTTAAATTCAAGACAAAGAGCATTGTATTTTCTTGTGGGATTCATCAGCATTAAATCACATTGTCCAGCCATATATCCTTTCCTATAACTTCTGATTCTAATGTTCGGGCTTATTTGATTTTCACCTAATCCCGCCACCATTAATGCGTCTTCATATTTCTTTCTGATGAATGACACAATCTTGTAGTGCAGATCATCTTCACTTTCAATCATCAGCATATTATTGCTTCTGTCATTGAACTGATTGTAATACCCCTGTTTTCTGATTGATGGCAACACTTTAGATGTAACCCAATGTTTAAATTTTGCTGCTTCCTGTTTTTTAGAGGACAGTATTAGTGAATAAAATCCTGATTCATTTATAAAAAAACATTTGAAAGTTTTTTCAATGGTCTCAGCACGAGGTAACGTTTTGTTACATCGTGAATCAGTGGCCTCAGCACGAGGGACCGTTTTGTTACATCGTGAATTTATGCTTATTTTGTGGTCTCTTAAGATTCTATCATCAGATAAAACATATGATCCTTGATTGCCTTTTGTGGATTTTTATAGTCGAGAATAATAGCTATGTCTCTTCCTCTGAACCAAATGTCATTGTTATCATCAATATAGCAATCTATTGATACATCCAATTCTTTATTATTGTAGGAATATTTTTGCATTTGTATATTATATTATAATAATTTATTTTTTAATTCATTTTCGACCTGTGTTTAAATATAGTCAGGAATAATAATATTCTTGGCTACATAATAGCAAATGACAGTATGTACTACTGTAGGGTCTACTCACATATATGTTAGATAATTTTCTCTTTATAATATGTCTTTTAAATCCTTGAACGGTATCCAACTGTTAAATTCGTCACTGTAACCCTTCCACTTCACCAAAGCTTGTTTCTTCTTGTAATCTCTGCGAATGACTTTATCAATACGGAATACATCCTGTCTGGCTTTCAATAATTCAGGTTCATAAAAACTCCCTTCAATATCTTCTCCTCTAAGATCTTTTAGTTTGTAAGTGATTGGATTAGTGTATTGGATTTTATCAACTGTAAACACTTCTTCAGTCCAATTTGGTGTATAGCCCTTGTCGAACACATTCCGTTTATACTTAGATATTCGGACCTTGTCGCCGACCTTAAATTTTGGTTTCTGTTTTAATGTTTTCATATCACCATACAAATTGAAGTAAACAGTTCCTTCATTCCTCTTATCAGATGCTTCAACGGGTGTCATCTTTGTGCTTGAATGTTTGGTATTATTATACTGTTTCACTAATTTTGGTAACATGTCTAAATACTGTGTATTACCTTGAACAGTGAACTGCTTCCACATTTTGGATTTAATTGTCCTATTCCATCTTTCAACTACTGATGACTTCTCTTCATTCTCAGTTGAGTACATCTGTACACTATGTTTCTCTAGCAAGTCCTTCAAGTGTTTGTTGTAAAACTCTTTTCCCTTGTCGACCCATAAATACTGTGGTTTTCTGCCTTCCTTGAATATTGTTTTGAATGCTTCAGTGACAGATTCACCTTTCTTATCCTTCAATGGGACAATCCAACCATATTTGCTGAAGACATCAATAACCATAAGAAGATATCGATAACCTTTATTCCATTTACTGAACTGTTGCATTTCAACTAGATCACTTGCCCATATTTCATCAATTTTATTTACAATCACACGCCGCCGAGTGAAATTTCGTTTTATGGGTGCATGTAATTCATCAGCTAGTTTTTCTTGCCAGTTTTCTTCACTCGACGGCTTTTTCCGTTTTTTGAAACACCAAGACCAAGTTTCTGTTTTTTGTCAATTAAGAATCTAGCTGTTTGACCCCATTTTGGCATCTCACCATATGGTATTTGATCTAGTGACTCGACCATTGTTCTATCACAATCACCTTTATTTTTTCCCATATCATAACAAATATCATGGTAAGCTGCTAATCTCATCTACTTTATTATAAGGTAGGACATTCCATTTTGTAACCTCACCTGTATTTTTATCATATTCCAACTGTTCATGCAATGGATTGTATGGTCCCATATACTTATACTTACTTGGAGTCCAACCTGCTTTTGGTTTAGGAAGCTTGCCAATTACCTTATGGATATCAATCGCGCCTCCCATTTTATTGATTTAGCTACCCATTTTTGTATATCTTCTGGTTTTGCATACATGATATCTCCAAGCAATGAGCCACCACGTGTATAATCAACTCCAGCAATATCTGTTTTATACATTTTTTCTTGTCAGAGCGTTTGGGTCTAATAGCAGTGCTCAATTGCATTAAGCCTTCTTTACCAACCTTTGTGATTGCAGGCTTTGCGAGGGAAAGTCCTTTGTTAATTAATTTCTTTTGCAGCTTTGGATTTCTCATTGCTTCAGAAGCATAATATCTTCCCATTTCTACACCTTTCTTTGCTAAATAAGGGACTCCATGTTCTAAGAATCCTGTTAGCGCCATATCTGCGGCTGAATCTAGTATGCCCGCCCCTTCAGACGGGCTATTCAGTTTCCCCGATTTCTGACAAATTTAGTCTTTGTGATTCCACATTCAGCACAAGTACATTTCATCACAGTTCGACCATTTTTTGTCTTTTGATATCTTTCACTTCCTGGTACACATTCAGTGACTTTCTTCTGTTTCACACAATATGATTTTACCATTATACATATTGGTTAGATATTTTCTTTAAAAACTTGTTTCACTTCACATATTATTATAACATCTTCGCCGAATTGGTTCTTGAGTACTATCATTATCTTGTCATTACGAACTACAACAGGTGTTCCAACAACTTGCACAATAATTGTTTCCATATAATTTAGTTAGATATTATTGAAATAATTTATGATAAACCTGTGATTGACTCTTGTGTCTGTTGGATCAAATTCAGCATTATGTATTGTATTAAGAATGGATCTCCCATTTTGTCTCTCGAGAAGATAGTACAAACACCAATATCCACACAAGACTGAATCTCTTTCTTGTATCTCATCTCCAGAGTATTCAAGTTGTTTTCCACTTGTAGCCATGTATTTCTGTACTTCTGTTGGCATCATTAAACCAAATGAGTCAAAGTATTCACAGTATCTATCACCAATTCGATAACATACCCAGTGAGTACCAGGTCCAATTTTGGAATCAAGATTGACTATCCCACATTCATTGTTTTTGATTTGTCTCGGCAGATTGTCTCTTGAAAATACTCCTCTGAAATGTTTTATTCCAAGTTGTTTAACCCAATTGATTAAATCAAAGTTGGATAAGGGTTTGTTTACAAAATGGTTCCTAGTATGGGGATTGAATTGAATGGACTGTTTTTGCCCAGTAGAAGTCCTTTTCCTTTTCTTTTTTTTTTCATTCCATAACCGATTGGGTTATCCCATGTACCAAAAACAGGAGGGGATTGCCATGGAATCATAGCATGTTTCCCACCTTTCTTTCTGGGTACAATGTCATCTGGAACATGAACAGGTATTGACCGTCTTGGACGGCTGCTTTCAACATGCAAACCTTTTCCAAATAACCCTTGACTGCATTAATGGCTAATGGGATACCAATACTCGCCAGTATTGTTCCAATACCCTTTCCAGTCTGCGCTTTTGTTGGTTTGATAACAAGTTGTCCACCAGACTGCATCGCATTTACAAGATCAGCCATTTGTCTCACATTCAATAAATTTCTAAATTCAATAATTGGGGCAAGTTTTTATTAGGAATAATGAATCCTCCTTTTTGTTTCTTTCCAAATAGTTTATCAATGCCGAGACTTGCTAATGAAGAAAGAGCACCTGTAGCCAATGCTGGAGCCGCTTTAGCTACTGCTTTACCTGCATAAGGCAATAGTCTTGTTCCAAGTGAAAAAAGACTGGACCAAAGAGAACCTCCTTCTACAACAGCTTTTCTGATTTGTGATTTGATATTTTGATGTCTGAACCTTTTCCTGATCTTCTTGATTGCATCATCAGTTTGTTGATTTGTGTCTTAGTCAACATTAGTTGATCATGTCCAGACAATTCACTATGTGTCAACCTGATTGTTACAGGCGAATTTGTTGCATAAGCTTTTGCTAGCTTTTGTTTCTGACCCTGTGAAAGTTTCACTCCATGAGGATGATAAGTAGTCATATAATATATGTTTATACTAAATTGTATTTAATACAAACAATCATTTAATTTATTTAATTTATTTAATTTATTTAATTCAATTAATTATTTCCAATTAATTATTTAATTTACATTGATCTCAGAATTAATTTTCCATCAGTCTTTCTCATCTCAATATCCTGCTCATAGAGGACCAGTGCATACACACTGTAATCAGCATTTGTTGCAGCACTCAAAGTGTATTTGAAAGTCAGTTTTGTCATTCCATCTTTAATATCCTGTTTCTGTTTTGTCAGATCGAAATAAACAAAAGGGAATATTGTACCGAAATTGCCCCTGTTGAGAAGGGTACTTTCACTGAAATCGTTTACAGCTTGAACATATTTCAAAACATCTCTAAATACTCTTGTTGGTTCTGTTGATGGTTTATAATGAAGCTCTGGATAATCATTTCCGTTGCCAACCTCAAGATAACAATCAGTCAAAGTTCGGTTATTTGCAACTGAGAATGTGTTGTACAAGAATTTATTGGCTGTCTGAGACGAATCATTGGCATCATTGATGATGAATACAAAGACATGCCTGGGTTTGTTTATTCCTGTGGAAATACGGAAATTGGCAGTCTGTTGTCTTGTTGAATTGCCTCTCTCAACCATTTCTCTCATGTAAGTCCACTTTCTGTTGTCAAGATACTTGCTCATGTATAAGGACTTTCCCGCAGAATTGAAAATAATACGAGGAACAATTAGCTGGAATTTAGTTAGTACCACACGGCAATTCATCGGCAGCTTGCCAAATCATATTGGCATCACTCTCAAGTGTCAAGTTCACCTCTAATTTTGAGTTAGGCATGAGTTCATCCCAAAAGCTCTTGAAAAAACCGTATCTGTTCAATGCAAGCTCTGCATTTACTTTACCGGCTGCACCATCCAACAGCGCTTTGCGAGCTGCGAAACCTTTGTTATAATTAGCCGCCTGGCCAACTCTGTCTTCGGCTTGTCTTTTGTCGTCAAGATAGAAGAACTCATTGGTTCCCTGACTTACAGCATAACCCTGTGAATACTCAAGCAATGACTTAATATTTGTGGCTTGGTTGGCATCTCTGCACTCATAAACATCAATACCATTCATTTTCACATTAATGGTGTTAATAAGAGCGTGAACTGAATTAACAATACCATTTCTCTCAGCAGCAATGTCAGCTCCATCTGCAAGCTTCTTTACAATGAAATAACATTAAAACGGGCATTATACCAGTCAAATGGTGTAGTCTCTCCACTGTTATCAACAACGAAACGGTAACCTGTTTTCCTCTGATGAGCATTGTTTGCTACTACAGTATTAAGTGCTGTCTCTAGTTCGAACACTACATCTTCATATCTTTCGATATATTTTGAGTCACGATAGTTTGACATATATTATTGTGTTAGATAAAAGTTATTTTATTTTACGAGGTCGGCCTCTCTTTTTTTGATTAAACCACCAGTCTGGCTCACACTCTCAGTTCCACTCTTGTTTCCACTTTTCTCTTTTTCAAAAGTTCTATGATTTTGTCACCAGCTTTTTTGCCAGCATGTTCACCAATTGTTGTTGCTGCTTTTTTTCCAGCTGTTTTGATCAATGTCAGTCACAATACCTTCACCATGTTGTTCATATTTTTTAAACTCAACCGTTTCATATACTATTAGGTTTTATAATTCTGTCCCTCTCAAGAATAACTCAATATACCAATCTATCCCATTTAAATCGACTGGAGCTCTAGAAGAGTCTGTGACATAAAAGCGTATTGAGCTGATTGTATGTGTTGAGACAGGATTCCATGAAAGAAAACGAGGTTTGTAAGTGAAAGGTAAACTTCTAACGAGATTGTGACTGGAATAACTGCGATTGTATTTGTGCTATTTCCATCAACAATGCTATCTATCACCATATCACAATTGATATAAATTTCATCTACTCCTCTTGTAATATCAGGTAGATTTGTTCCATATTCTGTGGCTGAAACTAATTTTGAATCGAAACCGATAAGTTTTCTGAAATCATTATTTCTCAGATCCACACGATAATTTTCATTGAGTTCAATCAAAATGCGATATGTTGAAAACGAAATTATATTAATACCATACTTGAATTTTGATTTGTCTGTTTCAGATGGATTCAGTACATGGCTATTTTTTCTCATATACTCATGAATGTAACTATTGATATCGTCGTATGAATACATCCCGTTAACGAATGTTATTGTTTCCCAGTTTACACCTTTGTCATAGCTGTATTTAATTTGATTATTCCCAAAAATATCTCTGATATTGTACCAACTGTATGTCATATTGATAACATTCACAGCCATTTCATATTTCAAATCATTCGTTAATTTAAGAGGTGTATTGAATCTTTTTTCAAAATCATGACTCTTGCTGACACCAATTTTGTCTCTGTTTTTACTGTTGAATCGTAATGAAATTTCTGTCATATACTTTTACATTAGATATTTCATCATTATTTTATTCAACTCACCGGTTTTCAGGATTCCCAGTCTGTTCAATGTATGCAATATTTTTGTGAATTCATTTTGAACATTTTTGCTGTTGTTGCCGGCTGAAATAGATCCACCAAGTAACTGTAAACTTGAAAGCATGTCACCCAAAAATGCATCCCTTGAACCCATTCCTTTCCCTGTTTTGTATTTGTAAGAAGCTAATACATCATCAATCGTTTCTCTGTATTTCTTCAAAGTTTGTATTTCTCTTTTATGAGATTCATTTTCTTCTGGAGTGATTGATTTTTTTTTTCTTCTTCCCATATTCAGGGCTATTTCTCTAGCTTTTTTCTTTTCCTCGACAAGTTTTTGTGGGGCGACTTGAGTCAAATCGCCTGGTTTCAAAAGCTTGTTATTTTTTAATATAATTCTGTCATCTTTATCGAAATAGTTATCGATCGATAATATGTCGGGTGTCCGATCCTCTTCTTCAGGTGCTTCAATTGTCAAAGGAAGTTCCGTTCCCATTGTAATTGCTCTGCGATTAGCTTCAATAACATCATCAAGTCCTTGTGTTAAAGCCTGTTGATTTTTTTTCAACTGTTTAATGACTTCATCCTGTTTTTTGTCGACACTTTCTTTCACACTCTTCTGGACATCAATAGAGGGTTTCAGCAATTCTGATGTTGTATCATATGCATCCTGTTTTCTGTATTCATAAGTCTTGATAACATCACGAACTTCTCTTGTTTTGTTTCCGCTTCAATTCCACTTTTTAGAAGCCTTTTCATTCGTTCTATATCCATATACAATTGTGTTAGACTAATCTAAACTATTTACATATGGAAATCCCTAATTATGATATTCAGGGTTCAAAGAATTCATTCAGACAGTTGTATCCGTATATGCCAAAAGATACATTTAGAATGTTATTGGCTGGTAATTCTGGATCTGGAAAGACAACATTGTTCATGCATCTGATTATGGAACCATTGGTCTATTATGATCAGATACATCTTTATGCAAAAAATTTGGATCAAGACAAGTACAAATATCTTCGGAAAGTAATGGATGAAATAAGCAGTCACATTGGATATCCTGCCTTGGTTTGCAGTCAAGAAGAGATATTGCCAGTTGAACAAATAAAAGACACAATTTGCAGCGATTGGTTGTTTTTGATGATTTCGTGACTGACAAGAAACAAGATCAAATAATCAGCTATTTCATTCAGGGGAGACACAAGAACTGTTCAGTCATATATCTCACACAATCATTCTATGGATGCCAAAATCAATCAGACTCAATTGCAGTCACTTCTGCCTTTATGATTTCCCATCCTCAAGAGAAAGGAACTTGATTGCACAAGAACTTGGAATAGACAAGAAGAAATACATTGAAGCCACCAAGAAACCTTATTCCTTCTGTTATGTTGACAAGTCCCTAAATATTTCAAAGGCACCATCAAATAAAGAATTCCAATTTGAAAACTATAAGAGATAAAGGCAATCAATCAAAAAATCCAGAAAAACAGGAGAATCCCAGAACAGAAAGAATCGAAAAATTGATCAAACCTGACGCTGCTGTTGAAACACCATTTGAAATCGCTGAAAAAATCAAAATGGAAGTATACAGGAGGACACAAAAAGTATTGAAAAACAATAAGAGACTACCTGTCATCTATGAAACCATACCACCTGAATTCTTGGAAGATGAAAGCAGTGATGAAGAAGATTAATCTAACAAGATGATATAATGGGAGTTTTCAATTCTCCACAAGATCAAGATAAAACAAAAACTGGAACTGGTGAAAGAGGCCCAGCTGGTCCAATTGGTCCCAAAGGTGAAAAAGGTGATAGAGGTCCAAAAGGTAATACAGGTGCAATTGGTCCAAAAGGAGCTACTGGAGCTGTTGGTCCCAAAGGTGATGGATTCAAATTAACACAAGATGGTAATTATGACATTGAAAATAAACGTTTGACAAATATTGGTGATCCAGTAAATCATTATGATTCTACTAACTTGGGATATGTTAATGATGCTGTTTTATCAATTGAAGGAACACGTGTTAATCCATTTAAATTTCTTCTTGAAGATGTATCAAAAACAACTATTCTTAGAAATGCGAATAATCTACAATGAGAAGTCTATAATAAAAGCCCTTACTCAATAAATAAAAAAGCCTTGTCTTTTGTTATTCCTTCTGCTGGTCTTACAACTGTTCTTCGTTTGATTTGTCACAATTGGAATTTTCAAAGTACACTTTAGTTGTTGAGTTTTATACTGATGGTAATCCAAACAATGCAACAGTTGATGATGATGTTTTGTCATCAAATTTAATTGAAAGAAAGGATTCGATAAAAAGAGCATTCCCAAAGACCCATCTTGTTGATGGTTATCTCAAGAGAATATTCTTCCTTGAAAAAACGAGAGTTGGTCAGACATCAATGGAATTATTGTTGATCTCACCATATTTAACAAATAATGCCAAACATCATGTCATAGTTTATGGTGTTTATGGATTTTCTAATATCATTTTATCACATATTCACGACCCAGCTTTTGAAATAGAAGAAGGAAGAATTGTATTTGATAATGAGGTTAAAATGAGTTTTCATAGAATAGTCAATGTTGGACGCCCTATACTTCCACAAGACTGCGCAACTAGAAAATACGTTGATGATGGTGTAATAGGTAAAGCGGATAAAACATATCTCAATAATAACTTTGTGAAAAAAGATGGAAGTGTTGCAATGACTTCTGATTTGAATCTTGGAGGTAACAAATTGACTAATGTAGCAGCGCCAACAGCAAACAATGATTCAGCCACAAAGGGGTATGTTGATACTGAAATTGCTGGAATTACTGGCATTGATGTTTCACCATTTCTTAAAAAAGATGGAAGTGTTGCAATGACCGGTGATCTTGTCATGGGTGACAATAAAATAACAAATGTTGGATCTCCAAACTCTGATAAAGATTCTGCCAACAAAAAGTATGTTGATGACCTTGTTCTTTCAGTATCTGGTACTCAACGCAACCCATTCGCTTTTCTGTTGAAAGATATTTCCAAGTCAACAGGGACACAAAATGTTAATAGCCTCCAAATTGAAGATTTTAACAGATCACCATATCATATCAACAAGTCATCATTGTCTTTTTTGATTCCAACAAGTGGCAGATTTACATCCAAAATTCGTTTTAATGTGACATCATTGAGAAATGGACTGTATACATTTGTTACAGAGTTTTACTCACCATCAGACCCACACCAAGTCACAATTGGGCTTGATCTTCGCACATTGAACATACGTGAAGCCGGACAACCGTTTCAACAACCTTTTCTTAGAACCCAGCATGTTGATGGTTATATGAAGAAGGTTTTCCAAATCGAAAAAAACTGGTGGTGGTCAAGCGTCAATTGAGGTTATACTTTTAGCCACAGCTCCATCTATTAACATCAAAACACATATCATCGTTTATGGGGTATATGGCTATCATACCAATTTATCTTACTTTGTTCATGACCCAGCTTATGAAATTAAAAACGGTCAAATTGCGTTTGGTGGTAATGTTGACATGAAATTGAACAAGATCATCAACCTACAGGATAACCCCTCAAACCCACAAGACGCTGTAAACAAAAGTTATGTGGACCAGAGGTTGCAAACCAAACTCGATGCGATTGCACAACAAAATCTGAATATGAACAACAATGCCATTACTGATCTTGCTCCACCTGTCAACGCAGACGATGCGGCGACAAAAAGGTATACTGACGAATATTTTCTTCGACGAGACGGTTCGACTGCGATGTATGGAAATTTGTCGATGGGTGGAAATAAAATGACGAATTTAGCGGACGTGGTGAATGAAACTGATGCAGTGGACTTTAGAGTTTTAAATCGAGCTTCACAAACCATCAGAGCAAACACTTTATTATTGAATGGAACAAATGCGATGGCAGCGGATATGAAACTTGGAGGGCATAAAATCATTGACTTAAAAGAAGGAACAAATAAAACCGATGCCGTAAATTTAGATCAATTAGAAAAAAGTCATATTTCATCTGCTTCTCATCCAAAGAATGCTTTCAAATATTTGATGAATGATATCGATGAAATTAGCACTGAATATGGCTTGACAGTTAATGGATATGTCAATTTACCTCGTTCACCACATTTGATTTCAAAAAAGGTCATTGATATAGACTTGAATAAAGAAGCTAATCATATTTACAGAGCTAGAATTGGATTCAATATGTACACAATAAATGATGGAAAATACACTTTTATCCTCGAATGGCTATTTCCTGATTATGAAGGAATGAATCTTAGTAGTGTAACATTCAGTGCAACTTGTGGAATTACAATTCATAAAACTGTAGGGAGAAAATTTGACAACAGAAATGAAGATCATTCGAGATATTTATTATGGATTGAAAAACCATCAGCAAGTTCACCACCTGAATATTTATATTGTACGATTCATATTAATGCTAACCCAACTTATCCAAATAAGTACAAAGTTCATTGTGTTGCATATGGCATTGATTTTGAAGCTGTAGACGTTCCATCAAGTGTTTACGACTTCACAGAAGCTTATAAAATCGTGAATGAAAAAATACAATTACAAACTGATTTAGATTTGAATGGTTTTGATGTGAAAGAAAATGAAAATTGGTTGTTTGGTGGAGACAATGGTGAATTGACAATGCTAAATAATATTAATATGAACACTTATCTGATAAAAGAGGCTAAACTTGGTGGTGATTTGAATCTGAATGGCTATAGAATTCATAACGGTGGTTTGAATCTTTTTCGTTCAAGCGTTACAGGTGTAATTATGGAAACAGCTTTCGATCTCGGAGGATTTGCTCTCTATAGGCCGAAATTAGGAGGTGATCTAAATTTGAATGGGAATGGAATAATCGGTCAAATACAATATTTAAATTGCTCTGTCAAAGCCAAACAAGGACATAATAAGAATGCTTTAAAGCCTGTATTGATAAATGGCTCTGATTTTTTAGTCATTCATAACAATAACTTTTATATTAAGAAAATGTATATCATACAAGGAACAAAACCCGGAATATTTTATTTCAAGACAAAAGCTGAAGGTGGTGGGCCTTTGCCATTACCAGCAACTATTTATGAACACAGACAATCTTCTTTAAGTAGAAACATCACAACGGTTAACGTCAACAAATCATTATCGAGAGGCTATCTTATAATTGACTATTCACATCCCAATAGTAGAGAATTTGATACAGCATTCACACTTGAAGTGGTCATGAATTAATCTAAAATAATATTATATGGGTGTATTCAATCATTCACTGAATCAAGACAATAAAGGTGATAAAGGTGATATAGGTGATGGATTTACATTAACACAAGATGGGCATTTTGATATTGGAGGAAATAAAATAACAAATGTTAATGAAGGAACATCGGATGATGATTGTGTAACAAAAAAACAACTGGATTTGAAGTTAGATAGAGCAACTTTTGTTATTTCAAATTCACTGCCTGGTATACCTGTTCTTGATGGAATTTCAATTGCTTTGATACCATCTCTGTCTGTATTAACAACTGATGCTGACGATAGAGTTTCTAGTTGGCTGGATCCTGTTAATAATGTCACTTTTACACAAACTTCTAATTCGAAAAAACCATTGTTACTGAGAGATTCAGTCAAGAAAAAGTTTTTCATACGTTTTGATGGCAGTGATGACTACTTGGAGAACAGTTCATTTGATGTTTCTAAAGTTGCTGGACAGAGTGGAAATACTTGTACTGTTATAATCATTGCAAACACAAAACAAACAAAATATCAATCACAATTTCAATGGGGTAAGGGTGCTATTAGATTTGGTGTTCATCTGCCTTGGATTAATGGAGCATGTTATATTGATTTCGGTTCTACATTAAATGGAAGACTTGCTGTTTCTTCTTTGGCTAATCTGACGGGAAATATTGAAGTTTTTACTGTTCGAGTTGATGGTCATAATATGGAATTTTTCAGAGGTGTTTCATCAATGACACCAGATGGAATAGGATCAATTTCAGCAACATTGACTGGTAGTGCACAAGAAATGTTTATTGGTTGTCAAGTTCATACAGATGGTTCTGCAATTAATTTTTGGGAAATGGATCTTTATGCTTTTGCTGTTTGGCAGAAATCACTAACTAACCAAGAACTGAGAAATATGTATCGTTTCATTGAAGATTATTTTGATCTTTAAATTTTTTTCTAAACAACTGATATATGAAAGACTTATTGAGATATGTATCTTATGTTTTCAAGATTTACAAAAAAGACTACCCCAATTTAGATGATTCTATATTAAAATCCTGTCTTGCATACAAATTTTTATACCACAAGCATTTCGAAGGATATATTACTATAGATGATATCATAAAATCTCACGCAGACATAGGCCTTATTGGTCCTGGAAGCGGTCGTTTATCAAACTTCTTAGAACATACTCTTGGTTGGATTGATGTATTACAGACTCATGCTATCCTCCATGATGCATATGGAAGATTTTACAATGATTATTCATTGGGCCGTGGATATAGTTATGCATATCCTGATTGCCTAGCAACAAAAAATAGTAAAAGATCTCCATTATGCGGCCAGATATCTGGAATACTTTATTGCATATTCAATAGAATTATTATATAAATGATATATATGTCAGTCAAACGTAAGAATATATTGAACTGGAATCATATTTCAGATGAATTAACAGAAGATCAGGTAAATGAATTAAAATCCTATTACCGAACATATCACAGAAAGTGTTGGGCTCATAAACAGGCGGTTAAACGGTTCAAAAATGGAAATTAGCTGGTAATTCAGCGTCTATTATATTTGCAACAGGTGGTCTTGCTGCAAGCGTGGCAACCGGTGGTGTTAGTTTGGTAGCCATCAGTACAGCATCACTTTTGATACAAGGGTGGATGAAGCATAAAAACCTAGATTTGAAAATCCAAAATTGCACATATGCTTATCAAAGCTATCAACATCTACTCAATTCAATAAAAGACAAGTTGAGAAGTGGTGATTTTGATGCTTCAAGTATACAAATCTCAATGAAGAATATCGATGATTATGTGACTGATAATAGTCCAATTATTGATAAGTACCTACTGAAATATGATGAAAAATTCACTGCTTGATAATACGAATAATCTTATCAAATCTCAACAATAGAATCTCAACCCAATATTGATCATAAAATCCAAGCGTCTTTTTTGATCTAGTAACTTTTATTTCATCAAATGGAAGATCAAGCATTAAAAATATTTGCTTAAGCATAAATTTCGTACTTATCATCCTTTTACGATTCTTATTCACCAAAGGAAGGACAGTGTCTATCTCTTCGAATATTTTCAATATTTTACCCTTATCTTTTACAGAAATTTGAAATCTATTCTTGCGACATAAACCATTTATCACATTTTCAATATGGTACTTCCGGTGATATACAGATTTTCGCTTTATTTTATACATATTATTATGAAAGTCAACGTACTCTTTACAATAATCATAACCATGAACTGAACCACAATTTACGCATATAATCGCTCCATTATCATTCAACACATTCTGTTCATCACAACACGGTTCCTCTTTTTTAACATTATGTTCTGCTATTCTCTCATCACAAAAAGGACAATGATATTCTCCATTTGATACCAATTCGATGTGGATATCTGAATTACAACTCATTATATACTATTATATGAGATATTATTTTATATGTTACTAACACATGACTCATTTCCGAGAATTCTGCTATTCTCTCATCACAGGACAATGATATTCTCCATTTGATACCAATTCGATGTGGATATCTGAATTACAACTCATTATATACTATTATATGAGATATTATTTTATATGTTACTAACACATGACTCATTTCCGAGAATGTCACGCTTGGTGATTTTTCCGAGAATGTCACGCATTTTATGAAGTGTGCTGACCTTGGTTCCATCAGATTGAACAACTATAGATTCCATCAAATTAAATAACTATATATTCCATCAAATTAAATAACTATATATTCCATCAAATTAAATAACTATATATTCCATCAAATTAAATAACTATATATTCCATCAAATTAAATAACTATATATTCCAGAATACGAGACCAGAAGGCAGTAGTATAGTGTTTGGGGAAAACGAAGTCAATTGATTTCGTACCCCCAAACACTATACTACTGGCAAAGGTATTGACATTCATAAGGTTATTGGCAAGCTTCCTAAACCAAAAGCAGGTTGGACTCCAAGTAAATATAAATATATGGGACCTTATAACCCGTTGCATGAACAACTGGAATATGATCCAAATACAGGTGAGGTTACAAAATGGAATGTCCTACCTTACAATAAAGTGGATGAGATAGCAGCTTATCATGATATTTGTTATGACATGAAAAAAGACAAAGGAGACTGTGATAGAACAATGATTAAATCTCTTGATCAGATTCCTTATGGTGAGATGCCAAAATGGGGTCAAACAGCCAGATTCTTAATTGATAAAAAACAGAAATTAGGTCTTGGTGTTCCAAAAAACGGAAAAAGCCGTCGAGTGCAGAAAACTGGCAAGAAAAACTAGCAGATGAATTACATGCACCCATAAAACGTAATTTCACTCGGCGGCGTGTGATTGTAAATAAAATTGATGAAATATGGGCAAGTGATCTAGTTGAAATGCAACAGTTCAGTAAATGGAATAAAGGTTATCGATATCTTCTTATGGTTATTGATGTCTTCAGCAAATATGGTTGGATTGTCCCATTGAAGGATAAGAAAGGCGAATCTGTCACTGAAGCATTCAAAACAATATTCAAGGAAGGCAGAAAACCGCAATATCTATGGGTTGATAAGGGAAAAGAATTCTATAACAAACATGTGAAAGACCTATTAGAGAAAAATGGGATACAGATGTACTCAACTGAGAACGAAGAGAAGTCATCAGTGGTTGAAAGATGGAATAGGACAATTAAATCCAAAATGTGGAAGCAGTTCACTGTTCAAGGTAATACACAGTATTTAGACATGTTACCAAAATTAGTGAAACAGTATAATAATACCAAACATTCAAGCATAAAGATGACACCTACAGAGGCTTCAAAGAAAAAGAATGAAGGAACTGTTTACTTTAATCTATATGGTGATATGGAGCCATTAAAACAGAAACCAAAATTTAAGGTCGGCGACAAGGTCCGAATATCTAAGTATAAACGGAATGTGTTTGACAAGGGTTACACGCCAAATTGGATAGAAGAAGTGTTCACAGTTGATAAGATTCAATACACTAATCCAATAACATACAAAATAAAGGATCTGAAAGGTGAAGATATTGAAGGGAGTTTTTATGAACCTGAATTATTAAAAGCCAGACAGGATGTTTTCCGTATCGATAAAGTCATTCGCAGAGACTATAAGAAAAAACAAGCTTTGGTGAAGTGGAAGGGTTATAGTGATGACTTCAAAAGTTGGATACCATTTAGGGATTTAAAAGATATATTATAAAGAGAAAATTATCTAACATATATATAACTGAGAGATATTTCTACGGCTTGCAACCGCTTATTTGCTACCATGTAGCCAAGAATATTATTATTCTTGACTATATTTAAACACAGGTCGAAAATCAATTAAAAATAAATTATTATAATATAATATACAAATGCAAAAATATTCCTACGATAATAAAGAATTAGATGTATCAATAGATTGTTATCTTGATGATAAAAATGATATATGGTTCAGAGGTAGAGACATAGCCAAAATTCTTGACTATAAAAATCCACAAAGAGCGGTTAGAAAATATGTTGTATCTGATGATAAAATCTTGTTAGACCTCAAAATAATGACGATTAGCAGAGGGACCAAAAGTGTCCATCAGGTCGGAAGCAGCGGGACCAAAAGTGTCCATCAGGTCAAACAGTCTTATAAATGTTTTTTTATAAATGAATCAGGACTTTATTCACTAATATTATCTTCTAAAAAACAGGAAGCAGTAAAATTCAAACATTGGGTTACATCAAAAGTATTACCATCAATCAGAAAACAGGGATATTACAAACAGTTCAATGACAGAAGCAATAACATGATATTAATTGAGAGTGAAAATGATTTGCATTATAAGATTGTTTCATTCATCAGAAAGAAATATGAAGACGCATTAATGATAGCCGGCTTAGGTGAGAATCAAATAAGCTCAAACATGAGAATCAAAAGTTACAACAAAGGATATATGGCTGGTCAGTGTGATTTAATGTTAATGAATCCAACTGAAAAATACAATGCTCTGTGCCTGGAATTCAAAAGCCCTACTGGCATCTTCGCTGTATCCAATAATCAGCTTAAAATGAAGACAATGTATGAGAAAAATGAATGCCGGTACATCATGAGCAACTGTTTCGAAGATTTGATCCACGAAATAACCAAGTATATGGAAACACATAGAGAGTATATAAAGGGATAGGATAATTATATAAAAAAATGTATAGTATGATATAATATGAACTATCAGAGAAGAACGACAATTGGAAGACCACGTAAATATAAAACAAAGGAGGAAGCAAGAGAAGCTTTCCGGTTATATAAAAATGAATATATGGTAAATAAAGAATGGTACTGTGAAGTTTGCAATAATGGCAAAAACTACACATTAGCCGGTAAAACCCAACACAAACAAACTAAGAAGCATAAAAAAAACGAAGTTTAATCAATTCAATAGATCCATGATTTTGGACCAGTTGAATTATCGACCATGAAAAATGTATCTTTAATCAATTCATTAGATCCACGATTTGGACCATACTTAAACGCGAGATGAAACACACTTAAGAATAAAACATATAGATATTATTATAATATAAATGGAAAAAAATATTATCAAAACTAGTAGTAATAGAATGAACAAGAAAAATCTTGGAAAACTGAGCAAGAAACAGCTCATCAAATTATTAATGAAAGAATATGAAGATCCTCTGGAAAAGAAAATGAGGAAAATACGCAAAGTAAAAAGACGAACTCAGAAAGCTATTAATGCTGTCGATGAGAAATACAGTAATTTGGCTAGCAAGATGAAAGATTACATCACATACCCTAAAATGACTGTGTCTCTGAACAGATTTAGGAAAGAGGAATTGAAACTATCTAATTCACCTGCTAAAAGGGGATCATCTTTTTCCAAACTATTCGGCAAGAGACTCAACAATATTCCAGGTGAGCGGGAGAAGATATCGATTACATTGTTTGTTGACATCCGAGATGGGATGATAATAGAGGATAAAACATATGGTCCTTTTTCTGTTGAAGTACCTCGATTGAGTAATCATGATATGTACAAGTTCATGGTTTACACATTATTGGATAACAACTTTACACTTTTATCTGCCCAGGAAATAGTCCAAATAGGCTGCAAGATCATTACCCATAGGAAAGAGTTTTTTATGAAGCATCTGATGGGCAGTTTGAAATTGGAGTCATACTTATTGAACAAACAGAGGCCAATAAAATCTTATGGTGCAAATTCTTGTGTCATTGATTATGTTTGGGACCAAGTCAGGGGAAGGAAAGGATTCAAGACCTATACATACGACAAGTTGAAAAATGAGATTTATGACTACATACCAGAAGGCGATATGATCAATACTGAACAGCTGATTGAATGGGCCAAGAATTGTCATACAAACCTCTCTATACATGCTTTTGACTCAATGTACAGGAAATTTGTTTCATTCACTAATTCTAACACACAAACAGATGTTACATTAGTATATATAGTGAAAGATCATCATTGCTTTCCCATAACAGATGAAAGACTCAAATTGACTGCTTCAAAGCCTAACCAGGGAGGATGTGATTCCTTGTTAAAACATATGACTGAGTTGAAATGGTCACAGAGACATGAACTAGTACACAAAGTCGAACGATTGGATGATTTGGTTTGTCTCGATAAGAAAAATAACATTATTGTCCTACCCGAAGAAGCAAAAATGACACAAGCCATTGATATTTACATCAACACAACCAAATTATATGTCGAATACATGCATTGGAACAACAATGGAATACTAGATGGGTTTCTCGATCATCGACAGAACATGTATCTTCTGAATCAGGAGTATGACATAACGAAATCTATTTGCGACAAGCTTTATGACAAATACAAGACACATGACTTCGAGTGGAGTAATCAATCGTTTACAAGCATCGGAACAGCTTTATTCAAACAGATGTGTGGTTATCTACCCTAGTCCACATATAATGTCAATACAAGACAAATGTTGGATGATTACTACCCACGGGCACTTCAATGGTGCTCAACAGAAGATATACCCGATGATGTTGTCAGCATTGATATATCCAAATCATATCCAAACATTTTGCTGAATAACACCCACCCAATACCAGTTGATACTATTCACAGTGTGATCAGGCCATTTGGTTGTAAAAACGATCTCAGACTCTGTGGTGAATTCTATATCAATGAAACAGTTTTGAACAACTATGGATCACCCATACAGATTGAAGCAGGTTTTTATTCAAGTAATTTGGTGTTTTATCTCGTTGACACCTTGAACATGCCAACGTCTCAAATAAAGTACATGATTACGACGAAAAAGGCCTTGAAACCGGACACTTTTAAGAACTTCATACAGTATATATTTGATGAATTCCCAGAGAGTGAGGCGAAGAAGCTTGCCAACAGTTTCATAGGCGAACTTGGAAGAAAATACAATAAGACAAACCAAGGATTCACATGTACTGATTATGAAACTGCAATGTGTTGTTGGACCAGAGCAATGGCGGATAAAAGGAATGTTACAATAGACCATTTCAAAGACATTTATCTGATCAAGGAACAAACTTGTGAACGCATATTCTCTGACCATACAAGTATCAACCGTTTTGTTGTATCTGAGGCAATATTGAAATGTTTACAGTTGATAGAAACTTGTCATGGCAAAGATAGTGTCTTGTATGGTTATAACACAGATGGCATCTTTATAACTAACCCAGCAAATAACTTCAAGCGGAAGAAAGATGTCTCATTCAGTACCAAAAAGATAGGAAAAGCATATATTACCGATACTAAATTGGTGTATTTCGAGAAGCATTATAGGGAGAACATGGTTGGATTGATTGAGACGGAAAACGGCAAAGGATGTATTTTTAATGGCCAGGCGGGTAGTGGCAAAACAACCAAGCTTTGTAAAATGGTCAGAGAGGCGACAAATCCTTTAGTACTGGCATTTACCAACAAAGCAATTGAAAACGTAAAGAGTAGGTTGGGGGGTAATAATATTATGTGTCACACTTTCGATTCTTACTTTTGTGAATGGCATGGGAGAGACATTGATAGCCTTAAAGATAAAACAATATTCATAGAGGAATTCAGTATGGTTCCCAATAAATGGATGACCATGATCTATCAGGCATTTACTATGTTCAATAACGTGGTATACATGTTCGGCGATCCCAATCAATGTGAACCTGTCGAATCGGGTAGTCAAATACATTATGATTACACGTATTCCAAAACTGTGAGAAAAATGTGTCCAAATACAGAAACTCTCCAGTATATTGAGAAATCGTCAAGATATGACAAAACAACACACACTATGTTGGATAAATTCCTGAGACACGGTAAGGTTACCACATGGTTTTGACAACCCGAGAAACTTTACAAGAACATCTGCTATTTGAACTCTACGAGGATTAAGGTTAATGCCGAATGCTGTGATAGATTCATAAAAGAGAATAACGGTAGACATGTTGCCATTGAGTTCAAATATAATGGTAAAACAGAAAAATACAATGTCTGCGGAGGTATGCCGGTCATTGCGACTCAGAACATCAAAGACAAACAAATATTCAATACAATGGAGTTCACGATCAAAGATATATCAGATCGCACATTCTTGGTAAATGACGAACGGTTTGATCAAAAGGAATTCGCAGAGTATTTAATTCCAAGCTTCTGTGTCACTGTTTACAAATATCAGGGGTGCGATATCAACGATCATTATAATATTCACGACGTTAACCGCATGGATAAGAAACAATTATACACTGCACTATTACGGACAACAAAATTCGATTACATACATTTGAACAATAAAGAGTTGAACTATAAATATGTCAACCGGAAACAACCAATTTTGGAATTGACTAATGCTAAATTCAACAGTCTGTATTCCAACGGGAAGATTTACAAAGTGACTTTCAATGACGGCAAAATATACATCGGATCGACTTGCGAAGACTTAAAAACACGCATGAAATGGCATTTGACGAACAATAAAAGTCAAGTTTACAAACATAAGGATAAGTCGCCGGTTATCGATTTGCTTGTAAACGCACCTTCCAATGATAAGAAATCACTTGAGAAAATTGAAACTGGTTACATTGAAGAATACGCTAATAAATACGGCAATGAGTTGTTAAACAAGAAATGTAATCCATTGGCTAAAGCAAAGAAAATAGAATATGAAGTCAAGATAGAAAACAAAGAACAACTATTGGAAAGAATAGCTAATCTCGAAAAGAAAATAAATATTAAAGACGACGAAAAAAATAAACTTCTGTATTTTGACACGATAATAGACGGATTGAGACATCATGTTATATCAAGATATGGTAAGAAATCAAAAGAAATCGCTTTGACACAAATCAATGGCAAGAAACAGAAATTAATAGAAAAATTAACTGTATATTTTGACTAATTTTTCGGTTTTACCCCCCTCGTTCCGCCAAGTGGTATAATGTTGTTCTTTTTTCTTGTCGCGGTTTAAACGCATTTTTCGGTTTTACCCCCCTGAATCCGCTTTCTGTAAATTAAACTGTTTTTCCTTAAGTAATTATTTTGTTTTTCCTTAAGTGTTAAATTTGATTTTTTTCCTTCAAGTGTTGAATTTGATTTTTTTAACTCTTGATACAAAATGTTTTTTCGTTAGTTGGTTCACTTTTTGAAAAATGATGGTGAGTTTTTGACATTACAGCACCAGTAGTCCTTTCCATACTATTTTTTACAGCCTTGGGTCTGTAGCTTGAGTGAGGTCAGATGGGTGATATGACAAGCACACTATATGTAAATGCCAGTAGAAAAAGAATGCTTTTGGAGCTCCGCTTTTAGGCTTGGCTAAATATATATATTATATGAAATGAATCATATATGAACCACGGATATGAAATCAAATGAAGAATGATCCTCGCAGTTGTGGACGCAATTTATGCAATTGCGAAAAGAAGCCTGAAAAAAAAAAAAAAAAATCAGGACTTCAACGAGGTTTGAACAATTTTAGGCTACTTAGGTTCTTAAAATAGGTTCTTAATTCTGGAGAAAAGCAATTAAAAGAAAAACAATTAAAACTCAGCTGCAAAACAAGATGGTTATTGGCCTATTTTTTCCCCTCCCCCGCCAAAAAAAGTCTGCTTTTTTCTTCAAATAGGATTCTTGCACTGCAGCTGTAATGTACTAATATGATTTTGAAAATAAGAACCTGTTTTCAATTTTTAGGCAAAATAGGTTCTTGTTTATAGGTGGTATAAAATCCAAATCTTAGGTTAACAGGTTCTTAATTTTCAGGTTCTTAGTTGCGGGTTTTTACCGTACACATGTGACTCATGATGAATTTATTGGTCAGAAAAACGATCAATAATTAATCAGTTTTACAATGATAGCTAAATAATTTTCTAAATAGATCGGATAGATTAAAATTAAATTAACAATCTATTCAACAAACAAATTAATTAATCAACAAGAAGGTAAACGAACAACAAACAGACAGATAAATAAGGAGAAAAATTATCGATTTACTTAAATGAACGAATGAATTTATTTATTTATTTATTTATTTGCCACACACAATGAACTGGAATGATTAATACACAGAAATTGCAAAGGTAAACAAGAAAAAACAGATAGGAAAAAAGGGAAAAAAACAATGGCGAGGGAACCTAATAAAAACCATGGGGCTTGTAAGACTTAGGTTCCCTCCCAAGAAATAATAGATAGCTAAACCTAGACAACATGGTAACAGAAGTACAGATAAGTCATATTTGTACACATAACAGAATTAATAATTACTAATAATAGACGTTTTAAGTTTTTTCCTTAAAGATGCAAGAGATGAGGAGCTAGTAATCTCAGGAGAAAGAGAGTTAAAGTATCTTGGACCTTGATAGAAGACAGAGAATTGCCGGATATTTGTTCTACATAATGGTAGACGAAAGGAGTCTGCATACCTTGTACTGTAGCTATGGATTTGGCTGTTTGTTGAAAAATGTTTTTCAAATTTTCGAGGAAGAATAGAGTTTTTAAACGAGTACATAAAGTGACCTAGATGTAACAAATGAATGCCTTGAAATTTGAGCAAGTTAAGTTTCTTAAAAATAGGTTCTGTATGAGCATTATAGTAAGACTTGTACACTATCAGTAACAACACGGTTTTGCAAAATTACAATTCTTTGACGGTTAGATTTATAAGCTGATCCCCAAACTAGATTACAATAGTTAAGGTAAGGAAGTATCATTGAGTTATACAACATGCGAAGAGAAGGTTTTGAAAGAAAGAAACTAGATCTAAAAATTACACCTATGGATTTAGATATTTTATTTGCTAGGCTAGATATATGAGCCTTCCAATTTAGGTTTTCATCTAGAACTACCCAACATTGACCTGTGTAATGGTTCTCTCATTTATAACAACGTTAAAGTTAGAAGAATACTTTTTATGGCAGGGTTTAAACTCGATAAAATTTGTCTTAGTTAAGTTTAGAGATAGTCTGTTTGCTCTGAATCAATTTGACAATTTATCGAGTTCACAATTTAAACTCGGTACTGATAAGAAAATCTGGATCTGTATGTGAAATAAACAAACTGATATCGTCTGCAAATAAGATGGACTCAAGTTTTGAAGCATTATTCAAGTCATTTATGTATAGAATAAAGAATAGGAGACCTAGAATTGACCCTTGTGGGACCCCATAAAAGATCTTACGGGGTATTGATCTCTTTCCATTATATTCTACAAATTGTGATCTCTCAGAGAAGTACTTTTCACTCATTCTAACGCCAGTCCACGAATACCGTAGTGATATAGTTTGTCAAAGAGAATTTCGTGATTCACCGTATCAAAGGCCTTGGAAAGATCTAGAAATACACCGACGGCATGCTCTCTGCGATCAAGAGCAGACGAAATTTTGTCATACAAGTCCATAAGTACATGAGGTGATAGAATGGTTTTTCCTAAACCCATATTGGTTATGACAAAGAATGTTGAAATCATTTAGGTAACATAAAATACGATTATAAACGATCCGCTCAAGGAATTTTGAAAAACAGGGGAGGATAGAAACAGGTCTATAGTTAGAGAAAATAGATTTGTCATCACCTTTGAAAATGGGTACCACCCGAGCGATTTTCATTTGGTCTAGTACAATGCCATGCATAATAGATAAGTTAACAACGTGCGTGTTAAGATTATAGAATGCTTTATAATAGACATAGGGATATTATCATAGCCAGCTGCTTTACCTGATTGAAATTGGTTTGCAATAGAAATAATTTCTTCTTCTGTTGTCAAGTCTAGAAAAATCGATGGATTGAAAGTTCCAGATAAAATTGTCTTGTGGAATGTGCTGGATCGTATTCCCTTGGCTAAGTTTGGCCCAATGCTGGAAAAATATTGACAAAAATTGTTTGCAATATCTTCTGGATCAGATATTTCCTGATTTCCTGCTTTAAATGCTGTGTTGGATTTTGCATTTCTTTTTTTCTTATTTATGAGATCGTTAAGCAATCTCCATGTGGCTCTCATGTTGGACTTGGACTCATTTAGCTGTTTATCATAATATAGCCTTTTTGCAATTCTCAAGGAGTGGTTTAATTTGTTCCTGTACTGTTCATAGAGCGATTTTTTCCTGTTTAGATGGATCAGCTAGATATTGCTTGTATAATTTGTTCTTACGTTTGACAGATTTAAGTAAACCCTTGCGTGGAAAACATGTGTCATAAATCTGAGAAAATTTGTTGAGAAAGCTACCGTAACACATTTTTGGATCATTGTATCCAGGTATTTGTAGTCAATCAGTACTTTCAAGTTGTTGGAGAAAATTCGAAATGTTCGCTTCGTTCTTATTACACACAAATACAGTTTCTCTAGAACTGTGGGTGGGAATGTTGTCGGAACAAATGGAGAATACAGGTAAATGATCCGAAATGTCAGCCAACAATAAACCAGCTGTTCTGCATTGGTGGTCAAAGTAGTTGGTAAAAATATTATCAATAAGCGTTGCAGTGTGAGATGTTATCCTTGATGGTAACGAAATCAACGGCGCGAACATACAAGAATAAAGCCCGTCCAAAAATTCCCCACTGGTATGATGATTGTGGTGGTTCAGTAGATTCAGATTGTAATCACCCATTAAATAGCATATATTGTTTTCTCTTGAGACCTTAACTATCATTTCTTTGAAGTCTGCAACAAAAGAATTCACATTTTGGTTTGGTGGTCTGTAAATTATACTCACAATAATATTTTTTTCCACGAGGTCTTGTAACCTCAATAAACAAAGTTTCCATCACCTCATCATTAGGCGCACTTATGTCATCGCGTATTTTGAAATTTTAAAGATCATTTGAGACGTATAATCCAACACCCCAGCCTGACTTGAATAAGCGGTTTTTGTAAACAAAATCGCACCCGTCGATATCGACTGAATGAACGAATGTATGAATAAATGAATAAATAAATGCTTCTACTATTATTTTAACATTATACCTCTTTTGACTGAGACGCAAACGCCAAATAATGTGCAATCTAAAAATAGATACAATTGCGAGAGGAATTAACTTCCACTGACTAAAAGGTGGCAATAATGCAAGTAATATTCTTGCGCTCCCCTAGTGCAATAGCGTTTCTTATTTTCCACTCTGCTAGGTATTTTACGACTGGTCTTTAGAATTGCATTCACAAAAAGGCTACTCAACATTCAGAACACTCGCACTTACGTCCGCCTCCACCGCCTCCACCTCCACCGCCGCCGCCTCCTCCAGAACCTACATAGAGTTTAAAAACAAAAAAGGGCTCATAGAAGCTATCAAATTTACCTTTTTCCTTAGTACAGCTGAGGATTTTTATTATTTTCCGATTGAGATAATCAAGAAAAATTGTTCAATTAATATTGATTACCCTGATTTGAAAAAAGACCAAAAACAATCTTGTAACAATCAATCGTTTATCTTTCTCTTCGTTCTGCGAAACTATTAAATGCATGCATGACTAGAGGTGTTGACAAAAGATTTGGTGAAATCCTGACCTAGAAATGGCACCGGCCCCTAGTAAAGCTCTCTTATAGACCTAAACATTCCTTACCGTAAAGGGATCGAATTCCGTTGATATCGTCAGAGTGAAGCTTCATGTTGGGCACATAGCCGGTGTAATATGGATAAATGATGGCTCCTCTCACATTGGAGTGTTTGAGACCAAGCGAATGACCAAATTCGTGAGTAGCAACCCACAGCAGGTTTGTACCAAGTGATGTCCCATCAGTAGATGTTTCATCCTCGTCAAAATGAGCTCGACCGTCAGAAAGAAAATACGCATGCGCAAGTATTTTGCCACGTCCATCAAATGCGCTTCCGCAAGTTCCCTCGGCGTTGGTCCCTCTGTGACGTCTTGTTCCGAGACTAGAAAGATGTATATAAAGAGCTTGAACCCACACATCGGAGCCTTACCAAAATTAAAAATAATAACAATAATAATAATAATAATAATAATAATATTGATAATGATAATGATAATGATAATGATAATGATAATAATAATAATAATAATAATAATAATAACAATAAATAATACAAATAAACGAATGAATGAATGAAATTCTCCGCCTACCCCACCCCCTTCCCTCGATTTAGCGAAAAGGAAAGAAGATCAGTCAACATTCGCAATTAAGTGATACTTTGGAAACCGTTTTACACCGTTGTACCTTAAAGAAGGCTATGTAGGAGGTCTTATGTGGGCGCACATGTGGTGCGGTGGTAACAGTTAGTAGTAATGAGAGACTTGTATCGGAGATGTGCATTTAGCTGCAACAAATCTTACCTGATTTTTAGATCAGCTGACCTTCCTTTGCTTACTCGTTCAAAAGATAAATCTGAGACGTCCGCCCAGTACTGCAATGCCTTTGCAAAGATACGGTCTTGGACCTGTTGGCTTAGATTTCGGCCATGTTGGATGAAGTATGTCAAACGAGTTTTCCTCCATATGCAAGACGTCGCGTAACGTCGAAATCGTGTGCTCCCTCCATTACCATCCGGGTTTCCACATCGCGGTTTCTTCATTTGTCTGATGGTTGCTCTGTCCAGGCGGCCTGTCACTTTTAATCCAGCAAAACTCTGGAAGTTGCGGGTGGCTCGCTCTACATCATGGTTGCCGGATCGAGACATTGATGATAGATACTGGAACTGGTTCAGATATTTCTATAACGGCATTACGGAGATAAAACAATCCTTCAAACAGAAACTAAAGCCACAAGTCTATCGCTCTTCACTGGGAATAAGTTATTTTCTATATAATTTATAGATATACCGCCTAATATGAAAACTTTTCAGAAGAATGATTTAATACAGCACACAACCCTTAAATTTCTTTTCAATTTCAAAATAGAAAGTACCGTAACACAAATGAAACTAAATAACCATGTCTTAGTAGATTTAAATTAATATATATATTTTTGTTCTACGAGGTTTTGATTCGGGCCGGTTATTAATCTACGTCAACCAATTAATTAGAACGTAAAGCGGGAGCTATGAAGTGCTGTGATACGTATTTGGTGATCAGTGCTAGTTATTAAAGCCTCGATACTGCAATACTCATCACTAAGCGAAGAACAAGCAAAAGTTACACCAACAGATAGAGACCTTTTTCTGTTTAAATTGGAAAAAATTTAGTCTCACACTCATTGCCTCCATTGTTCCAAATTTGACTTCAAATGCAACGAGTGGAAGAAACGAAAACCTTTAACCCTGCCCACACTAGGTTGAGGGATTTGTGTCTTGCCAAAAACCAAATATTTTGCATTCGAATGTACTTTAAAGCTTCCGCAAGTCCTTTACCAAAGCAAAATCCTCTTCTTTTTCTGCTTTTTTTGCTCTAATGACATTTGTAGTGAGTGCTGCGAGTGACACAACAAATAGTGGTAGAGACAGCATCTTGCCTGCCCGAGTCTGATCTGCTGTAATGAGCTATGAGGTTGATCGTATTTCTTTAAGAATGTAAGAACGTTAAGACTTGCTAGAATTAGCAAATAAAATCCGTTTTCAATTCTTAAACTGTTTGTCTCAGTCAAACACAGTTGGTTAAAGCTTTGAAATTGAAATCTCGCGGATTGTGTTCAAAAATAGTATTGTGTTTTTTCAGCAGGCCATGAGTGTTAGCTGTTTATTCAAGTGTGGACGCATCGCGTATTACAGTAGTACTAGTATTACTAGTATTACAGTATATTACTAGTACTCAAGCAATCCGATTTACTGATCTAGCACCAAATAAATCCGAGAGAGACTTTCCCGTATTTTTGCCTCAATCGACCATACATGCAGTTTCATTTTCTAGGTAAGGGCTGACTTTGGTTTGCTTTCCAGAGATGCAGCCTATTTACCGAAACCTTTCAGCTATCATTTCTTTTTCAGATCGATATCAAGAGACAGAGATTTAATATTCCCTTGGATAAATAATCATGCTGAATTTGATATTATTGGCTATATGAGCATAAAACGTGTTATCATTAGAAAGGTATGTGTTTCAAAACGTTTTGCCACTCCTGGCCAAAGAACGCAACATGTGTATTTGATCGGGTAATGGTGTTTCTTTAATAATATCGCTTTACTTTAACGTTCGAAAAATAAACAAAGTGCGTACACAACAGCCAGGTGTAAGAGGCAAACACAAATGCATTTGCCGCTTTATTTTGCAGCCATGACAAAAAGCTTATGAAAGTTAGTTCCCCTATAACGTCATACCTTATCTCGGTATGATAGCTAGTAACAAATTTAATCTAAACATTTACCTAAAGGAAAATTAAATCTCCGTTTCTGGATGATCAAGTTAAAATAGAATTCGTTGCTGAAACTGAAGGTTTTAGTATATATTGTATAGATAACAAAAGCGAGTAAACATCGTGGAAAAGATGGTTCACCAAAGTCTTTTTAATACTCCAACAATGAAAATTTAGCGTAAGACGAAAAATAAAAAAATAGAAAAATTAAAGAATAAAAAAATAAAAATAAGTAATAACAATAATAATAATAATAATAATAATAATAATAATAATAATAATGATGATGATGATGATGATGATAATGCACTGTGGCCTAATTCTCCGTTTTTCTTTTTCATCGTTACAGCAATCAAATTGTGTGGCTTCTCGTGTCCAGCACTTTGCGTACACGATACATTCAAGCTAACGAGGAACCGTACATCGCCTAGTGTTCTTATTTGTATAGGTAATCATATGATTTCGAGTGCAATTTGGAATAAATAAGCACGAGTAAATTTTTCAAAGACTAACACAATTGCACGAGCCCGTAGGGCGAGTGCAATTTGTGGTCTTTGAGAAAATTGCTTATTTTTTCCAAACAGCAAGAGCAAAATCATGTGATTACTTATTAACAATATACACGAAAAAATTGCGGGATAGCTTCTTAACTTTGCAGAACTAACGCAATGAAGCTATAAAGGTGAATCAAAACAACAGTTTTCTCAACGTTTTTAAAGCGTTTTTAGCTGTAAAAACTGGCTAAACAATTACAGGCTATAGCTATGAGGCTACTTTGTTTGCTAAGTGTCTATCAAGCGCTGTAATCATTACCTTCAGGCTTTCTAGTTCGTTATCTTCGCCTTGTTTGTCCTTGTTTGTTTATTAATCTCGGCGTCACTCCAGTAGTGTTGAATTCAGCGGACTCGTAATTCCAATTACGTTGGTAATTCCCTTCTCTGGACACCACTGTTTCCAAACAGACAGCTAAAATACAGTGCTTTTCGCTGCCGTTTCTCCTTTTTAGAGCTGTTTTGCAGTTTCTCTGCTGTTATTGCGGTCACGAAGAAAGAACACCTTCTCAAAAAGCCAGCAATTGTTTTCGCTCGTAGATTCGCTTGCAGCTCTTCAGACTTTGCGCCATTCAAAGGCTGCGTTTGATTGGCTCAATTTCAGTTCCTTTGTTAATTAACCAATCAGAATCGTCTGTTGTTTACCACTTTTTTGCACTGAATTACCTTTTTTCTGCATCGTGTTTCCTAAAAAACTGCATTTCTCTTAGCCAATCAGAATCGAGCGCCTAATACGACAACGTATCAAATGTCGTAAACAAGCTGATCTGAATGAGAACGAGGGGCCGGTTTGAACGTCCATCGAGTTTTTGGTCCCTAAAAATATTTTTTCAGGTTCGTTTGTGATCAACTCGCAATATTTGCAATTTATCTTGTAGTATTTTAAAGCTTTAATTTCACTGCTGCTTAAGTCACTGTAGTGTTCATAATTGCATGCGAAGATCATTCACATATTTAGTATATATATGTGCTATTTTCGTGAGGTACTAGGAGGAAGGTATGGCTTCGAGCACTTTTCTGTCCTTTGTCAGAACTCGGTCAAAGGGTGGCCAATGGGTTCTCCTTAGTTAACTGTCCTTCGAGTTTCAAGAAAGGCAGCAGTTGAAAACATCACCACCGAACATTGCATTGATTAATAATAATCTTGCGTTCATTTATTAGCACGACCAATTCTTTGACATGACTCGTCAGTTACGCCTGTACTCCTTGTGTTCAACTGACTGAGTTTTGGGAATAAAATCAAATAAAAATACTGAAAAGTGCTCTGCGTAGAATTGAACATGTTATCAACAAAGCGAAACTCTCCACCTAAAGCAGATGTACAGCCTACATATCATTGAACTTATTGAAAATGTTTAAAATATAATTTTACTATCTCTTGTCTTAGAATATTTGCGATTCTTTTTCTTCACGCGAACGATTTTTGATGATTTCACATTTTACGAATTCAAGAATTAATTCTTTTAGGGATTATTTCAGATTATTCCAGAAGGAACTTTTTCAACCGGCATTACCGGCGACAACAAGAATTCATACAAGGAACTGATAAGGCTAGATTGAAAACTTTGATCATAACGGTCCATTTGGCGTCGGTCCTGTAAAAAAAAATAATAAAAAATAAATAAAAAATAAATAAATAAAGAAAGAAATAAAGAAATAAAGAAATAAAGAAATAAATTGTGGAAGATGTGTTGGCCATCCCTTGACCCCGAAGCTGTTTAAATTTCAATATGCGCACTGATCATGAAACTATATATCAACTACTTATCTTGGAGAATATTTAAAGCTATTTATCGAAATACAGGTTTGAACATCGGTTCAGCTTATGGCCTTCTGGCCAAACATTGAAAACGAAGGTTTTTTATCAGCTGTCAAAGAAGGTAACTTCGAAAGCTTTATAACTCAACTCTGCACAGCAGAGAACCAGTACCTTGATCTTGATAGCCATAAAGTGCCTGCTTCTCCTCGCCGTATTTGGGACACTGGCCATCGCCAAAGCTGAAGATGATGAAACAATGGCACTGGTAACGTCGTTTAAAATACATATGTAATCCTTTATAAATACTTTCTTGAAGTGTTAGCCAAATGCTAATAGAAAGGTGGAGTCATTGGACTATTGCAGTTTTGCCAATATATCTCTAAGCTAAGTATTGAAGAATACGTGAGGTTGGACATGACTACCGTATTTTCAAAATAATTGCAATGGATTATAGTTACTAAGACTATAGGTTTTTTTTACGTTTCACCAAGAAAAACTTCAGAGCTATTTAACCACAAGAAATGAACTCTTTCGCTTTTGAACTGACTTTCTTAATCTTCAAATTCATACTACATGTACATGGCAAGTTATTTTTCCATTTTGCAGAATTTTCTCAACCAGTACCATTATCTGTCGACCTCGAGATCTGGCAATAATAATGTCGAATCGGGAATCAAAAATTTCCAGCGATTTGCTGGTCTTGAAGTGACCGGTAAACTTGACCGTGCCACCGTGAAGCTGATGAAGAAACCTTGATGTGGAAACCCAGATGATGTGGCAGCGACAACTCTTCTTCGGACGGCAAATGGGCGTTAAATTGATCTAAAATGTAACGTAATGTAATGTTCGATTGACGTCTCATTTTCCCAATCCTCTGACATAACGGAACAGAACACTTAAAATAATCAAATTAATGTATGACGCACACCTGAATTTCAATTATTCCATTGCCTTTGGGTAAATCTATAGCTTATTTTGACTGCAATAGGCGTACAACAAAGGCTTATGGAATCGTTTGGTTTACCTCAAAACAGGTTCAAAGTGGAGGAAAACAGGTTTGACTTACTTCATCGAGTACGGGCGCGATCTGCCTCAATCGCAGCAGCAATCGATTTTTAAGAGGGCCCTGCAATACTGGGCTGATGTATCGGCTTGTCATTTTCCAGGACATACAGTCCTCGAGGGGCTGACATCAAAATAAGGTATGACTTATTGGGTTACATGTGTCTGGTGATTTTGGTCCGTTAAAATTCTGTATCAGACTTATCCCATTGTGCTTTTTTTTGTTTCATTCTCAACAATTTTGGATCCAGATCTCATGGTGGTAGGTATAATAGTGGGAGGTGTGCCTACCCCTTTGATGGTCGTGGGAAGGTGCTGGCGCACGCATTCTTTCCGCAAGATGGCCATGCACATTTTGACGAGGATGAAACTTATACAAATGGGACCTCCAGTGGAACTAATCTGTTGTGGGTTGCCACACACGAATTTGGACACGCCCTTGGTATTGAGCATTCTGACATGCGCGGTGCTATCTTGTATCCCTATTACACTGGGTTCGTTCCCAACATGAAGCTCTACTCAGACGACATAGCAGCCATCCGATATCTCTACAGTAAATCATTTCTGGACTTTGGATTAACTTTTAAGATAGTGAAAATAGCCGAAGCGAGGAAATACTCGTGGAGAGCTACTGTTTTTGCTCATTACGCATAATGTTTTGTGGCGTTCTCATTGCCGTCGCCGTCCTCGATGCTTAAGCTCTCTAGTGTTATGATAGCGAGGGCTAGATTTTAACAACCTTATAGTCTAATCGAAAAACGAACTGCACACTTTGGTAATTGGGGATTGTAAGCATTCAGGCCAATTAGTGCATCGACATGTACAGGACCAGGTGACAGGACCAAACTGATGTTTACAATTTAATGTTGCCAAATAGGAATAATTATCTGTTGCACTTTCAATACAGCACTTTTCGTCCTCTTTTTTCTTGATTAATCAGGTTATGGTAGCGGTGGAGGCGGAGATGGAGGAGGAGGAGGAGGAGGAGGAGGCTGTAAGTCACATAAATCCAATAGCTCAGTGTACAGTTGAGTGCTCAGTGACCTGGCCTTTGAGTGGAAGCGAGGCTAAAAGTGACTAAAAACCTCTCTTTCTCATACAAATGTGGACTAATTTGCATAAGAACAACATGATTTACATGAGAAAAGTAAGGAGGCCTTATCAAAACAAGGTAACCACTAGCCTCGTTTGCACTCAAAGGCCAGCTCACTGAGTATGCAATTGTAAAATGGGATATTGCATATTCTTTACCAGAGTCATAGTGTATGTGTCGTCGTCACTGAGAGCCTGTTCAGATGAATTAATTGTTTGGCGCCCGGACATGCTAACTTGCATTACAAATAAGTGAGGGTTATTTACCTGGAACGAGGGGGTATGTGATATATTCACCTGGTACCGCCCCGAGGGCGCCGGCGTAGCCCGAGGGGCGGTGCCAGGTGAATATATCACATACCTCCGAGCGACAGGTAAATAACATGCTTATTTGTCAGTTGGTGAGGTTTTCTAAAAGAAATAGAAGGCTATTGAATAACGGTCGTGTTTTATTTAAAAAATACTTTTAATGGTAGATTGTAGGAGTCAAGGTTTCGACTGTAAACATGTTTTTCTTGATTTTCGGTTTTAAACAATACGTAGACAACGTGTCGTACGTAGACAACGTTTTCATCTCCTCCCCACTAACGCCTGATTGCCCGAAGCCAACATTCCTTTCCTGCCGCTTAGCCAATCACATTTTGCCTACTAAATTCTAGAAGGTTGACCTTTACCTCAGGACGCTTTTCACGGGATAGGTCAACATAGCGGAGACAGAGCTTGAGCAAGCTTTGATCACCGTGTGCTATACGTTTAAAATTTCCCGTTTAAATGCATATCATCTGACTTCAATTTAAGAATTTGTGAGAGGAAATAGCGATAATATTTCCGTCAATATGCCGACTTGTTGCCGAAAGACGCTTATTTCAGTATCATGCAAGCTTCGCCTTCAGTCTTCGATTTCCTCGCCGCTGATCATGTTGTAGCTGTTGTGTCACTTCTCATGATTTTGATGAAGGGCCAAGTCAGTTATTTAAGAAGTATTGGCGTATCTTCTGGTTATTCTGAGTGATTTGGAGGAAGGAAACTTTGCCATCGGTAGAACAAAGTGCCCAGTGGATCGAGCGAGCTGCTAGGTAATGAGCTGCATAATTTTCCCTTCCGCATCTCATGAAGTGAAGAAAAAACCACTAGTTGGCGCAGTCTATGCTATCGGTGTTTGATAACTTCTGACTGCTTCCCCAGGACGTTTTGGGATCGCTGCGTGGGAGAATTTCATCTGATTTAATGCAAGGCCATGAGAGATCGAGCTTTGTTGTTGTGCGATGTGTGATAATTTCACGTTGGTTTACTCTATGTTTGATTGACTGATAAATGCTTCAGATTTGTAACTTGGTCGCGCCTAAATTCTTATTTGCTTTAGTCTCTTGTAACACATCGTATTACTAAAAAAATCGGCTCTAGCGCTTTGATACGTTTACAAATTCGCCAGAGAAAGAAGAACGCATAAGGATTAATTTTACTTGCCATCGCGGGACAGTTGCTCGATCGTGATTGGCTAGGATACCCGCGATTCAAACAATGGGAAAGGAATGTTGGCTTTGGGAAACCAGGCATTAGTGGGGAGGAGGTGAAATACGAGTCCCCTAGAAACGACTGCGTGGGAGGCTAGTACACAGTGGGATTGAATTTAGTTCTGTAATATTTACACAACAATATGTATAGACGTTTTCTTTTGTCTGCTGGTATGTGTGGTTAACATGTTTGTTACTTTTGCATAAATAGTGCATTCAGTACACAACAGTCACGTAGCCAGTTGAACGACTGCCGTTAAATTTTGAAAAAGTGAGCTCTCGGCTAGCACTGTTTGTAAACAACGATGAACGTGGTGAAGATGGATTTGCTTTGTGAATGGGACAATTAAGTCAAACTCACAGCCAGGATGCTGAGACTTGACGTTGAAAATGCTGTTTTGGATTCTAACACTCCTGGAGAAAATGATTTTTTGATTGAAGGTCCACCCGCTACCAATGTCGTTGCAGCGAATAAGCCCCAAGAAGAAGTTATGGAGGAGAGAAAGGGAAAAACGCGGCATACAAGTCGTTGTCGACGAAGAGGTTGCTAAACGACTAAACGAGCTAACACACGAAAGACCACCGCGTGGTCGGTAACTGTTTGACATTTCCTTTGTGTTAGTTTGTTTCTTCTTTAGAGTTTACAAGTGATGGGAGACTAAGTCGAGGGGAATATGAGCAGGGGAAATATATATTGCATTGTTTTGCTATTGTTATCAGCTATTGTTTCAGCCCCGAAACTCCCCTCCGAAACTCCCCTGTTACAATCAAAGCCGCCACCAACTTTTCAGACAGTGAATAATAATGAGCTGTTATGTAATTTATTCCCCTGAAAAGAACAAAGGAAACCAAGCCAACTGACAAATAAGCCAATCAAATTGGCTTTAAACTAGCCAAACTAGCGCCCAGTCTGAGTGCTAAGGGCACAGGCTCGTATCTACACAAAAGGAAACCTCCCCTCAGGAATAAACGCCGCGGCTAGATAAACGCCGCACTTGGAGCAAAAATAGATTAATATCATGCTCCACCCTCGAATAAGATTTGCACTTCTTAATAACAATGCAGCGCTTATTCCGCATAATTGGTTCTAGAGTGGCGCTTAATCGAAGTGTTATTTTAAACACTCTCTACATTTTCAATATCGTAAATGTTTTGTTAATGCTACTGAACAGGTTTGGATCTCCAAGAAGCCGCCATTACAAACCTTTATTACTAACTTTTGTTATGTTGTTGCTATGCTGTCGTTATCGTTTTTTAACAAAGAAAATGGAAAGATCACGCAGTTACTGCTTTATTTGGAAATAAAGAATTATAAATGAGACTCGCCATCCTATAAGCACCTTATCGGCGGGTCGCCGCTAAGCTCTTTCGAGTAAATGCGGTAATCGATCGTTGTAACGCAGCCAGCTACATGAATATCGTTCAGCTCTCGTACAATCGTCCAATGAGTACACAGTTGTTTAAGGCCTTTTTTAGACACGATTTCAATACATCTGGCGTGTCAGTAGGAAACAAAAAAAGCCACGAAGAGTAAGCGTAGCCTTAATCGTATTAAGACTGTCTCTTTAATATTTCAATTATAAGGAGGGGTTTTTAAGTCCTTCTGGAGCGCTTAGAATTTAGATGGATATAACTTAGATAAGATGATATACGCCAGATTCTACAGTAGTAACAGCAGATAATTGGGCATCATTTAATTTGCTTTAATGTGGCCTCATTATAACGTTTTGATGGGCGGAAACCTAGCCTGCGTAGCTGTGGTATTTGCAGGCGCGCGCGAACTCCTCGGGGCTTCGCCGCTCGCTTTTGCGTCCTCTTACAATACCGCCAGCTACGCAGGCTAGGCGGAAACCTCAAACACGAAGCGTCTGATAAAAGTTTGGTGGTGGCTGATACTCTCGTATTGTTAACAATAGCAGTGAGTTCGGTGTGACGTCGATGTGAATATTTTGTTATCACTCAGATACGATCCACCTTCGTCAAATTTGCGATTTCAGCGAGTAGCCTTACAGACGGGACACTGCGACTGTGAGTTGAGATGCTTATACAAAATTGTTTATTGAAAATAACAAAACTATAAGAAAACATTTAAATTATTTAAATTACAGGGAGACCTTTCCTTTGTTCCATTTCGCTTTCTTGAATCTTGACATCTACACCGACACATTAATTGAAATTATTATGCATTGGTGTCACAATCTCAATTTTGATTGGCTAAAACCCGCGGCTAATTACTGCTGGTACTGTTTTTGTTACGTCGTACCAACAGACAATAGGTTTTATACACGTAGAAGTGACGTCATTTTGCAGACAATAGTTTTACACACACGCGAAACACGTTTGTTTCAGCTGAAGCTTTTCTAAAATTGTATTGCAAAAGTTTTTACCACAGTAAAACGGATCTGAGTTCAGTCAAAAGTTTAATTTTAAGTGTTAAAACATGTTTTGGAGTGAGTTTTTGTAAAATTTCGCTGGAAACTTTCGGAAGGTGCTGCAACGTTTAGGTTGTAAGCTTACCAAGAAAGTAGTTGACTAGTTGACGTAGCATGTTTAGTTTCTTGTACTCGTTCTTGTTTTTAAATCGCTCACGTTTATGCATAATAAAACAATTATTGGATTCGGATTTCACATGACAGTGAGAATTATCATGGCCTCTTTTTGTCATTATCGGCCTCAGCCTTCGGGATCGTCTGATAACACAAAGTTCGGCCATGATAATTCTCGCTTTCTTGGCAAAACCGAATCTAATAATTGTTAATTTGCAGCAGATCACCTCAAGGAATAAATCACTTATATCTAATTCAATAAAGTCCTACCGAAACTAAAACTAAAAAGTATTAATAATGCAAAACGAATCTTCGTTGTCACCAATCGTCAAGCTAGTCTGGCTTCCGACAAAATATTCACAGCTGTATTTGAAGCAAAGCCACCAAATTTCCTTGTTGAAAGACGATTGAATTATTGTGCTGCGAACAGCGACAAACCATACACAATCCGTTTGAGATGGTGTAATAAAAAACTCATAGAACTGATACGCCTTCCTAAAGGCAGAGATTCCTTCAAAAAAGAACCAAAACAACTAAAAAATAACTGAGGAAACGGATTTTTCTGAGATTTTTTAAAACTAAAAGAGCTCTGGTCAACTCTACGCAAGCCCCCAGCTCTGATTGTTTATCAGTTGAAATAATGAAATTGCTTCTGATTTGCCAACGTGGAGCGCGAAAAACTAAACTTACAGCGTGCAACAGCGCGCGGGTTAGAGAACTTGCTTCGAAAAAAAAGGTTCACAAAACTAACATTAGTGAACCCCCCCCCCCACCCACCCTTCCTTGAAAAAAAAGACAGCTTAAATATAATTAATTTCTATTCTACCTTTTCTGCGATTTTCATAATTATGCAGAATTTCATCTTCAAGCGCCAAGCACCAAATCGCCTTTTGGCTTCCATCAATCAGACTTCCCTAACACCTCCGAACACATAACAATACCACGAAAGCGAGATGGAGTGGTCTTCCTCGCTTCAATTCGGAACTTTTCATCGAAAAGCATTGAAATTTCACGTGCGCTCGATACGAGGCTTAGACTAATAATAGTTGCAGTTGATTGCAAAGGAATGAAATGAAAGAAGACGAGCAAATTTCCGCTGCTTCATGGCCCTGAAGTTTGACAAGCATGAATTGTTAAAAATTGATGTAATCTTCAGGGCAGTTCTTCAGTGTTCTGTGTATCCGTCGCTTAAGAAAGAGCGAAAAGGATCGTTTCAGAGACAGAACGTTTCCCTGCTTTTATTTCCAAGTAACGTGCTACTTCTCACTCAAAAAAATGAAAATATAAAATCGATGAAGCACACCAAACGCGCTAGCCTGCGAACACAGCCGCCTCTCATCGGTCACAGCCACTTGTGGAGTTAGCAGCTGTGAGCGATGAGAGGCGGCTGTGTTCACAGGCTACAAACGCGCCGTCAGAAAACCACGTTAGACAAGTCTGGTGAATTGCGCGGCCGGTTAGGCTAACCTGATCATCTTCATTGTCGACTACCTGCATTGGACAGGTCTTCTGTGTCGGGAAGTTCTGTGGATAGGTCCTCAAATAACGGAAACTATCCGACTAATTGTTCTGAGAAACGTGAAGGAAATCAGCAGACTTAGCCACCATGCTTGAAACTGCTTTGGGCCATGTCAATTCAGAATCCTAGATCATCGCGCCTTTCGGTTGCAGTCGGAAGCCGCCGGAAATTTGATTGATGGCAGCGAAAAACGCAGTTGTCGGTTGAGATTAGAACTTCAGAGTTAGCGCGTTATTGAAAAGCACGCTAGTAAGCAAAATTTAGAGTCTTTAATACCTTTTGCTAAGGCATACTGCAAGGAGTTTTCAAACAGCGACGCCATTTTGGTTTGTAACCTCGAGCATGCGCTGTGAGGCCTCAATAGCTATATTTTGGCTACGCTCGCGTATAGTTGCCCAGGGCTTTTCAGCCGTCACTTCCGATAGACATGCACAAAAAGGGAAGAGCTCTGGGGTGGAGAATGGGGCACCGTTAGAAGAGGGCCACCAACTACATGCTCGAAACTAAATATCACTAAACAGGGTTACCAGTTGGGTCAAACAAATCCCCAGCAGTGACAATTATTACTAAGGAGATTTTCATTATAACACATGTTTTGCTCTCGAAATTTAGACTAAGGAGAGATTTAAGTAAAACTTAAAATAATTAACAGTTATCCTGCAATATTCTGTATTATTAAAAAATGAACTACGGATATCAGATTTCCAGCATTTTCATTGGCTAGCCGGAAACAGGCTCTCAGGTTATATACCTGCACTACCTTATATGGTCAATGAACGCTTCAGCAAATTAACGGAGAAAGCTCAATAAAATTTTCCCTCGAAACGGCAGCCATTAAAACATTAGTTGTCTCGCAGCGGAATTAACGAGTAGAAATTTCGAAACTGGAACCGAAATACAAATGGCATTAAACTTTTCATTGCTGAGTGTTTTAGAACAACAAGAAAAAGTGCTGGGATCGTGTTAGAAGATTTCGTGCAGCGCTAAGAAAATTTTCCGGGCTGTTGATGTTTAGCTAATAGGAAAACGCACTCTTATTTACGGAGATACCGAAAGAGTTTTTGAACTTAACTAAAGGAAATTGAAAATATGCATTCAACAACAAGTGTCACGGGCTCACGGGCCAGTCTATTCAAAATAAACTGAAGAAACAAGAACTTCAGCTAAAATCTGCAGCATTAATCCACTATGGAAAATCTCTCCAGCGATCAGTGACACACATCTGACCTGCACTTGATGCAACGTAGCAATCACCAGCTTCAAACTTTCCGCTTTCAGATATGGTGTTTTGTAAAAAAAATGAGAAGAATCGCCGTTCTTGTTGTTTTTGTTATTGTGTTCAGCCACGGTTCCAGTTTTTGTTCCACGCATCGAGACATTTCATAAGCCATTTCTTGAAACATAACCAGGACATTTGTCTTGCTTATCCCTCATATATCTTGTTTCCTTCGGCTAGTGCATCTTCGTGAAAGCCGTTCCACCCTCTTTGAGCAATGATTGAATATTTTTACCAAATTACTGACCATTTACAACAATTAAGAGCAAATAAACTCTGCACTGTTTCCAAAAAGGTCCCTAAACGGAAGCTTCAACTTCATTCTCGGACAGTTTCATTGAATTCATTCAACTTTGCTCCAAAACGTTGCAACACACCGAAAGGTTTTCGCGCCCGTTTTTGTTTAATCATGCGATGGACAAAAGTTTCATTTTTTCGGTTTTCTCTTTCTCCGAGTTCCTTTCTTCCACTTTTTTTGTTCCGATTCTCAATTATACATCGTAGAGTTTTTAATAAAACAATTGTTCTACTCTGGCTTGCTGGATATGAAATGATTATAACCAACTCGGCGCTACTTGCCTTGTTGGTTATTTATCACTTCATATCCAGCGCGCCCTCGTAGAATAATTGTTAAATATTGAGCAGGGTAATTGTCTTATTATTTAACACTTGTGTAACAAAGCACAATTTACTGAATTTATCGCATAAAAGCGTCCCAAAATTACGGACATCGAAGAATATATGTTGGGTACGAAAGGCGAATATTGAGTGCGCTGTGACCATATTTGAACGTTATCACTATCTGTTGACTACTAACCCCGATTGCTGTTTTTTTTTTTTACAGCTGCTTGTGAAGACGGTAACGGGCAGTGGTACCTTTGGAAGTACTTGTGTAATTCACACGAGTACGTGACAAACAATTGCAAAAAGACTTGTGGAAGGTGCTAAAGGTTTGTATGGGAGCCATACAATGATCTCTTTTTTATTACATCCATGATCCGTGGAACGATAAAAGACCTTGGTGTGACTCTAAAGCACTTGTAAATTTGTAATGTAAACGGCTTTGAGCTGTAGTTAGTAAGTGTGACCTTTACACTAACTTTACACCTCTGCATAAAGCTAGTGTAGTTTAAATTGCAGACTTACGCTTCCTTTTCGCTACGTATAAAGAGGGATGAAACCCGCCTTTACTTGAGCTTAAACTTGGTGTAAATGGAAGTTTCGTGCACTTGACATTTTCCTAAAGCAAGAACGAGGGGGCCGTTTTATTTTCAGTTTGTTTGGCGTAAGGTTGGTGTAAATAGAAATCACACTTCTCAAACGACTTTAAGTCGGCTTGTTCGATCACCATACAATCTCAGCCTTTTATAGACCAGGTCGTTTGTGACCTTGGGTCGTGTCCTGGAACCACTTCTTTCAACCTCAATCGGGTGTAGTTGATTAGCTGCCTAATGGCATCATTCATTAATCAGTTCAAGATATTGCAATTGAATTCTTGCCAGCTCTTTTTCTGTCATGCACTAAAGGGCAATTACGAGATTCTTCTGATAACCAAACTTAGGCCAGCTTGGTTATCAGCCCAGGTCAATATATTTTATTTGGTTAAATAATTGGTGAGAAAAATGGTTGTTTCCATCGTAGCCTCAATAACCTTTGAGACCCTTAAAAAGTAGGTTGTTGCGATCATTTGCACTTGAATGAGTAATTCTGAGTAATTCTCGTTTGACGCAATAAAGAGGAATTGTGATTGCCCATCTTAACGTCCGAGGTCTTCGTTCTTCTGTGGATGAATTAAGGATCTTTACGAATAAACATTCTGTCGACGTTTTGACCGTCAGTGAAACTTGGCTTAACAGAAATGTATTAACTTCAGAAGTTGATCTACCAGGTTACAATTTATTGAGAAGAGACAGAGAGAGCGGTAGCGGCGGAGGTGTTGCAGTTTTTATTAAAAACAAATTTGCCTACAACCATCGCCCTGATTTGGAATGTACAGACCTCGAAGCTATCTGGTTTGAGCTAAAATTGCCACAGACCAAGCCTCTTCTTATCGCTTCAGTTTATCGAGCTCCTACAGATGATCAGTTCTTTGACAGATTCAAAGCCATCCTAGGCAATATTCAAATTCACTCCGAATTTCTGGCCCTTGGGGTTTTTAATTGTAACATGCTGCAACGCCTCCCTCAAACAACCAAACTTAAATCGATACTGGTACAACATCAAATGTCCCAATTAATTAGAGATCCTACACGAATTACCGAGTCTTCAAGTAGCCTTTTGGATCTCATAGCGACCGCACACCCCGAGAAGATCCACGATACTGTCACTTGTCTACGCGGCTCACTGCGCAAGAAGTATAAAGAAACCTCCCAGAAAGATAAAATTCAGAAACTTTCATGAACCGCTTTCAGCAAGCATTCCGTGACGATGTGCAATCTCTTCCACTACAAGTGATCGAAAGTTTTGACGATCCTGATCTTGCATGGTCTACCTGGAGAACAATGTTCGCAGAAATTTGTGATCAACATGCTCCGGTCAAAACGACAACCGTCCGTTGGGACCTATGTCCGTAGATATCTAATAACTTTAAGGACATGATGAGGCAAAGGGACTATTTCCATCGTAAAGCCATTAGAACTAAATCAGAGGACGATTGGAAATCCTACAAAAAGCGAAGGAATGAAGTAACGCTACAAAAGAAGAAAGATAAGGAGAATTACTTTAAAACCCAAATATCTAACAGCAACAAGGATCCCATGGGAATATGGTCCGCACTAAAAAAGTTACTACCGAAATAACAACGTCTCCAGTCAAAACTGCTAACCATTTTAATTCATATTTTGCTACAATTGGCTCTAAACTTGGTGAATCTCAGTCCAACTTACAGTCTGTCTACGGGCCATCATTAAGTAGTTCTACCTTTAAATTCGAATTCCAACCCGTCAAAACTTCATCAGTGCTTAGAGAACTGAAATCTTTAAAGATTAACAAGGGAGCGGGGTTGGATAACATCCCTCCCCGCCTTCTGAAAGCAGCGGCCGATATTATTGCTCCACCACTAACTTATATTCTCAATCTATTGTTGACAAAGGGTATCTTTCCTCAAGATCTAAAAGTAGCCAAAGTGACCCCTCTTTATAAATCAGGCGCAAAGGATCAAGTTGAAAATTACCGTCCAATATCCGTGCTGCCAATTGTGGCAAAGATATTTGAAAAAGAAGTTCACAATCAGCTCTATAAATACTTGATGGACAACAATCTTCTACATTCCTCTCAGCACGGTTTCCCCAAGAAAAGATCAACACAAACAGCCTTGATAAAAGTCGTTGATGAGTGGCTGTCCAACATTGCCAATGGTCAAGTTTCAGCAGTTGTATTCCTCGATCTTGCAAAGGCCTTCGATACAGTAAAGCATAGTATTCTGGTGATAAAACTCCAAGCTCTTGGAGTTACTGGACTTGATTTAGACTGGCTTATTTCATATCTTGACAATCGACAACAGCAAGTATTTTTCAACGGTTTGCTTTCGTCCACCGAACATATCTTATCAGGGGCTCCCCAAGGCTCGGCCCTGGGGCCTCTACTTTTCTTGGTCTACATAAATGACCTCCCTTCTTGTATAATAATAATAATAATAATAATAATAATAATAATAATAATAATAATCACTTTATTTAAGTCTCAAATGTTAATATGTTTGCCGACGACACTGCCTTGTATTATTCTTCTAATAATACAGATGAGATCCTGAGAAGGCTTAATAATGACCTTGAAAATATATCCAGATGGATCAAATCGAATGGATTAGCGTTAAACCCCAAGAAATGTACGTACATGGTCATTGGTTCACCACAGACTTAACTCTGTTCAATTTGGCTCATTAATGCTAAATGGGGTCGCAATAAAGAGAGTAGAGACCTTCAAATACCTTGGAATTGTACTCGACAGTAATATTTCTTGGTCAAGTCATATCGACTAATTGTGCAACAAGGTCTCCTCAAGAATCGGTATCCTTAAACGCATACTGCCTCGCCTTACATTACCATTAGCTCACACCGTGTATAAGTCAACTATTCAGCCCTTATTTGACTACTGCGGAGTAGTCTGGGACACTTGCAGTGAGACATCATCTCTGCAAAATCGTGCTGGAAGAGTTATCCTCTTGACTGACAATCGCAACCCGTCTGCTTCAGTACGAGCTAAGCTCAACTGGTCGACATTACAGCAGAGAAGAAAGTACAACAAAGCCATTCTTACTTACAAATGCTTAAATAATCAACTAGAAGGGCTTGATACGAACTACTTACGTCATTCAGAAATACACAGCTATAATACTAGAAACAAACATAAGTTTGTTTTACCTAAACCAAGAACTGAATACATGAAACGTACTTTTAAGTACACTAGTATTACCTTATGGAACACATTGTCTAAGAATATCCAAAACTCTGAGTCTGTATCAGGCTTTAAAAGCCAAATTAGCGAAATGTTATTGTCATCATTTAATCTTTTTATTTTATCATTATTTGTCAAGTTTTAAAAGACAAGTTAGCTAAATGTTATTGTAATCATTTAATCGTCTTATTTTATTCTATAGTTTTGATGTATTCATAATTTATGTTGATACTTATTAGCATATATTGTACATTATTTTAGTATTGTATTTATTTATGTCAGGGGCACCTGGGAGAACAGACTGCTGACGATGTTCCCTGGTTAAATAAAGCTTTTATTTATTTATAATGTAATTTATGTTATCTTAATATTGGTTCTAATAACTGTATTGTCTATGGTTGCTTCAACTCCATTTTGTTTGGGTTAGGTGGTGAACTGTGAGGTAACCAATTAATGGATGGTAGATATAACTATTCCCTATGGGTTGGAAAAGAAATGGGTTGTTAAACTAATAACAGAAGATTAAATTAACTATACAATGACAGTTGCAGTAAACGCTTTTAATGGTTATTCTAACAACTTTCTTCATTGCTAAAAACTGATGACAATAACCACGCAATAAAAGTTAATTTTAAAATAGCCAGGTGGCTATTTTCTTTTTACTGTACGTGTCTAAATCCGGCTACATGTAGCTTTATACAAACACTGATTTGCTGCATCTGTTAAAAGGAAACCTATAAAATTTACTGTTAACATTTACAGTACATAAGATAAATAGCAAGAATAATATTATGTTTCAAAAGGCTGTCTTAATTGGGAACCAGAAAGTACACAGGACAATTTGGAAAGTGGAGAGCATATTGCTCATGGATATTCGAATATTAAAACCACATAAAATAGACCATAACTATAGAGCATTCTGGCTAAGCTGTATGAAAGAGGAACTTAGTTTTCAAAAATTCAGACAAAATATTTTCACACAAAAGTGGAAGTGTGGCACCACTAGCTCAGCAGGATATGCTCTAAAATAAATAGCAGACAAGGGTTGCTACATGTAACAGTTGCTACCAACTACTCCAGTTATGCTGGCAATCACTACAAAATATTTTGACAGGGCTGCCATTACCCTTTTGTATACTCCATATTGAAACATTTAAAACTACCCACAAGGGAGCTATTCTATTTAGAATGCTCTGTGATTGGAACTGGAGTCCACCAGTGCTCATAAGCCTTTGTGAAGTTATTGTTCTCACAAGTTCATCAGACTCCTCCTCCTCATCTTCACTCTACAAACTGCAAAAATATGGTTAGAATGCTACAAGGAAAATTACAGTATGAGAGGATTCAGAAGAGTATAATTTGTATAGGTAATCACATGATTTCGAGTGCAATTTGGGATAAGACTCACAAAATTGCACGAGCCCGTAGGGCGAGTGCAATTTGTGGTCTTTGAAAAAATTTACAAGTGCTTATTTATTCCAAATTGCACGAGAAAAATCATCTGATTACTTATTATTAATATACATGAAAAAATTGCGAGATAGCTTCTTAACGTTGCAGAAGCAACGCAACGAAGCTAAGGTGAACCAAAACAACAGTTTTCTCGATGTTTTTAAAGCGTTTTTAGCTGTGAAAACTGGCTAAACAATTACAGGCTAAAGCTATAAGGCTACTTTGTTTGCTAAGTGTCTATCAAGCGCTGTAATCATTACCTTCAGGCTTTCTAGTTCGTTATCTTCGCCTTGTTTGTCCTTGTTTGTTTATTAATCTTGGCGTCACTTCATCAACGGACTCGTAATTCCAATTACGTCGGTAATTCCCTTCTCTGGACACCACTGTTTCCAAACAGACAGCTAAAATACAGTGCTTTTCGCAGCCGTTTCTCCTTTTTAGAGCTGTTTTGCAGCTTCTCTGCTGTTATTGCGGTCACGAAGAAAGAAAACCTGCTCAAAAAGCCAGCCATTGTTTTGGCTCGCAGAGTCGCTTGCAGCTCTTCAGACTTTGCGCCATTCAGAGGCCGCGTTTGATTGGCTCAATCGCAGCGCCTTTGTTTATCAACCAATCAGAATCCTCAGTTTTTTACCTTGTCTTGCACTGTATTTCCTTTTTTCTGCACCGGTGTTTCCTAAAAACTGCATTTCTCTTAGCCAATCAGAATCGAGAAATTTTTTCATGTATATTATTAGCACATATAACATGCGGTCTAGCTACAGTCTGTAAATTTGTATCACATGTAAGTTCAATATTTCAAACCAGTTACATTTTTCATAGTCATCATCACATTTGTCTCAGATTTATTGTACATAAGGTTAACATACCTTGGAAAAGAGTAATTGCACTGGTTTTCATAGTTTTTTTTTTAACATAGTTGCTGGTAAAGTTGCAGTGCTCATTGAGAGGGCTCACTTCGAAAATAAAAATTATTTACAAATGAAATTATATTAGGATGGGTCAGAACGACAAAGACAAAAACAAATGCAAAAGCACCTACACACGAAATATGAAAAAGATAAAATGAAGAGGCAACAGGTGGAACGCACACTATTATGCGTTTCTATGAAATCTCATAGATTCACTTATATATCTAAAGGACTGGAAATTAAAGGACTAAAAGAAAAAACACGTCACCATTTTGTTTTAACAACAAAAAGGGTCAAGCAAACGGAAAGGCCGAAATTAACTGTGATTCAGACATGATTGCCTACCTGTCAGCGACTACATGTATACAAGCAGCAGAGGAGAGCAGTTTTGTTCTGAGGGCAGAAATTCTGCCCCCAAATTTAATTGGTCATGAGTAATTTCTTGATTCATTATTTCTCTGTCTGTTTTGGCAGTAATACTGGAAGTACTACTAATAAATCGTTATTATTATTATTATTATTATTATTATTATTATTATGTACTGTTATTATTATTATTATTATTACTATTTTTATTATTTTTTTTATAAAAACTCTATTAATAACGATAAAAAGTTTAGTTATTTACAACTATCATAGACTAAAAATTTTGATGGCAAAAAGAAAACATTAAAAAATTCTAGAATACAAATCTACAAACTCAACGCCATAATTAGACTTTCTACAATTAGCGGACGCACTATCGTAGGCAAAAATTTTGATGAAATTTTCGGGGGTGACAATAAACCAGATAGTTTGTGACGCAACCTGGAAATTAAGTGAAGGTTTAAAATATCACTCTGATCAATGTTGACTTGGGGTATGATATAAAACATTTTAAGCGCCTGCTCAAAACCCATCTGTTGAGAGAGGCCTATAGTCTCTAATGCTAGCATTTTAGCATAATTGTAATCATACGTATTATTGTTAGTCTACTCTAGTAGACTTATAGTCTCTTATCTATCTAATATTAGCTATTATACACTTAATGTATGGTCCCGAGGGAAACAGTTAGTTTTGTTTTCCCGAGAGTCCTGATGTTTCCCGAGACGAAGTCGAGGGAAACATCAGGACTCGAGGGAAAACAAAACTAACTAGTTTCCCGAGGGATCATACATTAAGTGCTTTGTTATATACCGAGACTTTCCCTTCAACAATCACAGCAAAATAAACTGACAAACAAACAAAGACGGCATTTCAAAAACACGTCTTCATTCACAAGCCTGCCGAATGAATAATTTACAAACATTTAAAAGTACCTGAAAAAGTAGAACATGCCTTTCTTGAATTTTCCGAATCTTTTCCTCCTATTAGATGCTGAATTTCTTCGGCTGTACTTGAGAAAAACGTTTTCTTTTAGTCTCGGGTTCCATAACGTTTGTATTATCGTTGGTTTATAAAACTGAAAACTGGCAGTGTTCTCAGGTCCGCCTCGTCAATCAAGCTGACGTGAGCACGTGCCGAAGACCATGCCACTTTTTAGTCATGCACTAATCACGTGCTGCTGTATCCGGGCGCGCGGGCAACAATTGCGGAATTGTATCCCGGTCGGGATACATTTAAATTTGGTCAGGGGCACGTGACCAAGAATCAACCAATCGCAGTACTCCTTTTGTTGAGTGAAAGTGTAGGTATATAACAATGCCATTTATCTACCTATATTGATCTTAAATAAGTGTATTGTAATTAGTACTATCACTTTGAAATTGTAAATTGTGTGATGTGCGTGTGAGCATCTTACTATCTAACACGAGCAACAGATGTAAATTATTATTATTATTATTAGAAATTTATTTACAGATTCCCACGTGACATTGATCGGATGCAGCTTGTCCATGAAAAATTTTCATTAGATACTACATAACCCAGTTTTCGGATCGATCGAGAAAAATTGTAGCGGCATTTGTCGATACTC
>JAEMWC010000892.1:340000-357167 GCA_016490735.1 Pachyseris speciosa
CATCCGCCTCCCTGGTTTGATACGCCACTTCCAGCGCAGATCATGGACTGTTCGTCCACTGGCAACATTGGGCCGTTTACTTCAGAGCATTTGTCATGACTCCGCACAGGAAGCATCGCCTGCTGCAATATGTCGGAGGCGTTGCCTCCCCCGACAGTTCTCCCCCACCCTGTATTAAATTTGAAAGGGAAACATCATACCACTAGTATCAATACGGTAGCTTGATGGGCTTGTCTATCAGCTCAGCACATAAGGATACTTGTACGTAAATACCGATTCTACAAAGCAACACTTAAAGCCAATTACAAATAATAATAATAATAATAATAATAATAATAATAATAATAATAATTTTGAGAATGTTAACCGAAATAGATGCTAAACTGTTTTGTTCTAAGCCAAAAGAAAGTTGAGAGGAAAAGGGCTCTCGATTTGGGCATTTGCAGAACAGCTCAAAACCCCTCATCCATCACATTTGAGATTATACCCAGCGTATTCCAGCGGTAATAAGATCCACTACAAGTGTCTCTCCTAGTAAAATGTTTCCGTGATAAATTAAAGAGATCTAACTCAATACTGGAGAATATACCTGTAATGTAACATCTATGCCCGGCGGCAATTCTTGATCCTTGTTCAGGAAGACAAACGGTATTAACTTTGTCACTGAGCATTGCCGGAGTAGACAGTTTTAACAGGGCGATGTCATTCTTCAAGTGATTCATGCTAAAGTCTTCACGGGCGAATACTTTCTCAACTTGAATTTCCTGCTGGACGTCAGTTGTTCCAAGCCTCTTGTGTGCACCTACATATAAAAAAGGAAAAATAGAGTCTAACTTTGCGAACAGAGGGTGTCCTTACGTAAACAGTGGTAAAGGCACATTCAATAGAGCAAGCAAGCAAGCAAGGAAAGAGGTTTCACACAGCTTCCAGGTCGTTGCTTTATCATTTGGCCTCATGATATTCCCATGTAAGGAGAAAATATTTTGCACAATATATGCCTTTCTTGAACATATCCTGTCAGTACGCAGAAGTGATGACCTGTGAAACCATCAAATACGAATATAATATATTTTCCCCTGCTATAAGCAGCGTCGCAGGAATAAAGTTACCCACCTACGACAGCAGTAAAGAGGTCGGGGCTGTTAACTGAGTCATCCCAGTTGACCACGCAATGCGATGCAGTTACGAACCACTGCTCACTAATGAGTGAGCCTCCACAGATGTGGTATGAACTGCCATTATACCACACTCGAAGAGAAACTTGCCAGGGCCATGAATGTTTTGGGGCATTCTCACCACCAACGACACGAGACATAAAGTGACGTCTGCCGCAACCTTAAAGCAAAATTAGTGAAAAGAGAAAATAAGGGACATTGTTTAGCTTCCCGTGAAGTAAACTTTACCGTCGTGGGCCTATATCGCGAAATTAAACACAATAGCGCTGTTTTTATGCAAGTCCTCGAATTAGAAGGAGGAAGCAAGAAAATAAAGAAAATTTGACGTAGTTTCATTTTTCTCGTTTTGGTTACTGTACGTACGTTCTTGGAAAATTCTGCTCTGCAAACATTTCGGTCAGCTAAGCCATGCTTTGGCATCTTTGAATTTTGCTTCATAAACAAAGTTCACTTGCCTATTCAGTTTAACTCACAGAGTTGTCTTAAATCTTGCAAAAACCTTTATAAAAGTCGTAAGAAATTTCAGAGTAAAGCATAATATTTTGTTACCTTCACATAGGAAGAGCAACGTCGCAAGAACTGTGATAACGTGTGGTACCTTCATCTTTGCGGAGAAGGCTTGTAGATAACTATTCTTTAGCTGAGGGTCAATTTATCCATGTTTTTGTTTAACACCTGAAAGGTGTATAAACTGCACATATTTGGCCATTAATGAGAAAGCTTTTATCATGTTTTAGGTAGCACTCAAACCGCCAAACCTTTCGTTTACAAGTCCATTAAACGTTAACGAGTTTCTGGTACTTTTAAGCCGTGTTTACAAAATGTCTTTTATGTTGACTTTCTTTAATTGCAGCAGTTGTGCTTCTCCATTGACAATGCTTAACATGAGTTTCAAGTCTTTCTGTCTATACTTTTTACGATCGCAGTCCATAATGCCTTACACACAGCCAATAAACAGGTATACGATTTTATTTGTTAAAGATGAATTAATCGAAGGACGGAGGTAACACCTCTTCAGCCGAGGATGGGTACATTGATCAGAGGCTACCCGCAAATTGATTTTTGTTTCGGAAGTACATGTTTACAAGACGTACAGCATGACTGTCAAAAACTGAGTCGAGGACGGGTGCCATTATAATCCGGTTCTATCAAACCTGGAAAAACAAAACCTCCTGATAATGGCCTGCAAAACGTAGGTGGATGGGAAGTTAAGGTGGTTCCTTCATTAAAAGAAACAATCGATTTGTACTCTTTTGAAAGAAAGTAAACACTTTAGAAGAGCGTAAGTAAAAGACAAAACAGGTAATCGCGTAATTGCCACGTTACATTTGAAGGGAGAATAATTCATTTTTTCAGTTGCGTTATCGGAATGAAAAAGGAAAAGGGATTTCTGAAAGCGGCATTTTCTGTCGGGTTGATCATTAGATTTGCCTATTATAAGAAAACTCTTGATGGAATACATGTAGGAACAATTATATAATAAAAATAAAGGTGGTGATTGCAAAAAAACTTTATTTATACACAGTTACAATTTAAAGCTACAAGCTTGTGGGGCCGTGTAGGAGAAATGCTGTTTTTTTAGGGCAAGGGGAAAACCGAAGGAACCGGAGGAAAAAACTCAACCTACATGAGACGCCGAGTCGGAGAATCGAACCCAGGGGAAGTCGGGTGCTCTGCTCCCCCCGCCCCCCAATTTGGAGCATTTAATTGATATATAACTATTTTCATTAGCTGGGCTACAAACCTTTCTTATTCCGGAACATTCAGCTTCTAGAATGTTCTTGCTCTAAAAATAGTGTTTTAGAAAGAGGTATGGTGTATTCAGCTAAAATATATATAAGGTCCGAGGTCGTAAGATTTTGAGAGGTTTTTCATGTGTTTTAGTGTAAAGTTATATCACAGACGAATAAAGTGTTTCAGAGGAAAACAATAATCTTCTCTTGGCTTCGTGACGGTGACGATGGCGATGATGGTAATGATGGCGATGTTGATGTTGAGGAGGAGGTGGAGGAGGAGAAGGAGGATAGCAAAAACAATAATAAACAAAACAAACCCAAGCTTAAATAGAAAGAAATTAATGGCTGCTTATCACAATATCAAATAATGAAAAAGCTAATGAACAGCATGAAATGTAGAGTTTTACTGAAGTTCGCTAAACCAAAATTGCAGAGCTGCAATTTGATGTTGTTGAAAAAGTTCAAACACATAAATAGTGTTCTGTCATTATTTTTCGTTTAAAAGAAATCGGTGATCTTTAAATCCTACAAATAAACTTCACTGTCGATCGTCGATATGTTAAATTAAACAAAAGAAGACGTGGAAAAAAAATGAAATATTAAAATCTGATTGAAAAGCAAAGCAAAAGTAAATAGACATTTAGCGCACTTGTCTTTGAAACAATTTTCATCTTGTTCTAAACATTTTCAGGTTCATGAATATATAATAGATCCTGTCAACTGATTGCAAACTACTTAAAGCAAAAGGACATAAAATCAAACAAATAGTTGGAAAAAAAAGATATGAAAGCTCAGTCCAATAACGATTTGAAAATACGGAAAGGTAAACGGTAAAGGCCCCCATTTTATCACCATTTACTTTCTTGCGAGAGGCAGGAATCGTTAAGGTGAGTGAGAATTTCTTAGATACGTTATTACTTTAAGCGTTGCATTTTCAATAGAGACTGCATCAAAATGACTTGATCGATCAAACGAAAAAGTGTATATTTAGTTGACGGTAATTTCAAGTGAAAGGAAGCCGTACCACGACATTTCAAGTGAACAAAACGGGGAAAAGCTTCTCGACCTTGCTCGGCTCAAGAGAAAAGAAATCAAATCCCATATTACGGGATGGTTTCGCGGACAGCTTGTTTTCTTTAAACCACCAACTCATATATTGCTGAAATTACTTTGAACGCCCCAATTCGTTTTGTCGCAATTGAGATATTCGAATGCGTCGGTAAAATTTAGCTTTGCTACTTATCGAAAATACTTTCACTGTTCGTTGATTAATTATGACAAAACAAAAACAAATGTACGAAAAATGTACTTCTTTTATTTACCGTAAGTTTTCAAAGTCTGCACTATAATGGACTTGTCTAGACAATTAACATAAACAGCTAACAACACCAAACCTTTCACGCTGTAATTAAACGCTTGTGAAAGAAAAATAGAGTGAACGTTTCGGGGGTTATTTTTTCTGGTTTCTATGTCTTTTTGAAACTTTCACCGCAGAGCCTTGAAACGTACTCTTTAGAACCCGGCTTGATTTTCGTTTACACGGGGCGCTTTCCCTTTGCATGGAAAACCGGTTGTTCCGGTGGTAAATCAATGGAACAGACTTTTCCAATGGAACTTTTTCGGAAAAATAGGAATACCTTCTAAGGTGCTCCTCTTTTCTCGATTTTACCGAATCACTAAAAAATCCTGTACTATCTACGGCGTCCCACTAGTTCCATGCTCCTTGATAAATAAAACGTGCGGTTTGGTGGTGATTGGTTAATACCCAGTCTCTTAAAGAGTGACTCAGTGCAAAAGGAACACGCTCTTCGCGTTCCGTTTTGATTGAGAAAAATTTGTCCTGTTCCATTGAACCAAAAATTCTTCCCGGTTTTCCCATTCAAATGGAAGGCGCCCACGATTTCAGCAGAGTGTTTTAAGACGAGTTTATTAATGCTCTATGAGATATTCTAGTAGCGCAATTAAACTCCACCTGTCATATGGTGTAAAATAACAACATCAAACGTTCAACGTTGGATTGGAATCAAAAGTCCGGTACAAGTGGCCCGTAGGGTAATAATCAACATATCAGTGGTTCGTGTCAACTGTTATGAAATTCTACTTAATTTTTTCGTTAACAAAATCTCTCGCTTCTTGACAGCGTTTGTTCGTTCTCTATATTTAGCAAGAAAGTATCGTATCGTATTGCTTTTGACACCAGGTATCTTAATGGCGGTAATTACGGTATAATATCTATCTCTTTTTGTCCTCGAAATATCATTCTCTAATGAGGCGGCTTAGTGCGTCACTCTGTGCGAAAACAGCTCTAATGAAGTCTAAACGCTCTCTTTTTCTTTGTAATTCATATCCCTTATTCTAGTTCAAAGATATTCGCTCATAATGCCACATCAGTTCCATTCAGATCGCCAACGAGAAAGGTGTGAAAGCTTAATAATCTTGTGGATCAGTATACAAACGGATGCGAACACTGTCTAGTAAGCCATGAGGATGGTTTTTACCAGAAGTGCTTGCAATCAATAAAAGATGAAATGCTAATAGTTAAACGATAGAGGACTCTTTCTATGTTTACATTGCCTCATCTAACACGAGTGGGGTTGGAACTCAAGCACATTAAGGCATGACTAGATCCAAATTCAGGAAAAATCTAAGACAACCATAATTCCTCAGACATTTACCGAAAGAACTCTTATCTGGCAGTGATATAGAGCTTGACAACCTTAGCGTTTGTTTTTTGGATGAGAGTCTTCAAACCGTAGATCACGTGACTTCCTGTGACGTTTCATTAAGAGATCAAAGATTTTAAAATGAGCCACCGAGATGACATATAATGTCCATGAGAAGCAATAATAATAATAATAATAATAATAATAATAATATATAATAATATATAAACTGGACAAACACTCCTCTAGTGCCTTAGAGCCATGGTTTGGTTCTGGCCCTAGAAGGTAAATGTAGACAAGTAATAAAGTGAAGTAAAATAATAATATATAATAATAATAATAATAATAATAATAATAACCTTTATTTACCCTCGGTAGTATTTATAGCACAAAGGCTAGTGGGGCCGAGCAACGCTTTTGTGACTGTGTGGTTGTACTGTACATGAATCTGTCCTGAATGGTTTACCTTAATTTGTAATTAAAGGAATATTAAACAAAAGAGATCAAGTAACCTTTTTTTTTCATTAAATAAGAAAAAATTGACTACAATGACATTGCTACTCATCCAATCCCGAGTACCTAATAAAGCGCCTAAAGTGTCCAGTTACCGCCGCGCAAGTTGCGCCGTTCTCGGGCGCTATGCGCATATGCTGAATTTAATCAAACCAGGATGGAAAGCCATAAAGGAATGCAGAGAATATCAACTACTTAATACTGTTTTTAAAGCCTTGCATTATAATGACTGGCCCTCCTATCTTAAGCTTTGACATTCATAATCCTACACGGACACTTAGGTCTTCGAAATCAACGACGTTAAGAGAACATCTCGACTCGGTTACTTTCTAGTACAGTGCTTCCAATGTTTTTAGTTCCTTACCCCCTGCTACAAGGAACTCTGTAGTTTTTGGCGATTTTAAAAAACTCAAGTGAGGAAGTATTTGATCTCTAGGGCAAATGCACGTTTGATTTCTTGATATGTATATACTTTAGACTATTTTAACCATGTTGTAGCGTCCCTAATATTATACATATCAAGTACAGCTTTTTATTAACATTACTATAGCTATGGTATTGTTATTTTTTTTAGCATTAATGTAAATGTTACAGATGAAGAGCCACCTTTCAGTGGAAATACTGTAATTATTATTATTATCACTATTATTATTATTATTATCATCATCGACCATAGCTATGCAAGATACAGCTTCTCCAAACCAATTACGAAACAATCAAATGAAGAATGATCCTCGCAGTTGTGAACGCAATTTATGCAATTGCGAAAAGAAGCCTGGAAAAAAATAATAATAATAAGGATTCAGGACTTCAACTTGAAGTCCTAAATTTTTTCAGGCTTCTTTTCGCAATTGCATAAATTGCGTTCACAACTAACTGCAAGGATCATTTTCCATTTGATTTCATTTCCGCAGTTCATATATGATTTATTTCATGTAAAATATGATTTATGTTTATGTAGAGCACCGTACTACGGTGCAGGAGGTCGCGGCTCCGGCCGGACCAACACTCAGGATCTTTAAACAATTGAGGAGAAAGTGCTGCCTTTGTAATGAGTCTTCTCGGATAAGGACGATAAACCGTAGGCCCCGTCTCAAAACTCTTCATAATTGATTCTGTGGGACGTTAAAGAACCCACGCACTGTTCGAAAAGAGTAGGGGACGTAGTTCCCGGTGTGGTGGTCTATCTCTACTAGAATGTGTTTATGGGGGAGGGATTTGCAGTTACGGGCCTACAGTAATTGGCGCAAGCTGTTGTAGTGTCCCTGCCAGGTCTCTGGCGAAGCTAAATAAATAAATAAATAAATAAATAAATAACAATTAGGAAACAGAAAGCCAAAAACGTTTTAACTGGTGGAAAGAATGTGTCAAGTTTTCTTTTTCTTTCTTAAAAGCTCTTTGAGTAGTCTGAACAAAAATCACGAAAAAAAAAAAACAAACAAAAACAACAACAACAAAAAAAAAAAAACAATGGTTGGCTGTTTTTGAAAGCTTTCTCCCTTTCAAAGAGTAGGTTTTGAAAGTTGACATCTTTTTCTTCAATACTGGAAGACAAAGACCTCCAAAATTCAAGATTTTTTTATGTAGACAACTTGTATCTGACAGGTATTTCGTGTGATATGTGTTCATAGCACGTTAAGAAATTCACCCCTCCCTCCTCCACCCCACACTCCATCAAACGAGTAACTAAGCAACGTAGATCCCAGTGTTGTGGTATGTCCTTCCCTACTTCTCAGGGCTGGTTAGAGGCTGGACGATGGGCTATCTGCCGAAAAGACGTCACGGAGATCAACAGTCATACGACTTTCAGTGCGTAGGTTGTTGAAAGTTAACCTTTTTTTTTTAAATACTGGAACTCAAGGCAAGAACCTCCAAATTTCACGATGTTTTTTGACTTGTATCTAACAACAATTTCATGTAATATGTTTTCATAGCACGTAAAATCAAATCAACCCCCTCCCTCAAAAGAGCAAGGAACATAGCTCCCGATGTTGTGACCTTCCATAATGCGTAAGGTTAGTTGGAGGCTTAACGATAGGTTCTCAGGGTTCTCTGCCGAAAAGACTGAGTTGGTCGCGGAGATCAACAGTTATACGACTTTCAAAAGCGCAAGTTTTTAAATATCATTTTTTTAATACTGGGAGGCAACGACGTCCAAATTTTACGAGTTTTTCAAACCTGTATCTGGCAACAATTTCGTGTAATACGTGCTCAGAGGACGTTAAAACATTCACCCCAGCCCTCTCACAAGCGAGCAAAGAGAGTAGCTCCCGGGGTTGTGGTATGCACTTCCATAATGCTTAGGGCTAGTTGAAGGCTGAGCGATGGGCTGTCTAGATCTTCCGAAAAGACTGAGTTGTTTATGGAGATCAATATCCATGCGGTTGTTGTCCTTATACTCCAAATGCAACCAAAAGAACTTACACGAAACTTATGGGGAGGCCAAACTAACATTTTCTGTTTAACATTTTATTTTCCCTTTACATCTCCATTTAGTTACTCAGATTTAAAACCCCATTAGTGACATGCAGAAATACAGACTTCAGCTTTTTCACACGTCACCTGAAAATAAAGAGGAAAATCCTGATTTTGAGTATCATCGAGTTTAGGAAAAAAAAAATGAATCTTAGCCAGATCTGCTGGGTTGATAAACCAAATTTCCGTGTTAACTAAACTCTAATTCGTCCTAATAAACAAATACATAAGTGAATGAATTAGTGAATTTACTCCAAGAAAATTTTAAATGAAAAAACGTCCTTCGTTTAACCGCCTGCCTTCTAACCTTTTCCAAACATTATCGGGAGCAACATTCTCCATTGCTTTAATTTCTTTACCTTATCTCAAACTTTTCACTAGATCTAGATCCGCACTGGTCAATGTGTACATGTCTCCATCCCCAAAAACAATATACCAAAGTCCTGAGCCTATGTAAAATATAACTGCCCCTAGCTTTCATTGAAGTAGTTATAACTGGTTTTCCGTTACAGGCAGAGAGCTTATCTTCTGTCTTTGTTTAATTTCGTTTTCCAATAATCCCAGAAATGACCTCATTCAAGTCGATTTCCTTATGTTTATGAAGATGAATCACTCGGCGAGGACAACCTCACATCTTACATAACGCTCCGTCTTGAGCCTCTTCACGCTACTAAAAGTTTGCTTCAGTTTCCTTTTTCTGTTGTTTCATTTTGTCCGTACCAATGGCAAAGTAATAATCTGAAATTGATTTTTTGGCCATGAAAACCTAGCAGGCCGATCCAAAGGCTATAAAACGAGGTGACCCCAACGCGTTCACTCTTTACCATCCCGTTTGCTTTCTAATAGCTTTTTCCTGCCTTTTCTAGACCATTCGGTCCACCAATGAGTCACGTTGCTCCTCTCTGGAAACCCACATTTGGTGTTGAAAAATAATACGGTCTGCTGTTTTATTAACAACATTTCAAAGGAATAAGAAAAGTTCAATGAATAAAACTGAGCACATTTTGCTTTTACTTTTGCGTATTTGCTTTTATATTCATTTTTGTTTTTTTTTTTAATTTCTTTTATTTCATTTTTTTTTTAGTTATTTTCAACTTTTTCAGGTACGCACGTGCCTTGTGCGTACAGGTAGCTACGCCCCCTGCTTGTCTATTAACCATTGTTTTGAAAGCTAATAAGAGAGATACCCATATATTGCATTCACGAAGGAAAAAAAACATATGTATGGCCAAACTGTTCCATCCCTTGCTTTCGGGTATTTCAAACTAACATAATGAGTATGTTAAAACAGCTTCATTTTGCGTAGCTCATAGTAATAAACAATACAATTAAGATTAACAACGTTCACGTTCAGTAGGGCTGAAACACTAAAATTAAAATGGATCAATCTTTGAAGCGTTATGCATATTATAACTAGTAATTTTGAATGGAACAAAAGCAAATCGTTTGTTTATGCATTCGAAAGTAAAAAACATTACTTTACTCTTTTCTTGGGTTTTCTAATAATTAATAGGCTGTCTCTGTAAAAACCACCCACTCAATTTTGCATCAAAAACAATTTCGCCTGAAACTTTGATAACTGAAAGACGTTACCAAGGTTAGAATAAAGACAGATTTGGTTTGAATCGTAATCGTTTTTCGGTGGAGTTAGGAACAATAAAGATTTCGCCCGGTCAGCGCCCGTCGCAACGTTACGAAAAGCTTAAAATTGGCATTTTTCGTGGCGCTGTAAAATATTTGATTCCCATATCATCCAGCAATTGGTGTTACGTCAATTCACTTTTTAACTTTTACGGTTTTTCGAGAGACTAACAGATATTCTTTTGATGTATGTTTCAAGACGAAAGCAAGCATATAACTAAGCACTAATACATAGATTTAGCCATTAGCCTAAAAGCGGAACTCCATGATTAGTATTTTAATTACTGGTATTGAGCAACGTCGCATGGCATTAAAATATTTACAAAGATAAATAAAATTATAACATAGGTGGTGTAGTCAAATTCAATTGCACGAGCTTACTTCATATTCTTATTGTGCACGCTGATGACGTAGCAGACGGAATTTATCTTTAAAACTACATCGATGAAAATGTTATAAAACAATTGGTTCATGCGTCAGCTGTGCGTTCATCGAAATAGGAAGCACTTGCTTTGGAGAGCGCTCAAGAAGCTAGAGTTCCTCTCGGCTACGCCTAGAGCAACTCTTACCCATCTTTCGTGCACTTCAAACTTCCCGCGTGCTTCATATCTCGATGAACGCACATTGACGCATGAACCAATTGTTAAATAATCATAATCATAATCATAATCATAATCATAATCATAGTCATAGTCATAGTCATAGTCATAGTCATAGTCATAGTCATAGTCATAGTCATAGTCATAGTCATAGTCATAGTCATAGTCATAGTCATAATGCCATAGAGGCCTGTCTTATTCTCATCGGAAAAGGCATTAATAAGACGCATCTATTATACTGATTAAAATCCTAGGTGACAGAGGCAAGACGAGATTTGATGACAGCATGTAGATCTCAAAAAAAAAACCCTCTTGTTCAGGACTGGAAGCAAAAATAAAGCCAATACAGAATAGGGCTCAAAATATACATGGCAGAGTCTTGCTATATATACGAAAAACACAACAGAAATAAGTATTACAACTTAAAGGACCTCACCAGAGGATTCACCACCAGACATTTTTGCGTCGATCCAATCCTTGAAAGAGCTGACTCGCGCAAACACAGTAAAGAAGTATGTGGACTACATGCTATTACCCAAGCTGACGGCTCCTCGCAGCACCCACTTGCCGCCCTCCTGGCAAACATAAGGACCTCCACTCTCTCCTTGGCATCCACCGCCCTGGTTTGCCCCGCCACTTCCGGCACAGATTATGGACAGCTCGTCCACTGGTAACATTCGGCCATTTACTTCGGAGCATTTATCGTGACTCTGTACAGGAAGCATCGCCTACTGCAATATGTCGGCTCCACTACCTGGAACTCCCCCGACAGTTCTTCCCCACCCTGTATTAAATTAGAAAGGGCGCCATCAGTCCACTAATATCACTACGGTAGACAGGCTTGTCTATTAGCTCAGAACGTAAGGACACTGGTAAATATAGATTCTACCAAGTAAATATCACTTCTTGCGCCTCACGTCGTGGACAATTCGTCCACTTCTATCAGATGACCATTTGCTAGAGTATTTATCATGACTCTGTTCAAGAATCATCGCCAGCTGTAATATGTTGCACACATTGCCTCCTTCCATCAGTTTTCTCTCATCCTGTATTACGTTAAAGAAGTAGACCAGTCCACTAAGAGGGGAAACCATGGCTAATACAATATGGTAACCCATCTGTGGGAGAAAATTTGGTTTTCGTTGTGACGTCACTTACGAGTGACAGTACGTAGTTCCACCAGACTATGTAAGCCCTTGTGAAAAGTCAATTCGAGATAACCATGTGCTATATTCCGCATTTTGGCAGGAAATCGTAACTAAAAAATAAATAAATGAAGATAAAATAGCAAAGACGACAAAAGACAATATGCAAGACAATATACAAGACAAAAGACAATATGCTTGTGGTCTTTTAACGGTATCGGCATTGTCTTTTAAAAGCTTAAATTTTATTGACGGCAGAAACTCAAACTCGAAGGGAGAAACGATGAAATGCGTGTGAATGCCTTAAAAACTGAAAGAAAGTTGTCAACAAGCTGCCAAGAGTAAAAAACGAGCGCGCTTCATGCTCGATTGAAAAAATTAGAGGTCTTCGTCCAGAGACAGTAAACAATGGAGATTCGTCGTCTAACTTCGTTTAATTCTCCGGTTTTTCTCTTTGAACCGACAAGAATCAACGTTTGGAGTTTTTGGATCTTTTTAAAGTATTTATTTTTGAAGACAAAAGCTCAAGCTTAAAGGAAAGAAACTATCATTTAAGTCAAAGTTGGTTAGCCATTTTTGTAACTACCACGAGATATCTTGAGTTACTTGTCTAATTTCACCATCTTCCCAAGAAGCTTTAAAAGAACATACGCACCATGAACAATAGGAAGGATAGCGCAACAGTGGAGATCTTAACCCTTTAACGCCCAGTGTACGATATATCGTACGGATTTGTACAACAGAGAGGCCTGCCGCTTTCAAGATTTCCCACGCTCTTAAATTTACACCTGATTATTATGGTCTGTTTATAGTGTTAACCAGTAACTGTTTTAACTCTTGGAATAATTTTCGTTTTCCGTTCCATATCATTATTTGTTTTCAAGCAAAACCAAAAATGGCCGTTTTATGTGCCCTGGAGCAAAGCTAGAAAAACACACATCTTTGCTTTCAATTCTTTAATTCAAAATTTCCTTTGGAAAACAAAATATTATAATGAGGGCAAACTTTGATCTCATGACTAAGCATCTATCTGCAATTTTGCCTCTCACGTCTACAACGAATCGAGCATCAGTTATTTGATTCGAGAAACTTTCGAAAGCCTCTGTTTTTCTGTTTGGCGCCCGCATTGCATTTAGGGATATTTGGATACCACGACGAAATGGAAGTCCCGCCATCTTCATTTTGTAGATTTTTTACAAGCCATCCGGACCTACTGGCAAAATATGGTACGCGTTGTGTTCTTTGCAAGTTAAATCTCACCAAAATTGCCTTGCTAGGTCCAAGAATCCATCACAGAACGGCTAGAGAGACGAAATTCACTTCTGTGCTGCCTTGACTCTAGCTTCGTTTAAAAGTTTGCCTCTACTCTCCGTTACAGCTTAATGATGCCAGCCTGGGAGCTTGTGCAGTGTAAAATGGCTCGAAAACACACTTATAAACCGAATACCTACCGATTATAACTCGTTACAGTCGCGAGCAAAACAACAACGGTTCAAATTGGTGACGTCACAAGAAAACTTGAGTTCTCGGTATTCTAGAGCAGGTAACGTTTCAAGGGAGACCTTCATTTAGGACATCTAGATCCCTTTCAATTATTTGCATCGAAAAAATTGCCGAAAGAGTTCAACAAAATTTGGGTTTTAAAGGGTTAACTATTTTGGTACATATCCATCCTAACAAAAGCCCCCTTTACATTTTGTATGCGCATGATTACGAATGTGAAAGGTCCACTACTGAAACATATTTCACAATTATCCTTCAAAATCACGCGGAACATCACCTGGTACGAGGCCGTCTCAAGCATGTTAAGGAATGCCCATTCTCGGGTTAAGACCTCCGCGAAGTTATAACTAATTGATTCTGTATTGTCAGAAATTTAAAACACAAGCATTCCCGTAGCCTTAAGATCCTGTGGGGGCTCATTTGCTGATCACGTGTTTAACGACGCCATACCTCTGCTAGAAACACTTTGGGGCACAAATGCGGCAAGCATGGTTAGTAATGTTACTCTAAAATAAATGTACTCACTTTTTTTGCTTTTTCAGTTAGATACTATATCTCTCCTGGATGGGAGTAACATCTTATTAAATTAAAAAAAGTTATGAAATCGATGTTTCAAAGGACACGTGAGCTATTTTGTTTGATATTCCTTTAATCACAAACTAAGGTCAACCATTCAGGACAGATTTATGTACAGGATAACCTTACGGTTATGAATGTTGTTTTTGATGGTCATAATATGCCATCTCGGTGGCTCATTTGAAATTTTCGATTTTTGTAATGATACGACATAGGAGGTCACGTGATTTACAGTTTTAAGAATTTAAGGCAGAAAAGCGTTAAAAATGTCAAGTTCTATATCAATGCCAAGTTTAGTGTTCTTAAGGTAAATGTCTGGGGAGTTATGACTGTCTTTAGATTTTTCCAGAATTTGGCTCGAGCCATGCGGCTTCAGGTAGACCGAGTTGGCTAAAATCAGGCGATGTTCCGCAAGATTGAGCAGAATAAGCAAAATTTACTGAGTTTCTTGAAGAAAAGCTGGAAAAGCGGCACTTTTTCTCGGCTACGAACAAAATGACGCGTATATCGCAGGATATCTGTTGAGTACGCACCAATATTGAGAGCACAATCACCATATTTGGACATGGTCACAATGTTCTGAATAACGAAAGAATTACCGACTATAATTTGCGTAATTCTTCCCGTAAATGAACATTGCCCAAGCCGCGCACTATCTAAAACGTGGCTTCATCGGGATTTTCAGTATTGAGATAGAAGAGAACGCAGTTTTGTAACAACCAGTCGGGATTGGATAGAGAGTTTTCGGTTAAAATTTCTGTCATATGTGTGTTTTAGTATGTGAACGGAACTACCGCTTAATAAAAGAACAGTCAGAACCAAGCGATTTTTCGAATAGATGGATCAGTTTAAGTTCTTCTGACTGAGGTTTAATGCCACACAACAAATAATTTCCGACCTGTATTTTAATGCTTTCAGCTATAAAGTTACAACATTAGTGCTTGATTCGACTTGCATGTTTGGAGCAATGTTTTAAAGACTATGGCAGATAGCGAAAAGTTTTTTTTTTCCTTAGCAAAAAGCAATTGCAAGAAAGTTAGCGCTTTCGAAATCTGCCCGCTTTTATTTTGAAAATATCATAGAGTTTGGAATAAACCAATCAGGGTTAAAAGAGATCGGGCAAGTTTGGGCGGGTCTATTGTTGCTATTGAACTAGAGCGACGCTCATTAGTATGGAGGAAGACACTTATTAGTATGCAGGAAGGCAGGGGAAGGCAAAGGGAAGGCAGTAACAAGGCTTAAAATGCTGCCCTATTACTACTCTAACTCACTACCCAGAAATACCTGAAATGGAACAATTCTTTCCGTCGGAAATTCTTCATCCTTGCTCAGGAAGGCAAGCGGTATTAATTTTATCACTGAGAACTGCCGGCGTAGCCAGCTTTAACAGGGCGATGTCATTCCTCAAGTGACTCATGCTAAAATCTTCATGGGCAAACACTTTCAACTTTAATCTCCTGTTGGACTTCGTTGTCTACCTCAAATAACGGTGAAATGTGTAACTTGTCAAATAAACGAGGAGGGGGCGGTGGGGCGGGGGGGATAAAAATACGAATAAAGATCAAATAATAATAAGAATAAGATAATAAATAATAGTAGGTAATAGTTATAAGATACGTTTTTTAACAAAGGATTAATACAAAATTTCACATAGTTGGTGACTTAATAATTTAGCAATTATTTATTGTTTAAAATATTGGATGAATTAACTTAACCGACCAGTTCGTCGGAATATCGCGCGTGAAGAACAGCTTCCATACCAGAAAGCTTCCAAAATGATCTGTTTTCAAAGCAATTTGATAATATTTGTAGAGACCTTAAAAAACAAATTTTGTGCAGAATCATTTCTTGATCCCTCCTCTACAAAATTCCATATGCTGGTACATGGCCAGGGGAATTAGTATGCCCGTGAAACAGAAAAACGTAAGCGTTGGTGGCCGCTTGTTGGCCGTATTCTTTGTTATCACGCGCACTTTTCTCTAATCAATTTTGAATTTTAGCGCCAACACGCATAAAAAGTACCCGGATATGTCGCGGCATTCTGGGCGATGACATAAAGAGAAGACATTGGCATGCGCACCATCTATGCCTTAGTGGAAAGCATCGATCCTGTGCATGTTTCCGTTACAGTGTGCGCTAAAAGTCATAAAATATCAATAAAATGTATTTTCGCTGTGCAGTAAGTGTCGACAGGAATAAAGCTTACTCACCTACAACAACAGTAAAGACGTCGGGGCCGATAGCTGAGTCATCCCTGTTGAGTACGCAGTGTGATGCAGTTACCACCCATTGGTCACTAATGAGCGTGCCTCCACACCGATGATACAATCTGCCTCCGTATGTCTTTTGCAGAGAAATTTCCTGGGCCATGAATGTTTTAGGGCATTCTCACCACCGACGACACGAGACATAAAGTGGCGCTGGCCGCAACCTTAAAGCAAATTAATCACAAAAAAAGTGAGTTCTTTTTGCTTTTACTTTTGAGCAGTACACTTCAGAAGACAGAATATTAAAGACCACACCAAAGATGGTTCGAGACATAATGTGGCGCTTACCGCAGCCTTCAAGCAAGTTATTCACAAGAAAAAAATGGTATTCTTTTCCCCCTAGATTGGCATGTTTCGCCAACATTAGAAGACATTTATCATTAAACATAAAAACGCACTGTTCTTATGATGAAATTCCTCGGTTCTCCGACCTCTTACCAGTAAAAAAAAAAAAAAAGATAAAACAAACAGACGACTCCTGACACTCATTTCAAAAACGAATAGAAGGGAAAGCAAGAAAAAGAAAATCTGAGCTAGTTGTAACTTAAAAAGTACTTCTCTCTTTTGTTGCTGAACTTTCTTCGAATATTCTGCTTAGCAAGAATTTCTTTTAACTCAGTTTCGAGGATCACACACATCTTCATTAATTTGCTTCCTAACATTCCTTCACTTACGTATGCAGAATAACTCTCAGAGACGTGTTAAATCTGGGAAACTAAAAACCGTTATGGGCGTCGCAAGAAATTGAAGACTAAACTATCTTTTCTGGTACATTTTGTTACCTTCACAGAAGGGCCAGAAATGCAACAAGAACTGTGATAACTTGTGGTAATCATCTTTACCAGTCAAAAGGTTTGTAGATAACTGTTCTTTA
>JAEMWC010000893.1:0-35000 GCA_016490735.1 Pachyseris speciosa
TTGTCAAGAATACGAGGTGAAAATAGTGTATTCCGTTCAAGAGACCTCACAGCTTTGTATGTCGTATTCACGTGACCTTTGACTCATACTCTTCATTACTCGTGGCGTATTAATATGGCGTTATAACCTTCCTTCATGTCTGGGAGCCTTACACTCTCCTTAGCCTTTGTGCGGGACTCATCACTAATATCAGTATATATATACTTTCAGCTGCGCCAGTTTGTAGACTGTGAACTTAGGTCGTGAGTTCTTTTCGGATCGTGACGCGCGTTCAAGGTCCTTCAGCAGCAGTCTCATCCGCCATGTTTATCAGCTTAAGCCGTTCAGTGCCATTCACGTTGCTTTTAAGATTTGACCTTGAACTGTCTAAAGCTGAGTTCTTGCAGCTTTACGATCTACTAACTGAACATTAAACCCCCTAGACAAATACAAAACAGAAAGGGAGTTACGCAAAAGGAATGGAGGGCAGAAAGAGCTTTATTTTTCGACTACCATAAACTTGTATATATGGGTTATTGGCCAAGCGTGAGGTCAAGATGGCGGGATATTGGCCAAGTTCTTTAAGGATTTATTATATGACTCAAAGGACACTATTAAAAGACAGTAAAACGCGGGACGAACGGGCTATCCCGAGCGGTCAAGATGGCTCCATCTTGACCTGGCGGGTAGCCAATCACAGCAGGAGAATTGATTCATCTTGACCGCTGAAAGAGCCAGTCATATAATAACAATTGTTAATACCTTCTGTAAGCAATCTCTGAGACATAGTCGTAAATAGATAACTGAACTGGAGGTCAAAGAGTCTTTGGGGAGAAATCACGGAAAAAGTTATGATGGGAATAAATCCGGCAAGCTATATTGAGCCAATTAACGATCAGTTGACCATTTCACGAAAACAAAGTGAAAACTGTACTAATTACATATCAAAAACAAAGGACTTGAATTCACGGCATTGGTTCCCATGTACATACTGATACATTTAATTGAATCTAGACGGTTTCATTTAGTCAAAAACGTCTCAAATCTTATTGCCAAGCACAAGAGTTTTCAGTGATCCTCTGACTTCTGCCAAAAGATGGTGGGGCATTGTTAAATCCATGTATGGAAATAAGTACTATTCTGCTATTCCCGCGATTTATGAAGGCGACATTCTCGTTTCCTACTCGAAAGAGAAAGCTGATATTTTGAATGAGTACTTTTGTGAGTGAGGCTAGTATTCCTAACATGGACTCTGCAGAAATTCCACCTCTTGTTCCATGTTCACCAAATACTATAACGTTTATTATAGCAGATGTAGGCCTTGTTTATAAACTTTTGTCTTCTGTTAATGTTACCAAGGCATGCGGTTGCGACGGCATAAGTAACAAGGTAATCAACCTCAGGTCCAGATGAACGCCAGTCTTCTCTAGAAATGCATACAATTAACGGCAGTTACGAACGTCCGTTTCCATTGGGCTTTGTAGATCACCTATACGCGTCAAAACGAATACTTTTACTGCCCGAGAGAGAAAGCAAGGTTCCTTCCAAGTCCCAGTAACAGAAAAAAAAAACTACATTGTTACATGGCCTAAGAACAAATTTCGCCATTCAAGCGTAAGAACACCACTCAAGAAACCGCTCTCTCTCAGTATGATTACATTATTTCACTGGCAAAATATAAGAACTGAGCAGCTTCTGATTTGATTTCTCTATAAGCAGATCAGGTATAAGGTCCCTTCCATCGATCTTCCTCAGTGCCAGAGAGGAAACCCGACTGAGGATCACTACTAGAAAGATTGACTTCTGAATCGACGCATCCTGGGATTCATTAATTTAATAAATAATTCCTCCGTTGTATTGATATATTCACGTTGATGTGGATCGGCAACTGTTCGATCGACCGCTTGCTGTTGGGTGATAATAAAGATCACTAGAACAGCAAGCGATGGAAACGTCGCCATCCACATCAAAGATTGGTGTTCAAGGTAGCGGGTAGGTAGGTAGGTAGGTAGGTAGGTAGGTAGGTAGGTAGGTAGGTAGGTAGGTAGAAGGTAGGAGAGATAGGTTGCCTTTATTTATACACGATAAGTATGAAAGCTGAAAGCTTGTTGGGTCGTGTACAATACATTGCTTCTAAATATAAAATACAAATAAAATGCAGTTTTACAATACGTTCTATGTTAAATACAGTTAAATGTAGTTTAAAAACGTGTTGTAATGCTATCAATGCGACATTGACTTTATCGTGAACACAGCTAAGCTATCAGTTCAGATCACCACGAATAGCATCTACTAAAATGTTAGCATGCAGGCCTTGTCTGGTATTCATAAGGCACAGGTTTATTTATGCAGCTTGTAATGTTCTTTTACCTGATATCAGATGGGACTAAATCCGTGATCAGTAAAAACCACATCATTGAAAATGCTTTCCACGGTCAATGAACCACACTGAATTATCGCCCATAGTCAGATGCAACTTTGTCCCGCTTCGGATATCCGACCGGCAAAACGCCAGAGTGAGAGAGAAATGGTGTCCGTTCACTGGTTTTAAAACAACGCTTACGCCAGCAGAACATGTTCCAGATTACTGAAGCAATGCTAAAGACGTAGTACGTCTCCGTTCAAAGAAGGATAGCAACCGCTTCCTTTGCGTGCACCATAGGTTCTGCTGAACGAAATCAGCAGAACTGATTTATGTCACGGTCAGTCGGAAACTTTTTTTTTTCTTACTATTTCAACAAAGAGGAAACTAAAGTTCCCTCGTTGGCTCGATTAAACTTTCATAGTTTAATGACTGTTCAAACCCGCTAAGGTTGAGCCGTGAAACTACGAGAGAAAAAACAGCACCCACATCCCCCGCCTAGCTTCACCCTGGTTTGTGGCGGCGCGGATTCTTCGATGCTCACTTTAAAGCAACCGCTTCTTAGATTAAGAGTACATTAAAAAGGAATATCTTTGTTATTGCAATGTTATAGCGGAATAAATCAGTTACAGTCACGTTATAGCATGTAAAGAGTTCTAACTAACCCCGTGGATCGCTGTTATATATGTTACAGTTGATTGCATCAACTGAAATGCCAGGTTGCAGATGCCAGTCGCCGGTAGCACTTAAGCTTCGTCGGTTATTAATTGAGGGAGCACCAGTCCATAACTGAGTGAGGTGCAACCCGGCCGGGAAATTTGCAGGCGAATTAAAGTAGAAAGGATTCAGAAATAGCTATTTACCTAACTGATAATGCACTTGTTTGTCGTCCTGAGGATGAAGGCAGCTGGGTAAAGGGTTCGCGTGTTCAACCGATCATGAGTTGGATAAACACGTGCACATTAATCACGACTTATCGAATTAAGCAGCTTTTATTCGCTTCGATTCTGCTTATTAAGCGAAAGCTAATTTTCTCGTGTTAGAACGCGATTTTGTTTCACACGCTAAATGCTTGCGTAATATACGCTTGTACCACAGGGCTCAACTGAAGGAAAACAAATTGTCACATATACAATTCATTTTGATAACAAAGCCACGGGTATTTGTCCCAGAGAGCTATAAATTCAGAAGACTGAGATCAGCGGGAGCCGCTTCGTTAGTTTCAACGGTTAATCCGGCCATCACCTTTGAATCAGTTGAGAGCTTTGCAGTTAAGTGATTAATGACCATTTATTAAATTTGTTTTCGTTGGAACAATCTGCACTTTAACTGTGATCTATAACTTCACCTTAAAACGACTTAGAGCCGATAGCGCAATCTTGTAATTGATACAGCAACTTAGCCCGCCAGACTTGTTACATACGTGGAAACCGCAACAAACTCATGAACTAAAAATGCACATGGAAGCACAACTGAGAAAAACAGATTCAGGAAAAGGCGCGGGGAATTTCGCGCTGTTTCTTCGTTTCTGTAGACTGATTAATTGCGGTTATTAAGAGAATACCGGATGGATTAATTAATCTAAATCGGCTTTTTATCAACCGGAGCCAGGAGCTCAGTGCGGATCGGTTAATTGCGGTAAAACGCGTGGTCACCGCAAATCCTTCAAGTTATTTATTGAGTTATATTGAAATAAATCAAGTGACAGTCAAGTTTGCTGCAGTGAAAAGGCCATTGATAGCTGGCCGTAGTGTCGTCCCATGAATTATAAGCCCCGACCGGTTAGCTCAGTGGTAGAGCACCGGACTAGCGTGCGGGAGGTCGCGGGTTCAAACCCCGGCCGGACCAACACTCAGGGTCTTTAAATAATTGAGGAGAAAGTGCTGCCTTTGTAATAAAATCTGCAAATGGTTAGACTTTCTAGTCTTCTCGGATAAGGACGATAAACCGTAGGCCCCGTCTCACAACTCTTCATAGTTGATTCTGTGGGACGTTAAAGAACCCACGCACTGTTCGAAAAGAGTAGGGGACGTAGTCCCCGGTGTGGTGGTCCACCTAGAATGTGGTTATGGGGAGGGATTTGCAGTTACGGGCCTACAGTAATTGGCGCAAGCTGTTGTAGTGTCCCTGCCAGGTCTCTGGCGAAGCTAATAAAATAAAATATGAATAAAAAACATATATGAGAATATACATTCCTTGTGATACCAGTCTGTCAGTTTCAGTTAGAGACTTCACTTGAACATCGAGATATTGGTGATCATTTTCGACTTTCTCAGGGCCTTTATGTTTGATGAAGTAGTGATGCTATAGGTAAAAATCAGCCATTTTCGTCCGGGTGTATCAACCCCTCAACCTCTAAAATAACAATTGTGATTTCAGTAGTTCTAGCAACTGTTGGCAACAGTTGACCGCTTCGTTCGAAAGGCACAACTAGGGTGCAGACGTTTTTGGTCCAAGCGGTCGTCACTAGTCGCCGGCCACCTTTTTGCGGTGGATGTAAGCCCAGTCTTGGTAGGTTAAAGCAAGTGCAAACACTGTGCATTCCAGTGGCTGAAAGTTGAGCTTGAAGTCTACTGCATGAAGGTGTTTGTCAGTCATCAAGAGTAACTATCGTATTTGCTGGCTGATGGTTGAATTGCAACGTCCAGTCCATGAGCATAACTTCTTGTCCGTTGTAAAAATCAGCCATTTTCGTCCGGGTGTATCAACCCCTCAACCTCTAAAATAACAATTGTGATTTCAGTAGTTCTAGCAACTGTTGGCAACAGTTGACCGCTTCGTTCGAAAGGCACAACTATTTGAAAACACTCACACCCGGTCACTCACAAGAACCATGAAAGTCGGCGGATCGCTGCTGTATTTAAGCAAGACCGACCATGACAATCAGTTTCCAATCCTATTAGAAAGTCTTTGGAAAAAGCTCATTTAATGCATGTTTCTCTACAGTCTCCGCAGGTAATACTGTGCCAACATTGCTGTAGAAGGTATTTCTATCCGCACAAAAAGACGCCGTAAAGTTGTATGTTCGTGCCCTCAAATATTTGACGTTTCATCCTGTCAGAAACCATTATTTTGATAACCTGACCGGCCAAGTTAAAGATCGAGAAGATATCAAGCCGGATAATTAACGCCGGGGAGGGAAAGATTATTAGTTTGTGGACAAACGTAAATGCTTAAACTACACAGGTCACACATTTTCCTAGTTAACAAGATTATTTTTCGGTCCCTTGCGCACACAAACGTCACTTTGTTACAGAATAGTTACATTCCATATCTAAAAGCACACACTAACACCAAGCAGACATATCGGGCGATGAGAACTATTCGTTTATCTGTTTTAGGCGTTGTGTAGTTTGGTGCTCGAGGAAATGATTACCCACAGTTGTAGCAATAGGGTTTGGAAAACAGTGTTTCATATGAGCGCCGATAACAATTTTAACCCAGCTCATCGCGGCACACCGTCACCGCAAAAGAATTTTAAGAACCCTAAGTCTCTCATTTATCTCCTACAGCTTTGAAAAACCAAACCCAACAAGCTACATGTCAAGACTCTAAAATAGGCGAACGAAACCAGCCCGAAGTGTTTTGGTACAGCAAAGATGAATCGTCTGTAGCCGCTTTCAGCCAATTGCGCGGTGAGGTTTATTCTACGTGATAGCTACGCGATATAAAATCAGTTAAGTCATTTCCGGTGCTAATTAGCAAGTCAGTTAATTAGGCAAAGACATAAATCGCCCCCCAGAGGATTATGGCGTACTCTCAGTTATTCCAACCCGTCCTATTTCCGGATTTGGGATCAATTACTGGATCATTACTACTCACCAGTTGTGCTTTGCACTCCATCAATTCTTAAAAAAAAAGACTTGATGTTATTCTTCTTCTTCGGATTACAGTTCAGCGAGAAAAGAGTTTATATGCTTTTGGGACCGTAAAAATCAAACACCGCTTTGTGTTTCTGTGTAAATTTAATTACAGTTTGTTGAAATGTTCGTCTTTTCTGCGATGACACGAACGAGTGGAGAATGAGTGGTATGTTTGAAAGATTGCCACGAGCCGCACAAAAAAAGTACGCACTGGAAAAAAAACCTAGTCGAGGTAGAAAAATAAGGAAGCGAGAGGCGGATTATCAAAACTGGCCAAGGAAAACCTTTTTGCGGATTTTATGGGCAAACCACAACTCAAGCTAATCTGGCCAGCCACTCGAACGAGTGATACCACGCCAGCGTGATACATTTTGAAAGAAAGAGGTCCACCGTATTTATCTCTCGCACTCAACAAAAACGAACCCCTTGCCGCACATTTCTATTTCTCACACGACGTCATTGCAATTTAAAAGCCCCTTTGCAATTTACGACTCGTGATTTAACCTTTATGTCTTTCATCAGATGTTTAGCACACCGGCCGACATGAGCTTGCTTAGTGCTTATCGGAGGGAAATTATTTCATCATGCTTATCTCTCTGTTATTCCCTTCAAAGTACTTGATTCAAACAAGATCAGAGATAAAACGAGTCTTAAATTGATGCCGTTGCCCGAGTGCCTGAGTGTAATAAAGCCAAATGTTTAAAGCTTGACCCGGAATTTTTCTGCCCAAAAATTCGAGTTATTTTCTATTCGACGTCACTCGGCCCTCTTTAGCACGGGCCCCACAAGGCACACGTTTTTCTGTAAAAATATTGACGCAGGATCCTAAGACCTCTACGGAAGATCAAAAGTTACAATCCGTTCTCGAACAAAGCGCGTAAAAACACTTCCGGTTCAGTGTTTTCAGTGTTAAAACTACATTAGGGCTCCTTTTTGAAATTTGCACTTTGGTGATGCAAGTCTTTTTCAAGTTCGCCGGCCTTTCAATATGAGCCCATAAGGTGCCACGACGCTGGCTTGGAGGAATGCGTCGAAAGTCCAAGCTAAAGGCGAAGCGTGTATTGGGCATAAATAGCCTCTTCCGGTATGCACCTAAGCAATTACTCAAATTTCCGTCAGTGTGTTATAAAAACAGTTACGCCTGATCGCTAAGAAGGTCATACCTGTATGCTACTGAGAGCGATCGCGTAATCACTAACTACGACGTCCAACTGCCCTGTCGCCATAACTCGTCATAACAGCATTACCACTGTCTCCTCCCTTGGGACTTATTGTCTGCTGCTCAGACCATGAAGCTGTTGGCGATTTTTGCGCTTTGTATCGAAATCTATACGGAGCTTCGTGTCGCAGGCACAAAGTGCGGCAATGGCAAGTGTCTCTCCGTCTCTACGACGCAGCTCAAAAGCCCAGGTATGTTGTACGTCGATTTATTTGCTGCTGAATGCGTGGTGCGTTTTCGCTTTAGGATTTTGAATGAACTGAGTGCTAGCTCAGTGATATTGCGCTCTGCCCCAGTTGGTTAAGCCTGCATTTGTCCGCAAGAATCCAAGAATTATCCGTAAATTACTGCCTTGACCGTCAAAGGGGATAATCATACTTTAATCTATCTGTGACTCACTGAAAAAATGCACTGAATCTAGTTATGTGATCAAACGTAGTTCAGTGCTCATACGGCAGTTGATCTAAATATATTGTACTGCACTCTGCGAAATCTGAATTTTATGGAAGAACGATTTTATTGGAAAAAATTTCGTCTGCAAACAGTGAGAACATTTCGCGGAATGCGGCAAAACAACGTCTACGGACAGATACTTGAACATGTCAGAGCGATATTGGTAAACAGGTTTCTGTATTGCACTAAGGATCGACAAACAGTTACAATAAGTTCATGGGTCATATACTACACTTAACAACCAGGAACACAAGGATTTTTTATATTTTTTTTCGGCTTCCATATTCAGCAAGCACAAGTTGTGTCGATGAGCCGGTCATTTAAGTAAGAAATCGGGGAAAATAAGAGGCATTTCTTCGATAGTGCAGTGGATAACACCATGCTGTTATCTGTCATCGGTTGTTGTGATTGCAGTAATGTATTAAGCCCGATTCTCCTTCTCTTAGGACGTGGTTGGCGTGTGGTTAGCCATAGCTAGCTGATCGTGATGAGCTTTAAATGATCGCTCGTTTGCAGACACTTAAGAAAATCTTTGACGCAAGACAGGAAAACATGACTTCAAAACACAGAGAAATTGGGGCTGTTGAGGTCTTTGAGGCCCGCAGGAAGTTTCAAGACGGCAATGTCTGCAATGCGCAATTCTCGCGTTGTTTCAAGCCTCATAATTCATTCCCCGATTTTTAAGAACTATACGTGATTCATGTTTTTGTCCACCAAGCAAAATTAAATTGCGCCACATTTTTGTTGGCACTAAAGATCTGGGAAATGTATTTCGCCGTTTGCACGAGGCACTCGTGTCAGTGGTTCTCCATTCCATTGCAACCACATATGACACCTGGGGGGCATGCCTTGGGGTAAATGTCCACACTAATCAATCGAATGGCGATATTTTACAAGTGACGCAGGATGATCTTTGCGTGTAGTTCACTGAGAAATACCGTGACCCCAGAAGTTTTAATCCAAACAATTATAACGCTATCTATAGGCCGTTTATTTTTTTTAATTTGTTTTTTGGAGGTGGGGGGGGGGGGGGGGGGTGCGTGTATCCGAAATATTTTTCGATTGTCCACCGTAGCACGAAATATTCAGATGACAACCTTTCGAAAAAATTTCATTGGAATTGCTTTTTAAGTTGCACCATTTAGCACTTGAAAAAATCCCGATCATCCCAGATTAAACAAGCGGTATAATTCATTTCCGAAATGTAACCAGAAATTCCCCCACTTCCTCCAACCGACAGAGTTTCAAAACTGTGTGATGGTTTTAGTTGAAGTTAAACGAAGAGATGCCTCGTTAAATATAGTTTCAGCGAATGCCTTTAGAGGCACATGTGTACATGCTCTAGCTATGCAGGAAAACGCAACTCGATACGAGTCGGCTTTTTTCACTACGGCGGGTGAGCTTTGAAACGGTTTAAAATTTCTAGTTCAATATTCCGCCTTTCGGCTAACTTAAGGTTGACTCCACCTACCGCAGTCGGCAAAGGGTTTGCGGCCATTTTGTGGCATCCTGATTTGTTATAATTATACACTAATCTTTAATCTGATTTTAATGCCCCGTTTTGGATGAATTCTTGCTCTGATGGACGTAGTTAGAGCTCTGTTTAATTTGTAGCGGACACCACTGTTCCCAATGCCAATAAAACCTTTTCTAAGTTAAAGAAGATTACATTGTTTCCTTAGCGGGTTCTTTATGCTGCAGATTTTAATCTTGTTAAACTCTGGACTGGAAAAAGGCGCCCATTGTAAAGAGTTTATCTTGAATTTTTCTTTGTTTGAGAAAACAAAAACAGATTAACACATTTTTAACTCCAGCCAAGGCAAGCGTCTTGTTTGTGTCGGTCGGCTAAGATCAGTGCCTCGAAACCCGACCTCCGTCCTCCCTCTTGGTCCTTAGACAACACAATTCTTCAGTTTCTTTCTCCTATTCAATAGCTACGTGGAGATAATCACTTCTTCTCAATTGCGCCTTGCGCAAATGAGCTATCGGTTATGAGACATGGGCCTTACACATGATTTCACCATGTTGGCTCAGCCAAGTGAGCCAGCATTCTATCAGGTATCGAGTTGAATCGGCGAAGAAACGCCCAGTAAAGACAGATATTACCACAGCCTTCAGCAGCAGTAATGCACACTTTTCACCTCTGTGGCTAAGTATGCAGGAATATAAGCAAGTCCTCAGACTGTCGGCTTCAGCTTTCATTGGCCGAAACACATGTTATAACACTCAGTTTTTTTCTCGGTTTCCTTTATTTGTTGTTCCTTTTCCTTTTCAGTTGTCTTGATCTCTCTTCACCAGCTCGTTGCCTCTTTGTTTTCTATGTCTTGACGAAGGTTTGGGAGAATATCAAAGGACGTATGAGCAAAATAAGGAAAGTAAAAACTGAGTTGGCTTTGTTTCGTTCGATAAAGTTGATTTTTTTGTGTGTGTATGGGGGGCGGGTGGAGGGCGCCCAAATTATGGATTAACTTTCCGCTGAATAGTAAAAGCGGAAGATGCTTAGAGGGAGTCATTTGGACCAGGATTCTGTGGTTTTAAGTGGCATGATCTGGCTATCACCCTCCCCGCCCACAATTCTAAAAATAAAGCAGCAAACAATGATGGGTATGGTCTGTTTCAGCGAAATGAGAGAAATGAACTCGTAGATCTAAGAAATAAATGTTTCCTATTTTTGATGAATCTAATGACAAGGGTTCTTTGTGGCTTCGGACCACTGCCAACTTTCTGATAAAACTATTTAATTAAGGTATTTTCGGGTGAATGTCGGATTTTTTAATGTACTATGGGTCTGAACGCCTTCAATTCTTCTAACTTAAGAAATCTTTGCCTCAACAGAAAATCTTAGGCGCTGTTCAGTTAAATAATCATAGACGCTAAGCCGTAAATTACGCGTAAATAATTCTCGAAAGTATCCCCCATCTTGGGGTACAAAAGAATAGGCTTGACTAGAGAATATTAGCCCATGTCTTCTGCTTCATGTGCCAGGATGCAAGAAACCATCAAATATATGAGTGTATCTCTTCCGAAACGTCATATCCAACGGTGCGATGTTAGATAATACAGTGGAATCATTAATGCTTCTTGTCGTCACAGACAGATTTATATTGTTGCACATTATATAGGCCTAAACAATCAGTGATTTTCCGACTGTCACATGAAAAAGAAAAAGACTTTTGCTTCTTCCGTAACCAATAACAAAGTAAAAACAACGACTGAGAAATTTTGGATTAATTTATTCTAAACGTATTGACTAGCGTTCCTGCCTGAAAAGGGAGTACTCAAAATTGACACCACAGAGCCATTTTTGTAGACTCTTAAGTTACGTTAAAAGCTTTAAGTTGTATTTATAAGTAATTCGTGATCAGATATTGTAACATCAGATAAAACGTAAGGTCTATTTTATTTCAGTCTTTCTTTTCATAGCTAGATAAGTTACGCGCGGATAATTGCCTTATGCTCCTTCACAGTTCAGTCACAGTCCAGTTCAGTTCTTTCTCCCGTAGTCCACATGCATGACATTTCAAATATTCGCTCTTGTTAAATAAGTCCATTATCCAATGAATATTGCGCCCATGCAGAAATAGTTTCTTGACCTAGAGCTACCTCTTCCATATTGATACGTTTTAAGTCCAGTGTTTCGTCGGATTTTTTCTCTATATTTTTGTCTTTGAAATTTTAGCGACGGTATGCAATATAAAAATTATCATCGTCCCTGACAAATTAAGGAAAAATTCAAACAATGAGTAATGACGTTGAACCCACGTATTCGGATATGTCATTGGTAATTATGATATTGGTGTGCCTCTAAATCCAAGAAGAACCATACTCGAAAGTAAATTCTTATCGTAATAAATAAAATCACCAGCCAGGTCAGAGATTACTGGAGTATTGTTTAAGAGACCCTTGAAATATTTATCTATATTTGAATGCTTTTTCTTCATAATACTAAACCATGACGAAAGGAAATTGATGAAGCCATGGCATGCCGGAGTCCTTACAGACAAATTACACTGGCCGAGTAAACGCAAATAAAAAATGGAAAACGTACATGTGAATGGCAACTTCCATACAACAAGTGAAGCGCTCATTTCGGTTTGTGTCATGATTTGTATGCCTCATCAACGGCTTTACTATTCAAACTCTCTCATGCAAGTCTCTCAACTGACTACCGGGTCATGCGAACATCAACATTTAGCGGCCATTTTCTTGTGTTTTATGGCGTCATACCAAGTGTTTTTCATGACGTCATAGCTTTGTCTATGTGTTGTTTTCTCGCCCAGAGCGAGCATATGCACTGTTTGTAGTTCAACACGCACTTGAAGAGTTTCCGTTGTTATCTTTTAATAACAAATTTACACGAAATCGGCAAAATTAAGCTTCCACCTCTTTGTCATCCATAGTGTGCCTTCTCGTTGCCTTTTTGCCATAAACAAACCCGCCGCGATTATTGAAACGAAGTTCAGATGGGGTTACTAATTTCATTTCAATCCGGCCAATCCCTATAATTTTTATCCAAAGATCTATTGATTGTTTTACACGGCCAAAAGGTCGCAAAACAACCCAAAGAAAGTGGCAGATGACTTGAAAGTCACGTATTTTACTCTCACTCACGAACATTCAACTTAAATTAAAGATGAAATGGATCACCATGTTGGTTTCGTTCCTTGAGTATGGAGAAACAGATAGCACCTCAAGAAAGCCTTACGGAGCTAATGAAAGCAGACGTTTTTTTGTGTGAAAAGAGCTCACATTTTGCACTAGCTAAGGGTAGAAGTTAAAACAAAGAGGTCAAAGTTTTGTTATCAGTGTGGTTATGCTCCTTTGTTCGATTACTACCACAAGTGTACTGATTGAAGTCATCCGACAGCCGGTGTTATTGTATAAAACAAGTCGAATCGGATTATTGTGCAAGTGTTCACTGATGTAGGAAGAAAAGCGCATGCAGGATTCCATTTACTAAAGGTTTCGGCATTTTGCTGGCAGACAGCAACTTCACACCCAGTCGGATTATAATGGGTTTGGAGTTTGATTTTTTGTTGTCTGAGCACAAGATTGCACTGACCTTGGACGTACTCCAAGCTTTTATTTATTTATTTATTTATTTAGTGACTCCCATTTAGTGAAAAAAAGGTACTAAATGAAGGACTAACGTACGGACTCGAAGTCCCAGCGAGGTCAGCCCCCCAAAAACCAATAATAATAATAACCTTTATTTACCCTCGGTAGTATTTATAGCACAAAGGCTAGTGGGGCCGAGCAAATACAGAAACAAATAAAGTCAAATTAAATCAACTCAACTCAAATCAAATGAAATCAAATAAAATGTTGGTTTTTGGGGAGAGGGGAAAACCGGAGTACCCGGAGAAAAACCTCTCGGAGCAGAGTAGAGAACCAACAAACTCAGCCCACTTACGACACCGAGTCCGGGAATCGAACCCGGGCCACATTGGTGGAAGGCGTGCGCTCTCACCACTGCGCCAACCCTGCTCCCTGCTCTACGTAACTCCCTACCCACTTTCCTTTCACCTTGAAATTGGCCAAAAAGTCACGATTTTCTCTTGCAAGAGAGTGTATAGCTATATATATACCTATGTGGACTAAAGACGAATTCAGGCTGATTATGAAATTCCGTTGCCACGTATAGCTCTTCTGGGAAGACATTTTCCGAAATTAAATTGACTTCTTTCTGGATCAGTGTTTACTTTACTCTTCAGGTCTCTGCTCTCAAACAATCTACTTACCAACCACATTCTTGTTTTTGAAAAGACTAATATTGTTTTAATCCAGTTACGTTTATTTTTCACATTTGAATTGTTGTACTTCGCCTATGCTGTTTGTTGCTCTAGGTGTGGTCGAAAGCTGTTGGACAAAAAGTGTCCCTAGTCTGACCTAACGAACACAATCCAAATTTGCAGAAATACCTCTTACCGGAACAAGAAGTACCTTCGGAGTACGTTTAACAGAATAACATGATATAGGAAAGTACCATAGGAAAGTCCTGTTCAATAGCACACAATGACATGCATGGCCGCACGTCGAGATTTTATAAAGACCCAAAAATTTGAAGCTCGTTAAATAGCATAACTGTACCGTAGGGAATCATTCCTCGATAGCTTTCATTTGACTGGTCGCACTTAGGGATTTTGTCCACAACTGTCAAAACACTTAGAAAGTCCCGCTCAGGCCTATATCAATTTTACCGATCTTATCGAACATTTTTGAGAAAGCTGTCTTCCATCAGCTACATAGCTACCTATCAGAAAACTCCCTCCTCTCGCCTTATCACTGATCGGGTTTTCGCGCAAATGATTCTACTCAGTTGGCTGTTACCTTCCTTACGGATAAAAATCGTGGTCGTATGGATAAAGGGCTATTGACGGGGGCAGTGTTTATTGACCTGAAAAAGGCCTTCGATACTGTTCCTCGTGATGGTCTTTTGAAGAAGTATTCAAGACCAGCCTCTCTCGTGGTTTGAAAGCTATCTCTCTAACAGGACTCAGAGTGTGTCCATTGAAAATCACCTTTCTTCTGCCGCCAACATCAGTAGCGAAGTACCTCAAGGTTCCGTGTTAGGGCTCCTTCTGTTTATTCTTTACATAAACGATCTTCCTTTAGCCTTTAGGTCTGTCAAGTGTTATGTTATATGCCGACGACACCGTTATTTCTACTGCTGCTTCAAACATTGACCAACTACAGCTGAACCGTTAAGCCTTGATCTCAATGATGACTCTGACCGGTTAACAGCGAACGGTCTTTTCCTCAACCTAAAGAAAACTGAGTACGTTTTATTTGGGACTCGGCAGAGGCTAATTATTTCTGAATCTCATAGTCCGCTTTGCATGGAAGGGAAGGAAGTCAACCAAGTAAAGTTGTTCAAGTATCTAGGTGTAGTACTGGATGAATGTTTATCTTTCAACGATCACATTAGCTATGTAAGGTCAAAAGTTGCCAGCAGACTTGGCCTCCTGTCTCGATTACGAGGTTGTTTAACCACGGAAGCAGCAAATAAGATCTATTTGTCCACGGTACAACCAATATTAAGCTATTCGGTGATACGTGTTTTTGCCCCTTGGGAAGCGCTAACAGAAAGTCTCTTGAAGGCCTACAACGACGAGCTGCGAAAATTGTATACTGACATAGCCACGGAAACAGTACTCGAGAACCTACGCTGGCCGCCTCTTACAAAAACTATGGAAAAGCACTGTGCACTGTTAGTTAACAAGTACTTGGTCGGAGAAGTTCCTTTATACTTTAACCCTTTCCCGCCCGTGAGTGCCAATTGGCACTTATAGATTTTACTCTGTCTAACGCCAGACGATTTTACTCGTCAATGGGGAACCCCTTGGGCAGGAAAGGGTTAACATCATCAAAAACTATGTCCCCATTTAACCCTTTCCCGCCCGTGAGTGCCAATTGGCACTTATAGATTTTACTCTGTCTAACGCCAGACGATTTTACTCGTCAATGGGAACCCCTTGGGCAGGAAAGGGTTAAAGACTACTTTATGCTACGCAGCCAGAGTGACAGCCAACTCGTTTTTAATAGATGTACTAGATCGTCAATTACTGACATTATACTTCCCAACCTTCATTTAGATGTTGCTAAAAAGTATTTTTATTATTATGGTGCTTCCTTATTTAATAGTCTTCCAATGAACATTAAGACTTTGCCTCCAATGGAACGTTCCCAGACTGTTTCCGCTTTTTATTCTTAGGTTTTTTTAGAACATTTTTTAAATCCAATTTAATTTTGATGAGAATACTATTACTATTTAAGCTTCTTAATAACATTTTAGCGATATCTTTTTAAAGTAGTTAGTTTTTTATTGATATATATATAATTTATACATACTCTTTTTATTTTAGGTTACACAGGGGCCCCGTTGGTACCAGTCCTGCGACTGAAGGGGTCACCTTGTTTAAATATCAATTATTAGTAACCTTCATTTGAATCGGATCACACGTCACTTGAGTATTTCAGTCCACGGACTATAAAGTTGGAATCACATTGGCCAGCATAATGGACAGCACCACAAGAAAGTATTTCTCGTGTAATGCTTTCATGTAGCATATCAAACACGAGGGAGAGTGTTTCTTTAGATATCCAAAGTGGTTTGGAAAAACAAGGCACAGCCGAGTTCTTTTCACCAAATTCGAGGTGTCTGGATAGTTGATGAAACACTCAGGGGCACCCAACGAGCCAAATCAACCAAAAGCTGTAGAAAGGCATTTTTACGTACCTTATGGCGTTTGAAGTCTGTTTTAAGTACTGTTTTCGTTAGCTAGAAGAATTTCATCTGTTCGGATACCCTAACTGAAGTTTTAATTGCACGAAATTGTCAGGGAACAAATCTTCCTTTGAGAAAATGCAAGCTGAAAATAATGAACTTTCCACGCCTTTCTAGGGTTCTTTCCGAAAATGCTAGCTGACGCTTTTGACTGCCAAAAACAGCAATTACGACCTTTCCGAAAACCTCAGGGGCTGTGATTTCCCCATTGCGAATCTTTTAGGCCACGTTTTAGTTTCGAAAATCCGAGTACACTCTTAAATCGACGCCGAAAGCCCAAGGCGAATTACCCTCTACCGAACAGATATCTACCGAAGCTTGTCGCTGGGGGCCCCTGAACACTCTTTCGAGTGTCTGAGTATAGCTTCTCAAATAGCATTAATAATTCTTCGCGAGATTTAAAGCAGCTTCACCCAGTTTATAATAATAAGGATCACACAGGCAACCCTCCATCATGGCAGCGGCAGCAGTGCAATAAGCCAATCAGATACGAAGCAATTACATGTAGCTCGGCGTAAAGCGCGCGGAAAATAAGCGTTTGCAAATCACAATTGGTTTTGGTTTTGCTTCTCACTGGTTGAGAAAGTAGCGCGAGGTTTCCTGGCCAATCACAAAGCGGAGCAATGCAAAACCAAGCCAAAACCATAATTACTTTCGACACTCAATTGAAAACCGCTCTATCCACAAAATTTAATTTAATTGCATGACTCATGATTTGATTCTGGGAGCAAAGGGTAACAAACACCCCATTGAGCTGTACTATTCCAGACTGATAAGGCACGAAGAATGTTCACGTGACATCCCCTCTCCTCCACCCCCCCCCCCCACCCCCCCAAAAAAAAAGGCTGCGAAGGAGACTAAACCCTTTACATTTCTAGGATTTCAAATCCAAGGTACTTTTCCTTTGTAATTTATGCACATGTCTGTACGTTATTTGCAGATGAAAAACAAAATGGAAAGGCATCTGACTATAAAGATGAAGAAGACAAGTATGCCTGCTGTGCGTGCGGTGGCGCAACCTACGACATCACCTTCATCGGTAACAGCATAACTTGTCTTTTCCACCCTTTCATGTCCCCCATCATGTCACAGTTTAAAGGCGTGATCGGTTTTGAAGGAAACCAATATATTTATTTATTTATTTATTTATTTAATCGCTTTCACCATGCTTACAAAATACAAATTCAAAATACTATAAATAGTTTAATTCCTTCACAGCATTGGTAACTGTCTTACTTCCAAGAGTTTCCTGTAATCATTTTGCAAAGAACTAAAGAAACGACCACCGCGGGGACAAAAACTCAGAACTTTTGCAGTTGTCATTTTGGGGTTGTCATTTTTGAGGGGTGCACTCGAAAGGGCTTCACCTGTAGACTCACACGCTTGAAACAAAAGTGGATTAATTAATTGCAAATAGTTCTTAAGGGAAGAAATTACAGAATGATATCCCAACAATTGTTTCCATTTTTCTCTGAGTCTCTACGGCTACGCTTTACTGTGCAAAAGTCATCGCTCACTGATTCACTGTAAAACCCAAGTGGTTGCAGAAGAAGCTGCTGTCATTTACAATATCGTCGGATGTGGCGACGACAGTTTAATTTTATTTGTTTGTACATTTTACTCAGCAGTGTTCAAGAACCTCGCTTATTTAGAATGACTTTTACCCGGATTCCCGCTTTGAAATACCGCATGCCTTTTACATTTACAATCTTGAATTTTTCTCCCATTTTCTCCAAAATGCCGAGTCCCTAAGTCAAACCCTGAAACCCGAAAAACCGACTGGGTACTCTCAACACAGGTATGGTCGGTCAAATCTCTACTTCTCCAAGGCCTCTTTCAAAGGGGAAAAAGAGGAGAAATTAATCGAAGACTTTTTGTTCCTTTGAAAGGTAAATGGACAAAGGCCACGTATCCTCGTCATTTTCCAGGACCTATGGCCCGTTGGTCTCCTCTGATCGGCGCCTCACACAGTAAGGACTACACCTTATGGGAATTTGGAGGCATGGCCTCCCCAGGCGTCACAAAGGTCAGTGAGTGGGGAGCTGTTGAGATACTGGAGAGAGAGATGAAAAATCAGGGGGACAATGTCTTCAGGTAGGGCTGAGTTTGAGGGTACTTTGAAATATTCAGTAGGAGTCTTACTTAACCAATTGAATCTGATGCCCTAAGCTACCCTGGGTCCCAGAGGGTTTTGTTTTTCTTTTGCGTGTTGCGTGATCTCTGTGAGCAGCGAAGCCGCGATACCGGCGTCAGCCACGACGGCGTCTCCGTTTGCAGTTCGCTTTAGCGGGTTAACCGCTCCTTGCGAAAGAAAAAACCTCTGGAACCCAGGGTTACCCTAAGCTCGTTTTGTGACACAAATTGAGCAGCAGAGGAAATAGGAGACTTCTGCACGCAGGCTATCACAGCAGCAGACTTTCAAGTAAGCGTCTCGTTTAGTTTAGGCGTGGGCGTACGAGGAAAATTTTGTCGGGGGAGCTGAGGGTTATTTGCCCGAATGAAACTTGTATCTCACTGATGCAACGAGATTTGTTTCGGAATTCGATGTTAATTCGTCATCATCATTAGCTGAGGAAAACCCCTGGAAAACATTTCAAAAGTTCAAAACACAAAAGAGACGAGATTCACTCACTTACTATAAAAGGTATGAGGAGCGATTATTTCGCCGCGCCCCAGATGTCAAAGATCCTTTACATGTCATTTTCCACGTCTTATTGGACACATCCCCTTTCAATGTTAATTACGCCGATATACTGCTGTGGCGAATCTAGGATTTATAGAAAGGGGGTTGGAATAAACGACTGCCGAAAGTAGGAGCATCTAGGGGGGTCCGGGGGCATTCTCTCCGGGAAAATTTGAAATGTTGGTCCTCGGAAATACGATTTCCAGCGTTCAATTGCTGTGAATTCATGTTAGCTATGGGATCGAAACAGATAAGTCAGGGGGGGGGGGGGTGGGGTAGGGCGAAGGCTGCAGCCCTCCCAACCCTCGGCCCATCTCGCCCGTACGCTTATGAGCTTATTGAAAAGCACATGTACACCGGTCAGTGCAGCGCGTCAGGGTGAATCACAAAGAGTGAAACTTGCAAATGTTCACTAGTTAAGTGGTTGGGATCTTGAATAATAGTAATTGCTTTGATATCGGAAACTTTAAGCCCAGTAATGGGTTTCGCAAAACACTCGTTTACTGAGTGCTTCCTTCGAATTTAAATTTAGAATAAAATTATTGGTGCGTATGAACCAATCATGCAAGAGAGCTCAGCTAGTGCCCAAACAGATACGAAAAGATTAAAAATCGTCTCCATTTTATGCCTAAGTGCTTTTGTTCTAATGATCCATGCTTGGTTAAGATTGATGTTAGGGTTTGAACTAGAAGGGACTTCAAGCCTTTATTCTAGACAACCAGCGGAAACCCACTGTGTGTAAAAATAAAATTCAGTGAGAAATAAGGTTGTGCGGTCGACCATGAAGTAAGTAATGCACGCAAGCTCAGCTTATGCGGAGCTTGCCATTTGCTTTGTCTCATGTCTTGAGTTGGACCTCTTCATGTTTTACTGCGTTTGTTTGATTGGGCTAAGACATGTAAGAAAACGTTTTACTGTGTGCACAAGCCCAAACATTACAAAATCAGAAGGCAATACACGAGTTCAACAGTTTTTATTTTCTGGAATCCCCAGCATTATCAAGACTCGAACATTATACAAGAGTAAAGGTCGGGTGCACACCACATTTAAGGCTGACAGCAGGCGTAACCTCGTGTCAGCGCTCACAAAGATGTTCCCTAGTCCTGATTGGAACGTTGGTGTGGACCGCATAAACCTGTGTGACGGGAACTGCACGTGGAGAAAAACAAATCATCAGAGATCTTTACCCATGGGATGCTGGTAACAACAGTAACTGTGTTAATCAACCCAGTATGAGAGAAACGGGAAGGCCAGCCGAGAGAATCGATCTTGAACAAAACTATTGTGAAAATTCTGTTAGGAAGTGTTATTATTTGCAAAAAAGCAACCAACAGAATTTGAGAAGCCCCCTCCCCGAATAATGTTGTTTTCCTCCTCTAAACCTTTCTAGCAATAGCTGATTCCCAAATCCAACATTGGATGAGACGAGGGGGAGTAGTTAGTTTAGCCTGAATATTGTTGAGGTAGATTCTTTAGAGAAGGATTTTCGGACACAAAGTGCCTGTTTTCTGAAGCGGTTTTGTCCAAGGTTGTTGCTCACAGGCTTAATGGTCCCTCACCTTTCGAGTCCTTTTGTGCAAAATGAGCGCGAACGACTAGGAATTGAAAACCTGATCCGGTGACTCTTAAAGGCCTTGGACGGATCTAGATTTAAAGTGACCATTTTGCAACGGTGACTATTCTTTTCTTTTTTCAATTTTTGCCGCACAGGATAGCTCAAGGCTGCACCTGAACGGATAACCTCGATCAAGAGACACTGTGACTGTGCAGTTCTGACTTTGTCGCGAAAAATTTTGTTCATTGAAGTCTTTATTTTTTTCTTTTTTTGTGCTCAAGTCCTTTTCAACTTTTTCATGAGCTGAAATAGGTCAGTGTTAACTGGCGTCCAGATATTTCAAATACATTTACCTCGACAAACTTCATAAGTACCATAGGATAATCAATCATACTGACACCACCTTTAATTTATAAACCCTCTCCAGGTACCGATGACGGCATCACCTTCATCTCAGCCAATAAAAAATCTGAACCACAGCAACCAATAAAAAACATCACCAGATCCGCCAACCAACATTCTCACGGGTCATTTCCGGGCAAGGATGGCAGTGACGTCATACGACCATTTGGTCGGATTAGACTGCACCTTATGGACACTTCCGGTGCGTGTGGTGAGCCCAGACCACCACCCCACCCTGAAATACGTGAGTGCATGTGGCAAGCATTTGTTGGGCTATATTCAGGAATAAGTAACAATTATCTTGCGAAATCGCGCGTAATATCGTCCGATCGCCCGATAAATCAGGTGTTATTACCCAAGATTGAGCAGGATAATTGTTTTATTTTTCAACACATTCATGACAAAGCACAATTTAATGTGTTTATTCCAAAAAAAAAAAAAATGGAAAAGCCCTAAGACACAAAATTACGTATATCGCAGGATATCTGCTGAGTACGCACGACGAATATTGAGCGCGCTATGACTATATTTGGACATTGTCACAGTGTGTTGAATGATAATTTGATTTATATCCTAGGAAAACACAGTTGAATTATTGTAGCTACATCTTATACCGATAACTCATCATATCTAGTTAAGACATTTTAAATATTTTTGATATTTGGTGGTATTTGGTGCATGGATCTTCAATCGTTCAATTCTGTAGGATTTCCTTAGACTATTGTTCAATATTTAATTGTGATATTTCCCAATTGCGCCACTAATCTGTGACATCTGTGTATTTTTTACCGGAATTTATGACGCTCGAAAGCACCAATAGCCTGATTTTTTCTGCGGTATTGATCTAATACAAGAATTACAAAGAGCGTTTTTGAACCATTTCAGTTCGTAAAACCAACTGATAAACATTATCTGTGGTGAGCCAATCTATCAAGCAAGTCAGAGCAGAAACCAACTCTTTACAAACTGGCGCGCAGACCCTTGTGTCGCTTTTGTCCATGATTTCGCTTCGGATTGGTCTGGTTGGTTAACGTTTGTTCATCTTTGTCACACAAACAAAGGGAGCATGTTACTACAATTGAGCATCGAAAGTAAATTGCGTTTGCTTTGGTTTTGCTTTACTTCCTCTGTGATTTGTCAGCAGAACTCGCGCCACCTTCTCAACCAATGAGAAGCAAAAGCAAAACTAATTATGACTTGCAAGCAAGTTTGCCTTTTGGTCGAGGGTCGAGGGTCGAGGGTAAATGGTCGAGGGTCGAAAAATTCTTCAAAATTATTGGAAAATTATTTCTGAACGTCGTCAAATCAAAATTTCATATAGGCTTGTGTTTACATGAGTTTTCGGTGCCTGTTTTCGCCACGTACTTGTCATATTTGTGTTCGTGATCGAGTCCTGTGTTGTCAATAACGTTTACATATGTCCCACGGACTGTAAAACAAAACGAAAAAAAAAAAAAAAAAGAAATACAAGTTAAATAGCGGTCAAAGCGTATTAAAGCGTATTAACGGCTGTAGTCTGTGCACTGTAAGTTAATGTTAGTTTGTTCTTTTGTTTTATTGTCCCACAGCAAGAGTTCACTGCAAAGTATCGCGCTGGTCGTCATGGAGACCATGTTCGGTGACGTGTGGTTCAGGTGTTCAGCTTAGGGGCCGAGCAGTAACCCAAAATCCAATGAATGATGGGATACCATGTCCACACCTGCTGGAATCCAGGTCGTGCAGCCTCAGAAATTGTTCCGGTAAGTGCAACGCGATCTGGCATAGTTTGACTGTGATAGTTTGTTGCTTTTGAGACAGCCTGTTAAATGACTTGTAGAGAACACGAAACAATAGTAGAAATGAAGAAATAAGAAACCAGATTTGCTTAGATTGGTTCACAATCGAAAAAACTCTTAACGGTGGCCATTTTACCTTATAAATCGGTTATAAACTTAGCTGATTAAATACCTGAAATTCGTTTACCCTCTTTCGAGCCCCACTCGCTTTCAGATCAAGTTTATGCAGACACTTTGTCGTTTCTTCCTGGCTCCGCAGAGAAAACATCTCCAATCCTTTCAGCATCCTTTAACCCGCGCGTAAATCCTTAAGCCTCAAATTTGCCTCAGAATGTTCCCGCCACCACCAAACCTCCGCCGAGATGAAACGGAAATCATGGTTGTCGTTTGGAGGAATAAATCGTCAACGTCACCTTCTACTGGTTTGATGGCCTAATAACTAGTGCTTCTAATTTAGCAAGTGAGCGCTTCCGAGCTATGGTATGAAGGAGACGCATGTTGAAAGCAACAGTTTGCATACTACTTTACCCATTTGCGTTTACCCACGTGCGTGTTCGATTTCAAACTCGCACGAGAGCCGAGTAAGTTAGCATTCCCAAAATTCAGTGGGTCAAGGTACACCACTGTTTGGCCACGTCAAAACCATTCTTTCTAAAATATAAAGTAGTTTTCAACTGAGTTTCGTTAAACCAAAACCAAAGCAATTACTCTGGCCAATCACAACAGAGGTAAGCAGCACAATGAGACAATCAGAATACGAAACAATTGCATGCAACCGGCGCAAAGTGCGGGAAAATGCGTGCGTGCAAGTCGCGATTGGCTTTGGTTTTGCTTCGTATTGGTTGAGGAAGTGGCGCGAGTTTTGCTGGCCAATCACAGAGCGAAGCAATGGAAGACCAAAAGAAACGCAATTTACTTTCTAATCTCAATTAAAAACTGCTCAAAGCACACCTCACTTAAAGGTTTCCTGCTTTTATTTCTTTCCTCAATTCAAGCTACCCCCAAACAAAACTGCAAGCTATCTCCCTGGTCTGAGTGGAGTGAGTGCCAGGGGACCTGTAGTCGAGGCGGCCGATTTCGGTCGCGCACAATTCTGCAAAAACCGGGACCTGGAGGAAAGCCTTGCCCAGACTTCTTCTCGCTGATAAAATGGAGAAGGTGCAAGCTTCCTAAATGCCCCTCAGAGAAAAGCAACGGTAAGATAACGTCCTGAGTATAACTATATTTCTCTCGGTTTAACCAATGTCTGTTAATTAGCCACCAGCACTTGAAGTCTTTTTGTTCTGGAAACTGGCCATTTTGTGCGGCATTCGTCGATCCATGTGCTTATACTTTCCCCTCTCTGTCAGTACAAACAGATACCCTACCGGACCGCCTTCAAAATTGATCGAAAAGCTTGGGATTCTATAATCTAAATACCTTTATTAATTTTCCTGAAAGTACAAAACGTCCTCCTTACTAAGCTTGAATATAATTTGAAATTTGTTTACGTTGAAGAGTTTTGCGTTGTACTATAAGTTACATTGTATGTTCACTTATTTCAGCAGTGATGGTGTTTTAATATCATCCAGTGCAAGTTTCAGCCGTTTTCTCACTCACCTGCCCAGATTTTTCCGTTGGATGTGCAAAAAATAGAAGAAATAACGATTGAAACCATCGTCCTCCCTGATATTAAAAGATTTCATTCAGTTCTTTATTTATTTCGGTTTCCTGAAGATCTTAGGTTTTTTCAAGATTTCCGTCGTTCTTTTTTTTTCAGATTGTCTCATTACCGGGTGGTCTCCTTGGACGCCTTGTTCTAAAAAGTGCAACAGAGGAAGAAAGTTTCGGATAAGAAAGATTATAAAAAGCGAAAAGAATGACGGAGCTAGTTGCCCAACCAAACTGAGAGACAGAAGGAAATGTATTCCCGTCAAATGTCCAGGTTAGACTCTTTCAATAATTAAGGTGCGGGCGTGGTAAAAGCCCGGCCAAAACTAGCCAACATTCAGTGAAGTTTAAGGCGCCAGGTTAAGCAGTCTTAGTATTACTTTCAAAAGCTAAGAGATATACTGGGATCGCAGGAAACCCAAGACTGTTGGGAGAATTCCATAACCACTCTCTTCTTCCCAACCGTGCCTCTGACAGTACAACTAAACACTGAACTCCCCGATATTCAGTTGCACCGGCCAAGAACCGGGCCTTGAGGAGCTCGTCATTCCTGCACCACACGAGATCTTATCAGTTCTTCAAAGAGCAGATAATGTTTCCGGTAATCAGATGACAAAGTTGGGAAAAGGCTCACAAAATGTTCCTATATAAAGCTTGGGCACCCCGGTTTCCATATCATCGCAGACGATCGCAAATAATCGCAAAGGATTGCAAAGCAAAGTTTCAGCATATATTTCGGTCAGAAGGGATGGTCAAAAGTACGGTGCGTGGACAATGCGCGGCTTCAGTTAGTCGAGACTGTAAAATTCTCATTGAACAGAATAAAAAAAACCCTTCCAGATCCACAGGGTAATGAGCGTTTTCATTCGCTAACTAACCGCTGTACCAATAAGAGCTCTTGACACTACGCAGTTCTGATATATTGGAATTTTGTTTCCGCATCTGACGCATTTATATTGAATTTCTTCTCAGTTTTAGCCCAACTTTTTGCTCTTTTGTTTTTATTCTTGAAATGTACCCTGTTTGCTCTTACTTCGGTTTGGTCAGCATACGCTGATTGTTTTCATACATTGGATAGGGCTGCGCTAGAGAATATCAAGGGGAAATAAACTCTACCAATTGTTTGTCCCTTAACAGTTTGGAAAACAGGATCCGGCTTAAGTGCTGCATTATGTCTGGATAGATATTATGACTGCGCAAGCACACTGCAGACTGGTAGCACATGCGCAACGCTCTCTTGTGCCTTCCCACAAGGCACAGTCGTCGTCATCGTCGTCGTCGTCGTCGTCGTCATCATCATCATCATCATCATCATTGTACATCTCTCCAAAAAATTGCGATTCAAAGGAATCACAGTTAAAACAATTTGAAATTGATGGATTAAAACCGAAAACCTGTCTCATTCTTTTCATCTTGCCTTCTCCCTTCCATCGTCAAGGTCCACGCAGGTGATTTTTGTCTTTGTTAATTCAATGAGTTGACCCCGTAGCGATATTTTTTTCCCCGCCGATACGTCGTGTTTCCACGAAAAATTAATTCCTGCAAATACTCGATCGTCTGTTTCGCAATTATTTACAGAACTTTTTTAATCTACAGTAAACCAATTCTACAATTCTTTCTTTCAGAGTGAAGTGGATCGGGCGGTAAACACTGCGAACGCTGTCTTAACGGGCCACATGCCTTATACGTGGAAGGATTTGCGGCAGAAGAAATCGAGGCTGGTCTGGTTGTAACAATATGACGTATAGTTATTTATTGTTGGTTTCAAACCAAGTGGAACCTCCAGGGAAGACTTTATTTCTTATGAAAGTACTCTCACGATGAATGGAACCAAATTGCGGCGAAGAAGCGGTTTATCTCTGTCTTTCTTTAAGACTGTAGAGGATTTTGTAAAAATTCAGGAAAGCGCTGGTGCATTTCTGTTTCCTCAACGTTTTGATAATTTCACTTATTAATAGAATGGGATACAGAAAGAATAAAGTGTTTCCAATGCAGATAAGAAATGTTATTAAAATAAAGAAAAAGTTAAACTTGACTGGCTTGCTTTCTCAGCATTGCTTTGTTTTTCATCTATAACGTTCATTAAGTACGACGAGAATGTTTTTCCTCCAATTCATCAAAGGGTGTGTTTTCGTTATAAAACGTTTTGCAAAGAGCAAAGAGTTTTAAGGTGCTATGGTACCCTAGACTACTTTTTTCTCCAAAATCAAGCTCATGCAGAAGAAACCACCATCATGCAACTCGCTGCCGTGAATGACGACAAACACAATGATGTTTGAGTCCCTTGTTGCCATGGTAACAGAACAAGCTTTTGTCAGATGTCTTTAATAGTGCTTCCTCGGTAACAATAAATGAGCAACAGCACTTAGTCAGGGGGGGCAAGAAACAATATTTTAAAAATTATGTCTGCATTGATCTATGTAATGAATTAAATTTGTGAACTGACTTTGGTTATTTGCAGAGAGAAAAATCATCAAAGTTTCACTTTGCCAAAAATGGGTGTTTTTGCTTGTTCATACTATCAATCTTTCGAATGTTAGGAAAGAAGAATTAAACAGATTGGCTTTATTGTAGTTCATTGCATAGAAGGTTTGTCTACCTCAAATTTGGGCCCTAAAAATCTGGTAAAAGTAAAAGCATGGAAAGCAAATAATTTTTGCCATCTACAAATTCCATGCCAGTTTCAACTTTCAAACCTGCATAGGGTCACGAAAAACATTGCCACCTTTTCCAGCAATATCAGTGCAAAAGTGTTTGTTACATATGAAGCAAATTGAAAAAAAAATCAAACAGGCATGACAATGCACTTCTCCAGCAAAGTAATAGCATAGAGATGGGATGTAAACTGCTCAAAACTAGTGCAAGAATTAAATGATAATGTTACCTCGCAAACGAGCAGTCTGGACAAATCTTTTTTCAACTGGATCCTTTATTCAGAGAGTAAACATTAAAAAACAGTTCTTCTGCTTCCAAATTAAAGTGGAAGTTTGAGGGAAAAAGGCAAATAATAGCTCTCTCAGCTCCCTTTTTATCAGCAACCTCAACCAAGCAGCCAAACAGAACCTGCCCCCGTTACATCCTGGGAGATTCCACATATCTTTGAGCGGGAAAGGCTCCTCTGAAACAATTTACAAGACCAGGTTTCAATCCTGCACCAAAAGTTGTTCGGTACCTTTAGCATTCAATGAAACTTCCGCCTGTGAAGATTGGAGCCCGGTGAGACAAGGCACATCTGTTTTTAGGCCCCTTGTCCACGAACAACAAACTGTCAGCAGATTCAAGTGAGCGTTCGAACAAAGTTTGTTGTATTCGCAGTGCCAATAAGCGGTTCTTTGGAAATGGAAAGGTTTAACCCTTCACAACTCTTGATGATGAGCTCCAGCACCAAAACACAGTAATTTAGGGCAATTTTGACACATTCCAAGGTAAATTCTGCAAATGATTCGGCCGACCAGAAAGTAAGTTCAAATCCGAGTATAGTCACGTAATAACCTGTCATCCGCCAACTCACTTTTAGCAAAAAAGCTATGATTTCCATAAATTTTCTAGGGTACCATAGCACCTTAAGGCTAATGTATTCGAGCCAGTTCTGTTTCCTAGGCAAATCGATCGGTATTTTTTTTATTTTCCTTCCACGTGGTATTTATCATGCCTATAGGCTTCTTAACGTTATCCATGAAAGGGCACGTTGGTCATTAGGGCGTGGTCGTCTAAGATCAAAAGGAAAGAATGAGAAAAGGGTCTTCTTCTGTATGACCTGTATAACCTGTATGACCTGTATAAAGGCACCCAGCTCAATTTGAACGCGTGTTACAATATTGACACAAATTGAGTTTTATAAATGATAAGCAGGTACAATTCAAACAGCCCCAGCAGTGTCTAATTCCTAATTTCGCGCCAAAGATTGCATCAGATACCGTTATTGTTCCCTAGGGTCTCGACTGAGGTCCTTTGATTCAAAACAATTTTGTGGAAGTCAGACAATAGAGGCCCGCTAGGTACATACACTAAAGACAGTCGCAGTTATGCAGGCAACCTAAGCAGTTGCAAAAAGAAAGCCAGATTTGAACCCCAAACCTCTGCGATACAGGTGCTTTTGCCTTTAAAAGTAAACGTATATATAAAAGTTGTAAAAAAGTAATCAATAAAAAGGTAAAAAAAAGTTGAGGCTGGCGTCCAATCTCACCCCAGAGAAGAATTGAAGGGCTGAGAGTGTAAACTGCCTATGTGTAATTTTAAGGATACTTCACAAATTAATGTGATCAAGTAAGCTGAAGCCACTCAAAAGGCACTAAGGCCACGAGGTAGCGGGCATTACCCCTTAAATCTACCAAAGCAAAGATTGAGCCCAAGCATTAGCAGCCATGGACAGCTGTTTCGGCCTTGTTAGGCCTCATCAGCATGGCATAGCTAATGCTCAGGCTCAAGTACCCATATATCAATAAAACAACAAATTAATGTGATCAACATTAATTTGTGAAGTATCCTTGTCACTCCAGCCACATCCCACAAGCTTTACGTTTTCATTATGTGTAATTTTAGGTCGTTTTTCGATTTTCCTCGGCAACGAAACAAATTTTTGCATGTGATTTGCAAGCAACTCGATTCAAAAACATTTTCCGATATTTTTATTCACTGATTTTTGTTTCATTTCCGAGCAAAATCGAAAAACGACCTAAAATTACATATATGGATACTTCACAAATTAATGTGATCAAGTAAGCTGAAGCCACTCAAAAGGCACTAAGGCCACAAGGTAGCGGGCATCACCCCTTAAATCTACCAAAGCAAAGATTGAGCCCAAGCATTAGCAGCCATGGACAGCTGCTTGGGCCTTGTTAGGCCTCGTCAGCATGGCATAGCTAATTCTCAGGCTCAAGTACCCACATATCAATAAAACAAGCAAGGGGTAATGCCCGCTACCTTGTGGCCTTAGTGCCTTTTGAGTGGCTTCAGCTTACTTGATCACATTAATTTGTGAAGTATCCTTGTCACTCCAGCCACATCCCACAAGCTTTACGTTTTCTAAAATTACATATAGGCAGTTTATGCTCTCAGCCCTTCATATGTCTGCCTTATTAACATGCATGAAGCAATGCCCAAGGGTATTCTTTATGCGCAATGTGCCTTTTTGACTCATAAACAGCCCACAAGATGCCCATCCGACTTGGAAATGGTCGACTTTTTTAAATGCAGCGCTTATTACCAGTGTTTTGCTTACTGATAGTGCTCAAGAAGCTTCCTTAGCTGCAAAACAGTGGGCAACATTCTGGGTTGACTTAAAAACAGCACACAGCAGCCTTGGTTACCTTAAGCCAGCGCGCATAGATTTTGTCCGACTTGAAAACAGCACTCAAAAGATTTAGGGTTATTGTTAAGTTTAGAGTTAGGGTTAAAATTAGGGCTAGGGTTAGCGTTGGGGGTTAGGGCTAGGGGTAGAGTTAGAGTTAGGGTTAGAGCTAGGGTTGGGGTTAGGGTTAGAGCTAGAGTTAGGATTAGGGTTAGAGCTAGGGATAGGGTTCGGCCTAGGGCATTGCAAACGTTAACGTTAAAGTAAGCGGCGTATTTTGAGTCTCGCACAGGTTTCTTGGTTTCTTGGTTCCTCCGAAATGAAAAGAGCGCACAGGTTTCTTGGTTGATTCTTAATTCTTTCGGGAAGGCTTTGGCCGATATAAGTAAAGTGTTGAAGAGGGTGTTTTGGTTGAAAACGGCATACAGCAGGATCGGACCTGATTCTAACTCAGTGCTTAAAAAGCTTGCTGTCGGCTGAGAAATAGAATAAAATATTAAAGACGGCTGTTTTTACTTGAAGATAACTTTTGGCCAATACCAACAACTTCTGTTCGTGAGCAACACCGAAAATTTGAGTTAACGATCTTCAAGGGCAAAATTAAGAATTAAAAGAGTAAGCTGTTTCCCGTCGGTTTCCGCTTCGAAACAGAGCTTTGACTGGCGTATCGCGTGCTTTGATCATTATTGAAACGATTTTGAAGGGTTCATTTTCGTCGTCAAATGGAACCAGTGGAATGAAAATCGTATCACAAATCAACGTAAATGACGACAGTAAAAAAAAATTGGAACAAAATACTTAACTATTTTTGTTGGCTTCAACACGTAAATATTTGCATAAGATGTGAAATTTAATTCGTATCGTCTGATACGTAACACAACGACTTGTTAAAATGTCTCGCGTGAAAATACTTTTTTGCTGGTGTTTATCTTGCTCGAAAATACGTTTTGCTGATGTTTACAAGCCTCCATAGAATCAAATAACCGAGTTGATCGACGCAAAACTGATTTATATGTTGAAATTCGGCAGCATGTCTCCCTGTGTTTACATAACAACTCGACGACCGACCACGAGTAATATTTTCCACGCGCGCCCATGCAACTAATCCCTGTTTTCAAGATACTCATCGAAAACGGACAGACTTTTCCCTCTGTCGGATGAATTCTCCGTAATGTTTCCGAATTTTGACGAACTGTTTCACGGCTTCGATGGCCTGCGAGACAACGCCCACTTCGGCCGCAATGAGTTGTGGGACTGTTATGCCCTCCGAGAGCGAAAATCAGCCAGTTTTTTTGTCCTAAACTCCGAAAACACCTCTGCTTTTCGGAAATTCTAGCACGGCAACCTTTCAGAAATGGAACAAGACTAGCAAAACCGAGCCGCAATTGAGACGAGAGATGTTTTCAGAGTTTTTTTTTTCTGCCCGGCTCTTAATCTCTACTCCCAAACCGGAGAGTCAAATTAATCTCTCTCTTCATGGTTTGGCAAGTAGAGAAAACACGACTGGCTTCTTTCAGCCGTGTTAGACTTGCCGATCTAAAGACTTCATGATGTCCTTCGACCACCGAGCGAACAGGCAAACTGACATAATTCGATTAATCCAAACAAGCTAGCGCGGATCGAGTCAGGAGCTCCAACATAAACGTCGCGTAAGTATCGATGTTTTAACCGCCAAAGCTTTTATTCTACGTCACACTATGGAACAATCCTTTCTACCTGTCAATCATTTCATGTCCAGTTTCAGTTTTACCCTTCAGTTACGAGCATTTGGCGCTTAGTTTTCAAATTAAGAATACCCTTGGGCATTGCTTCATGCATGTTAATAAGGCAGTCATATGAAGGGCTGAGAGCATAAACTGCCTATGTGTAATTTTAGGTCGTTTTTCGATTTTCCTCGGAAATGAAACAAATTTTTGTATGTGACTTGCAAGCAATTCGATTCAAAAACATTTTCCGGTATTTTTATTCACTGATTTTTGTTTCATTTCCGAGCAAAATCGAAAAACGACCTGAAATTACACATTGGCAGTTTATGCTCTCAGCCCTTCAATTGTAAACCACCATGAAACTATGTGATATTAATAAAATAAAATAATATTAAATACGTATTTATATAGCGCTTATTGTAAGGCTAAGCGCTTTAGTGGCAGATTGTTCCAAAGTAAAGGTGAAGAGACTGAAAAAGATCTAAAGCCATAGTTTTTAAGTGAGTAAGGGACAGTTTTAAGTTTCCGTCCATCAGCGGCGGAGCGCAGAGTTATCACAGGTTTATAAGTGCGGTATATAAATCATTACCATTACCATTACCATTTAGATCAAACGTTTACTAACAAGTTTGCACCATACGGCTTTCTATAAAAAGAAGAAACAGTTCTTTTTCAGTTGAGTCTTGAGCTTGTCGTATAATGTTAGATTACTTTGAAGATACTGTACTTATATGGTATGCCGCCATGAGAAACAGATCATTTGAGCTCATCTGGGTAACGAAAACAACGTTATTTTTACTTTGATTTTCCGCCTTTTTGCTGTTTTAGGTCCAAGCAGGAAAGGAGAGGTGAAATGAATGGAAAGTGGGCACAATAAAGATCTCGTCAGAACCGAAGTTCGGAGTTCAGACAATTTAATGACGAAACATTTGCGAGAGATTAAAAAAAAAAAAGAAAAAGAAAACGGGACTCCTTGCCGGGACCAGGATTCGAACCTGGGTTACTGCGGCCACAACGCAGTGTCCTAACCACTAGACGATCGCGGCTTGGGTAGCATTGACGCGCAAATTTTGTGGGTTTTGTCCCTACTGAAATCCTAACACATCTGACGACTCCACGGTTCACTGCTTTGTCTAATTACCAAATCTTTGTTTTCTCCTGAGTCACTTCCGATTATATAAATTGTTCTAATAACAGAAAAATGGGAGCCGAGGGAAGGAAGACGTGTACTTATGATTGAAGGACTCAGGGGAGGTGTAAGGGGAGAGGGAATTGTCAAACTTGAGGGGACGGCGAGAAGGTGGTGCTCGCGGCTCTTGGTCATGTTTAGCAAAATGACAATCAGAAGCGTAAGCTTGTTGCTAAGAAACATGGCTCTGAGAGCGCTATATTATGGGATGCGTTTCGATCCACATGTGATCGCTTGATCGGAGTTGATCGCAAATGATCGCAGAAAGTAAGTTTCCATATGATCGCAGAGCTGTTTGCGATATTTACGATCGTCTGCGCTCAAAGCGGACATCGCAACGAGACAAGAATCTCTCCGGACACTGTCAGGTCACCTGTCACCGGCCGCATTTGGCTTTCTATTTGCACCTTACAGCGGGCAGGTAGAGCTGGTCCCGGGAATGTCCACCTCAGATAGACCCGGCATAGTAAATCGAACCCATTCGAACTAAATTTCAATCGAACTCAATCGAAATCAATTCATGGATTGAGTTCGATTGAGTTCGGCAATCGAACGAAATCGAACTCACCGAAAAGAAAAAAAATCAATCGAACCCAATCGAACGTTCGAACGTGCGATGAAAATCCATAACCATATCTTGGAAGGATACTTCACAAATTAATGTGATCAAGTAAGCTGAAGCCACTCTAAAGGTACTAAGGCCACAAGGTAGCGGGCATTACCCGGCCGAGCCGAAACAGCTGTCCATGGCTGCTAATGCTTGGGCTCAGTCTTTGCTTTGGTAGATTTAAGGGGTAATGCCCACTACCTTGTGGCCTTAGTGCCTTTAGAGTGGCTTCAGCTTACTTGATCACATTAATTTGTGAAGTATCCTTGTCACTCCAGCCACATCCCACAAGCTTTACGTTTTCATATCTTGGAAGCTCGAGTTACTTCAGCCCGGAGGGTAGCGCACGTGTTTTTCGTAAACGAAGAAATTCCGCAGAAATGGCTTCAGATGCACCGTGGATTGTAGGCTTCAAATGCGTAGTAAAAGGCCAGTACCAGGAATGCCGATTTGACGTCAAGGATGGCGAAGTTTTCAAGGTTTTAAAGAAAATAGGCGAGAAAGGCCGTGCATTCCGAATTGCAAACGAGCGGTCGCGGTCGCGGTTAGTAATTTGCTTGTATTTTTGCATAAAAGTAACCCTTCGAGTTGTCTTCCGCTATTGTAAGTTAGCTAAAAAAGGAAAGGGTACAACAATTTCGGAATACGCCTGCGGGAATAATAGCTGCGGTTACACTAGCCATTTTGCCCTTGGGTAAATGGCTTTTTCCCACGGGAAGCAATTTGTTGTGTGTAACCGATCTGCCCAAAGTGTGACTGCCTCCGGGAAATTTCGATGGATACGTCAAAAAGAACAAAAGAATTGCCCATGACAGTTCCAGATGTAAGTCTTACGGTTAAGAGGACCCCAAAGCGGCTCAACCAATCACAAGATTGCCAAACGCAAGGAAACGACGCCAGTGCTGTGATGATATGTGCAAACAACATGGCTGGATTTCGCACAATAATTTATTTTTTTATCGTGTGCAAGAAACGCCAAATGCAAATCAGTATCAGCAGTTTCCCTGTTTTCCTGCAGGAGGCCATTTGCAGTTTGTGTCGTCTGGCCGTACTTGTAGCCAAGCCGAAAGCACCAGCAGTAGCGGGCCTTTACCAAGTGAATCAACTGAAGCGAAAAGCCAGCTAAAGCAAGCGCTGTAGCTGGTCAAAGCATCACGGATGAATTTATTCATTAGTGCAGGGAAGCCAGAATCGATACATCGAAAACTTTAGTACAGATTAAGGAAAAACGGAGAGGTATATTCGATAAATAATATAAATAAAAGTGTCAGAGACCTTATAAAACTAAGAAAACTTGTACTCTTATTCACTATCCTTAATAATCCTAATGCTCCTCTTTGTCTTAAACGTAAATTCAATTTCTTGTCTTCGGTTCGTTCAGCTGGTTTGCGCACAAGAGCTTGCGCTTTTAATCTTCAAGTTCCCTACCCGCGGTCTAATTCTGGTAAGCGCACATTTGCTTACTCTGCTGCCACCCTATTCAATTGCCTTGACACTGATCTTAAGCAAATAGCATGTGCATCTCCTTCTCCTATTACTCTTTCATCTAGATTAAATAATTTTAAGCATAAACTCCTTATATTATTCATTAAGTTTGCTAGTAATGTTCTTCATCTTGAACAATTAATGTGTCATGAGTGTCGTTTTTCTCTTTATTGCAACTGTATTAGATGGTAATTAGCGTATATCACCTTATATCTATGTTAAACCATACATTTGACTAGTTTTAGTTTTCTCTTGTAGTAACTCGTATATTGCTCATTAGGTATTGTTCTATATGTGTATTTTGTACCGTTGTGAAGGCCGTAAGTTAGATAACTCATTGGGTTAATTACGTCACCTTCGTTAAATAAAGAATATTGTATTGTATTGTATTGTATAGAGTCAACAACAATTGGACCGGACGTGACCGCAAGTCCTGCGAATTTTACGATGACATCGATGAATTCATGGTCAGCTCAGACAAAGCCAACCCTAAAT
>JAEMWC010000893.1:37500-85000 GCA_016490735.1 Pachyseris speciosa
GACAGTTTATAAATGGGGTTTCTGTTATTGAATAAATTGAAAAAAGCACAAGAAAAACCTGCTTTGATGGGCTTGCTTTGGGCTTGTTTTGTTTGGGTTTACCAGAGCCAATCGAACTCAATCCATTAAATTGTGTTCGATTGAGTTCGGTTTCCGAACTCAATCGAACACAATCAGATGGATTGAGTCTTCAATTTGTTCGATTGAATTCGATTGGTTCGGAAATCGAACTCACTGAAAGTCTGGTGCTCGATTTCGTTCGATTGCCGAAATGAGTTCGATTGAGTTCGATTTTCGAACGTTCGATTTACTCTTGATGTCGGGGATAGAGTTAACTGTACTTGCTTAAATTGAAAAAGAAACAATCCTTTTCTTTCTCGCAAACGACGTTTTGAATTTGTTAGGATTTAATCACCAGAGCATATGTGGCTGGAAATTCCTCCTTTCTTCGGAAGATCTCAGGACATGAGATTTCTTTATCAAAGCATGGACGAAACATTTATAAATACGGTAGGCAAATTCAGGCTACGACAGGGCAAAATGTAGAAGAACGTCAACGTTTCTTTCTTCACCGTTGAATTCAGCGGTTCCGGCACTGAAGAAGCCACTTTCTTCTCATCGGATATAAATTTCGTACTAAAGAAATATAAAAAGCTTCCGACATTGAACATCCAAGCCTCCATCGTCTAGTGGTTAGGACACTGCGTTGTGGCCGCAGTAACCATGGCCAGGTTCGAATCCTGGTCCCGGCATTTTCCATTCTTTAGCTTTTTTGTTTGTATGTCTTTTTTATTTGTTTTTAACACCGCGGTCTTTTTGAAGGGTTATGGTGAAAGGGAATCAGTGTTCAAACAACTTGAAATTGACGGATTAAAACACGGACAAACGCTACTGATTGTAATGTTCCAGTGAAGGGACTATACCATATGAACATGGCGCTTCTCTGCTGAGGTAATTAGGAAACAGCATAATTTTGTTTTTAAGGTCTTATCAGGAAAGTTGAGGTGAAACGCATGGAAAGTGGGGCACACTAAGGTTTCTCACCAGCACTAAATCATGTTTAAATCTGTTTTAGGTCAATTCAGTTAAGGCCGGTGAAACGAATGGAAAGTAGACACACTAAGTTTTTCGTCAGGAATAAATATCGGCCTTAAGACATTTAACGGACGAAAATCTTTCTCACACATGCAGTCTGCCAGAAAGAAGAAAGGAAACAAAATATTTTGCCGGGACCAGGATTCGAACCTGGGTTACTTCGGCCACAACGCAGGGTCCTAACCACTAGACGATCGCGGCTCGGGTAGCGTTAGCGCGCAAATTTTGTGGCTTTAGCCCATTGAAATCCTAACACCTTGACACCACGGTTCACTGCTTTATTCTCAGAATTACCGAAAACGATCTCTGTTTTCTCCTGAGTAACTTCCGATTATATAAATTGTTCTAATAACAGAAAAATGAGAGTTGAGGGAAGGAAGACGTGTACTTATGATTGAAGGTGAAATGTAACGGCTAAAGGAATTGTGAAAACTGAGAGGACGGCAAAATGGTGTTCGCTCTTGGTCGTGTATACCAAATTACAATCAGGGGCCTTAAGACATTTAACGGACGAAAATCTTTCTCACACATGCAGTCTGCCAGAAAGAATAAATGAAACAAAATATTTTGCCGGGACCAGGATTCGAACCTGGGTTACTGCGGCCACAACGCAGGGTCCTAACCACTAGACGATCGCAGCTCGGGTAGCGTTTGAGCACAAATTTTGTGGCTTTTGTCCATTGAAATCCTAACACCTCGACACCACGGTTCACTGCTTTATTCTTATTACCAAAAACGAATAACAGAAAAATGAGAGCTGAGGGAAGGAAGATGTGTACTTATGACAGAAGGTGAAATGTAACGGCTAAGGGAATTGTCAAAACTGTGGAGACGGCAAAATGGTGGTGTTCGCTCTTTCTTCGTGTTTACCAAAATTACAATCAGACGCGCAAAATTGTAATTAATTTGTTGCTAAGAAACATGGCTTTGAAGAGCGGCATATTATGGGATGCGTTTCGACCCCCATATAATTGATCAGAGTTGATCGTAAACGATCGCAGAAGTACGTTTCCATATGATAGCAGAGCTGTTTGCGATCTACGATCGTCTGCCGTCGATCGATGATATGGAGACTCTCAAAGCGGGCATCCCGACAAGACCCGACAAGGCACGAATCTTTCCGGACACTGGAAAAAAGGATTTTAATATAGTTAATTAATCATAACATTTTAATTGTAAATAGTAATATTGTATTTTAGAATCACATATATCTATATTTTTTTAACATTATGAACCTGAATGAATTTTACAATACAGATTACCTTACCTTACCTTACCTTACCTTACCTTACCTTCACGCCTTGCAGGGAGCAGAGTTGATTTGATTTAGTCTCCCCAACTAGTAGAGCATCTGTGCTCGGCTAAATACATTTGAGACTATTATTATTATTATTATTATTATTATTATTATTATTATTATTATTATACACTGTCAGATCACCTGTCACCAGCTGCATTTGACTTTCTATTTGCACTACACAGGGCAGGTAGATCTGGTCCCGGGAATGTCCACCTCAGGTAGAGTTAACTGTACTTGCTTAAACTAAAAAAACAAAAAGTCATTTTCTGTGTTGCAAACGACAGTTTTTGTCTTTAATTTGTAAGGAATTAGTCCCCAGGGCATATGTGGCTAGAAATTCCTCCTTTTGCGGAAGATCTCAGGGCATGAGATTCTTTATCAGAGCATGGACTGAACCTAAATACGGTAGGCAAATTTCTACGACAGGGAAAATGTAGAAGAACGTCAATGTTTCTTTCTTACACGTTTCATGTAGCAGTTTCGGCGCTGAACTTGCCTTGTTCTCCTCATCAGACGTAAATTTCGTACTAAAGAAAGATAGAAAAGCTTCCTACATTGAACATCCAAGCCGCAATCGTGCAGTGGTTAGGACCCTGCGTTGTGGCCGCAGTAACCCTGGTTCGAATCCTGGTCCCGGCAATTTTTGTTCTATGAGCCATTTTCTAAACGAGTAAGGGCCTGGGAACGAGGTTTTAAAAATTATCGACTGGAAAAAAATGTTTCCACTGCATGAAAGAGTATCTCAAAAATGGTCACCTAACCAACTTTGACGCTGTTCAGTTGAATTGGAGCTGACAAAAATGCGTTTGAAAATTGTGAAAATTAGAGACTTTGTGTGGTTTGGAACACATTTTCCGAAATAGAGACATTTTTGTATGGCATTTTTTTTAGTTTTAAATGCATGTTATCTTTCAGCTTTTAAACCAAACATACTCAAACTTGCTGAAACTTCTTATTTTGAGATACCCTTTCATGTGAGAATCGATTTAGTTCAATTTCATTGATTTTCAATGAAGTTTAGTTTGGATTCGTTCCCAGGCCCTTACTCGTTTGAGCATGGCCGATTGAGCTTTAGTTTGTTTGTACGTGTTTGTTTTTTTTTTTATCTGTTTTAACGTCTTTTTTAAAAGTTATGGTCAAAAGTTAAAGGTCAAAAGTTATGGTTACACGTTGTTGTGAGAAAGAAAAAAGGAAACAAAACATTTTGCCGGGACCAGGATTCCAACCTGGGTTACTGTGGCCACAACGCAGTGTCCTAACCACTAGACGATCGCGGCTCAGGGTAGCTTTGCCATTTTGTGTTTTTTTAGCATTTAAATACTAACACCTAGAGTCCACCAATTTCCAAAAAGATCTTTGTTTTTTTCCCTGAATTAGTTACAAATATATGTTAGAAAATAGTTTTAACAAAAGAAAAATGATAACTGTGGGAACGAAGACATGTACTTATGATTGAAGGACACAGGAGAAGTCGACAAGGCACTAGTGGCAAGGGAAGACTGGCGAATTATCAAAACTGAGTGGTCGGTGAGATAGTGGTGATTACAAAACACTCAGTAGAGGAGACTAACTAATAACTATGCAGAAACGATGCTAAGGTGGTGACGATGAAAACATTGTTTATTATCGCAGTTATAACGATGGCAACGACAGCGATAACAACATTGACGATGGGCATAATGATGATCATGATGATGATGATGATGATGATGATGACGACGATAATAATGAGAACGCGATGACGATAAGGCAGGATAACTATAATGATTATTACGACGATTAGTTGGCATAGGCTTGCCGCACTAGATCCAGAACAATTAATATATCCTCAGTCGTTCCTATCAACTGGAGCAGCGACAGCGTATTTGCTAATAATTGCTGCAGCGTGCATTATTAAGAATTAAAAAGAAAAGAAGAAGGAGACCGCGATGTACTTGTGTCAAAAACTGGCATCAAACAGAAGCTGGGGCTTTTTACCAACTGATGATCATGACTAAACTGAGAATCACTGATCCTTCTATGTCTTTTATTTCGATCATGATAGTCTTAGTCACATTTGTTGTAAAGGCATGCACGGGTACTTGATCCATTCTGCGATACGTTACAGGGAGATCTCTCGTTCATCGAACGATCGAGCGCGAGCCCTTGCCTTCGTCCTCTTCTTGACATCCGCCATTTTGAGTGTATTTCAAGTTACTTACTGGTTAGTCCCAGAAAAATTGGGTGGGGGTGTGTTGCCCGCTTCCTGAAACCCTTAGGGCTATTTCAGATCAAAATCTGCGATTTTCCCTACTCTATTTCAGACCTGCCTTATAATCAGTTTCCTAGTTCAGACCAGGTTAAGGGCAATGTTTATATGCTTTTATTAAGTAGGATACAAAACTGAATGATGAGAATTAAAGGAAGCTTTTTCTAAAAATTATGCCCAATTCAAGACTAGGGTGCACTAAACATACCGTATTTCAGACCAAAGTGACTAAAAAACCATACTCTATGGGGCTGCCCATATAAGGGAGTACCTCTGGGCTTATGCATGGACATGGATGCCGTTTCAAAGCACGTTGATTGACGCAGCGGCTTCTTTGATAGTGTCGGCTCGCCATCCAAAAATCTGTTTCACTCCAACACATTTTTTTCATTTTCACGAATAGGCGGAGAATCGAAAGTCAAAATGGACGTACGATTCTCGCCTCGATACCCTAGGGCCGACAAATCGTAGCGTGTAAACCGGCCATAAGACTGAAAGGCAATTTAATTTATCATGGCCATTACCTCAAAAAGTCGAAAGGGCAAAGCTGGCACAGTGTATACGGCAAAAGAGCAATTATATCGACTAAAATCTCAAGTAGAACAACTCGTTTTGGTCAAAAATCACGACCGTTCCTCTGTTTGAAATCGAAGTATAATTGTTTTTTTAGTTTGAGCCGTAGTACTGGCCTTGTAATCGATTACTTCGATTGTTCCATGCCCAGGTTGGTTTAAGCACGGCTGTTTAAGATCGATTTCAACTCCAATACAGTGCCCCTATCTCAGTGGTATCCCAGACGTGCTGGTATCGAAAATAATGTTGTAGACAAGAACCAAATGGTTTAACTTCGGGCAGCGGGGCGCAGGTCTTCAGAAGAGGTCTACAGCCTTTGAAATGCATGTCCACCCAGGCTAGCTGGAGATCGCTTGAGGCACTCAGAGCAGACGACTGCCTACGGTGCTGTTCAAGATAACGACCTCAGTGTTAAGCTCAGTATTAGACAGACTAATGGTGGCACTTTTGTTTTATTATTTGTGACTTTCGCCTGCACTGATCCCCTGAGCCTCAGTCCTATTATATCCTAGAACAATATCCCGAATGAACAGTACATCGCATTCTTAACTTTATTCACAGACACAAGCAGTCCGCTCTTTGAAGGCCATCTTCTGTTAACCAGACGACAACTGTTTTCTGTTATTTCCGCTGACCCAAATAATAATTCTAAAATCTGTATGATGTAAAAAACATATGAAAAAATTGAGCACTTGTTTCTGACCTTAACACTGAATGACCTGAAACAGTAGTCTTCTGCATTCAAAGCCAGGGGACAAAACGAGGGATTTCCTTTTTCGAAACTTAATGAGAAATCGAAACAATTTACACTTAAATGAAGGTGATATCTTATGTAAAATCTTGAGTGGTTGTGTTAACTGATGGATAAAGAAATGACAACCTAAATCAGCTGGAAATTAAGTACTATTCAAGCCTTCCATAAATAGTGACCCGAAAATCATGCACCCTTTTACTCATGTCCCTTTAAGTTGACTTATTTCCGCAAAAACGTCGGTCAAATTCACGACAAATTCAAAGGCTTCCTCTGTAGGCCTTTTTCACCTGCTCTGAGCAAAAACAATTCGAAAGGTATGTTTTGCTTATCTCAAATCATCCGTTTTTTCTGTGCATTCCCTTCTCTTCGTCTTTTCCGAACTGTGAAGACCGCTGACCTAACCATTGAAAACATCTAAAGAATTTCAAAAATGTGCCTCATTGACTGCCAATAACTCCAGAGAAATAAGCTTCTTTAGAGCAATCATTTCAAACATTCTTGGCGAGAAAGACTAAAGATCTTCACACGAACGTCCAGTGACTCAAATGGCCTGAATCTTGCGTCAAACCATTTATACGGATAGGAACGCGACCTCTTGTGAAAGCCGGTCACCAGCGTTCCCGGATTAAGGATGTTCTGTCCTTCAAAATGGCTAAATCAGCTGCTCTCTGGATTTCCTAGACCGCTTGCTTATCGAATGCAGTGTTTACCATGAGCCAGTCAATATGGTATTTGCAGAATGCAAACCGCAGAGGAGTGTAATTTTCTAGTTGATTTTTAGAGCAAGCACGCTTTTATGAGCACAAGCGTAACAGAAGAAGCTTTCTATCGGCGCAACGCTTTTGTTATCCACACACAGATCCCTCGAGCACAGTCCTTATAAGGAAACAATAAACTTGACCCTGTGACTCGGACATTGAATGTGCACTGTGCAAATTCTCGCTGAAAAGTGCACAGAAAATTAGCGAAAGGGGGCTTCGGAATGCGACGCAGTTTTCCGGTGAAATATTTCTCGATACAACGTGTTTTAAATGCCAATCCAAGGCTGTCACAAAAAGAACGCATGGAAAAGTTAAAATGTCCTTTACAAGACGCTGAATTGCGCAACAATCTTTACTCTCATCCTTAAGAATTTAATGGTTAATTAGCCAAATTAAGCTCTTCTGATAATTTCCTGTGCTTGGGGATTTTGATTCAAGTGCTATGTAGTAAGCTAGTACCCTTTTTGTCTTCAGTCTCTTGCTACTCGAACTTCTTACAGCAAGTAAAATATAGTTTTCGGGTTTGTGTTACAGATCTTTTCACGTTATCTGCAATAGTTCACACCACGTAGGAAATACAAAGCCAAAAATGTTTTCAAAAACATAACAGTTTATCAGAAAAAAATTGATTCGAAACTTTTCCCCTTCTCGCTTCAGGTGACGTCACAGTAGTTGCTAGGCAACGCTATTGACAATTCCTGAGGGTCGTCATTGGTTCTTCTCGCTCTACGATCTGGTCACGTGGCCTCATGCTCGGTCCTCGGGCTCGTCGCTCTGTAACGTCATGGGAAGATGGCGGACCCTTTTACGGGTGGCCAAACATCTAGAGCAAGCAATGCTTTACAGAAGCGCCAAGAATCCCTAAAACGATGGACAACAAGCGAGACGGCAAAAGAATCTGCGGATAGGACAAGAAAGAAGACTAAAATTCAATTCTCGCTCGGAACTGTGTTCCTTTCAGCGGTATCGAGCGGTGACGTGGAGGAGGTGAAGAGACTTCTGGCCAAAGGCGCTGATATAAATCACCAAAATGTCGACGGACTAACCGCCTTACATCAGGTACAGTATCTGGCTTTCCTACCGGAGATAGTAAAATTGTGTTAGGAGCGAGAGCGGATTGTGTGAGAGCGTTTTTTGGACCAGGTCTGGGGTCCTAGCTAGAACCCAAAACAATAGCCTAATTAACGAATCACTCGCTCCTCAAAACACCGAGCGAATATAGAGCTTGCTCTTAGAAAGCTCATCTTTGAGGTATCCCTTCCATTAAAGCTATACCTGATCAGAGTTTATTTGAGAGAGTACATTAGCTCTGTTCGTAGCTAGACTCGTGGTCAGTAGCTTCTCTAACGGCTTGTTAACGCCTTGAACAGCACATGCAAAGCAGCACAGCAAATGGACACAAGGAAATCTATGCCGGATTCTTGGCTTGAAATTATAATTTTGCTCGGTGCATTTGGTACCGGTTTTTTCGTTTCTTACTCTTGGCATATAAGCTCGTTGTCTAGGAGCATTCCTTGTTGTATATCGTGTCCATATGCCTTCAAGTGAGCAGCTTGAGAGCGAAGCTAAAAGAGGGGTTTGGACATCGAGATCTTCGAACTAATCACTTTCCAGCGTGTATATTTACATCTGTTCCTAGCAATGTTGGCTTTTAACCGCCGTTTGTGTTCGACAGGCCTGCATAGACGAAAGTTATGATCTTGTTAAATTTTTGGTTGATCATGGAGCCCGTTTGGACATTCGAGACAATGAAGGTTGGTCGGCTCTTCACGCTGCAGCCAGTTGCGGTAGCGTCGAAATAGCACAGTAAGTTTGTGTTTGCTTTTTACATTTTATTGTAATCTACTATCAAACCGGCCTAGCATTGGGTTTGAACCGTGCTGGCTGAAAACTTTCCTTTGTTAGCGGCATTTCATGGACATTTAACATAACCAACCTAAATCTCGGTCCATGGTAGTGCTAATTTGTATCGTGTTTCAAAACATGCAAGGAACTCGAGAAAGGCTTCTTCTTGTATGTGTGAATTTTATGATCTTTGTAGTACTGCTCTTGCTTGGGCAATTTACTTGGTGGCTTTTCCTTGGTGAAATTAAGCAGAGATTTGGATACCTAAGCATGGAAGAAAAAGCCGTCAAGTTGGTTACTGTTAAATCGAATGCAATCTCTTGGCTATCAGAGATTTTATATCAAATAACCGAGGTTGTATGAAATACCTTTGAAGCGCTGTAGCACAGTTCACGTACGGGACTCTTAACCTCAGTCGCTTCTATTTCTGGGCATTCTTTCGTGATTGTAGAGGATGAAAATATATTGGTTAATAGATTTGCTGCGACCAGTTGTGGGATCAGCTTTATGTCTCAAGAAATGTTACTATACATAAATTCATTTGAATTTGGCATATTTTTCTCGACTGTGTTTTTCGACAGTAGTTTGGAGAGATTGGAGTTTGATGCTCTTCAGAAGCACTGTATTGTTTCCCGAAGGTTTCATTTTAACCAAATGAAGTATCATTCTTTGGGTTATTGTTGCAAGATTTCACGAGCGTGACTTGCGTCGAAGTACGAACGTTGTACATGTAATGAGTTCCTTGACCGGTCAGGAAAATCTGACTCAATTGTAAATCACTATCACTCTCAATAATCACTCTCAGTACTGTGCATAGAATTGTCTGAAACCTCTTCTCAGATTCATTTTTCTACCTCAGGAGTTTAGAGTTCATCTTGAGCTTTCTTTGTGGTTGATAGTTTTCTGTGTGCATCTTCTTGCATGAGTGACTCATTGGACAAAATGTAGAGAATTGAAGTCCAAGCTGTTTTCTTAAGCAAATCATTTCTGTCATATTATAAACCATTCTTTCCTATGTAGTTGACAGAGGAAATTGTGATTGTAATCTTGGTTGTGGTATGGCTTTCGGCAGAATTCCAACTGTGTAAGAAACAGCATGTTCCCTGGGTGAAATGGTGTGTAAGGCAGCATATTGTCTTTCCCCATAAACTGGATAACGTGTGTTTACTGTACCTTTACATCTTTTATCAGAGTCACAGAAACAAATATTTGTCCTGGAAAAAAATAATTGTGGCTTTGATAGTTGTCCAAAAAGGGACTGGATTACCTGAGTGCAGCTGATCAGTCATTGCATTGCAATTGTTTTAGTAGTTCTTAGAAATGCTACAGGTAACTTGCTAAATTGGTCCTGCTATATATAATTGTGGTATTTATTTTACCAAGCTACAGTCTTTCATATGGTTCATTCTTTCTTTGCAACTGCTAACCTACTAGCTGTCTATCTCTGAGCTTTAAATTAATTAATGTACTTGTCTCCATTGAAAGTGCTACGAAATCTAACTACAGAAAATTCTGTATACTTTTTAGAGTAGAAATTGAAAGAATTTATTTAAACTCTTAAGTTTATTGTGAATGATTTCTTTTGAAATCATATTCTCTCTCCTTCATTATTTATTGGTATTGTAGGGGAAATTGTGATTGTTTTGTTCATTATTTTGAGAAGAAATTAGATGCCTTGAGGTTAGAGTGCTCTCCAGTTAAGTTGTCTGCCTAGAACTTGTATAGATGTCATTTTATAGATTTCAATTGTTCTTTCTTCTCTTTTTGATCAGCTTTATACAAAAATGTCACATTTATTTTTCTTTTCTGTCTTGTTAAATCTTGGGAATCCTCTTTGCATTGTCAAAATTAACACATCCTTGTAGTGTCATGTAATGGTAAAATCTAATTTTTATCCTCTTTCATCATTAAGTTGAAACTTAAGGTAATAATTTTTTTTCAATTAATTTTTTTTCCTGGCATACTGCCTTGAGACTTGTGGCTTTTCTGAGTTGGTTCTTTTGTTTCCTGTGACAGTATTAATGGCAGTTGGCAAGACTAGTTATGAACTGACCATCAAAGGGCCAAATCACCAACGTTGGTTACTCACCTTATAACCTCTGAAGTGGGAATAAACAGAATTAAAATAAACGCTGTTGTTTTCATAGCTGAGAGTAAGAGCTGAGCTTCTAGCCAAGAATTGTTGGAAGTGTGTCTGAGCCTTGTCATTCTCTGGCTTAAAGCTTGGTGATTCATATGCTATCTCTATGGCTTCCTGTGATAGTTTTTATTTGCTGCAGTCCCATTAATTATTTTGAGTTGTGTATTGTTTTAAAAGGTCACTTCTCCTTCTGGTAGTCAGAGACTGTCTACATATCTGGGTCACTCCTACCTATCTCTTCCATTTGGATGTTTGGTTACAATCTCAGAACCTTCTTATTAAGAGGAAGTCAAGGGGTCAAGTGATGTTCAGTTTCTGGTTACCTACAGTACCGCCTGAAAGTATTGACCCCTTTTCCGCGTCTTTGCCGCGTGACCTCCTCGCGACTTTCCCTCGGTATTCCCGCGGCAGGCCGCTTTTTTGCCGAGGGAACTTTTCGGTCAGGCTCCAAAGTTGCCGCGGGAAAGTTAACCGAGGTAAAACCGAGGTAATAAAATACCGCGGTCGAGTTTGAATAGGCGTTTGTTTCCTTTGTGTTTCAAGTGACAAAGTAGCACCTAAAAGTTTCGGCAGGAAATCTTGAACAGGAAGGACAGTCATGGCCGCTACACATAGATCTATCAGCTTTTTTGATACATGGGCAGAAATGATTCTGTTGTTAGAATCTGACCATAAATAAAAATTTTTGGAGAAATATTTTGATTGTAAATTATTTTGATATTAGCGATTGTCGCGACTATTTTGAATCGAATCTTCGAAGCGCATTTATGCTCGGTGCGCTCGCGTGGAGTTCGGCTTCAAAGTTTTATTCATTTACAGTGTGTGCTGACCTGTGGAATGTGACCTGTAAACAGATCTGTTGGCATCTTGATGGAAAGAAAGAAAGGAAAGAATATTTCATTTTGTGACACTCAGAGCACGAATATGAAATTTACATGTTATGCTGCTCAGAGCACGAATAGCAATTTACATGTTATGTCTCAATGTCCGGCAACCGGACAGGAATTTTGAATTAAGCTTATCACAGATCCAAAACGTTGTTAGATTGACTCGAAGTTATTTAGAACTGAGATATTAAGGGAAGCGAACAAATTACCAAGAAATTCAAAGTAAGGCAGGCCGAAACTTCAAAGAACAAATCCAAATTCAATTGGTCGTTCGTGCGTATCGGCGTTTTATGCAAATTCGAGCACGGCACGTGACGACAACACAACGTGAGCTCCGGAGCAAAGATGGTTCGAACAGCAGAGTATGTCAAATTAAGAATTTTGTCGTTCTATAGACGAAATTTTAAAATTTCCCAAGTTGTCCGCGAATTAAGTTTAGAAGGTCTGAAGAAAAGGCCATCCGTGAAGAATGCCTCAGCCGATCCAAATGAAATCAGCAAGCGTCGTCAGAAAAAACTAAATTAAAAATTTTGAGGTTTTACCTCATCAGGTTAAAGACATTTTAAAGATATATCTGCTTGGATGTTTTCAGCTCGGTAGCATGCTTTGTTTTGAAAATAAAGCAGTCTGAATTTAGATTTTTTTACAATGCCAGACATCGTGGTTGCATCTGAGAAACATATCACGTACGCGAAAATATCGATTTACGTTGTGTTTTGGAGTTCTGAATAACCAATATGTTAAGAGAAGTGTCTATGCGAATGTTTTGAAGTTTAGCAGAGAGAAAAAATCTTTTGCGAGAGGAAAAGTGAGCTCCAGATGTTTCCAATGGATTTCTGACCGCCATGTTGGGGTTTCTCACAGGAACACGGTGCCAGCATGGCGTCTCCATACTAAAACCAAAATTTTGAGTACCCTTTATCGAATAACTCGAGTTTGGAATATCGCACAGCGCTGAAACTTTGATACTTTTTTTATATTACTCTTCTACACTATCTCAGTTTCTTGACTTAATTTATTGAAAGATAAGTGATTTTATTTTTTATTTGCGTGATACTTGCGTCACGTGCAAGTCAAGAATTGGGATAAATGCCGTACTTCACATGTGAAATATGGCGTTTAACCAAGGCAGGCGTTTAACCAGGGCAAGCCCCTTAGCGTTTCAAAGACTTCGATTTTACATTATATAGAGGCCGGTTCAGAAATTACAACTCCATACGCAAATCGCGCACAGTGTAATTTTTATGTCCGTGAATCTTCGCACCTTACAGTCCTTCCGCTTTTTTGACACCTGGAATTAATCGTCATTGTTCTTTCCCCGCGGCATTACCTCGTCTTTTCTCCCGCGGTATTCCCGTGGCAAAATTGTACCTCGGTTTTCCCGCGGGAACAATTTTTTTATACCGCGGTGGACGCACGGCCACTACCCGCGGCATAGACGAGGTATTGCCTCGTCCCGATGGGTCAATACTTTCAGGCGGTACTGTACTGAATTGTAGGACAGTAATAGCAGTACTGGCTAGTACCTGTACGGTACCCCACAGCATGTATTTATAGCACAGGTTCATTGTTGTAAAGTTTTAAAAGTGAAGTTGAGTCTACTAATTTTGATACGTTTTAAGAGTTGCTGCTTCAAACAACTGTTGAGGCCTGTTCCCATATAGTTATATAGTGCCTGGGGATTTTCCAGGCATCACTTTCACATAACACCCAGGCAATCCTCTGGCCAAAGCCTTTTTTGAGATAGAACAGACAATCATAGTTCTACATATAGCTGCATAACTAGTTTCCAATGTATTTCGTACAACTTGTCTACAAGGCAATGAGCGTATCTTACGGTAGAGTAATTTTACATTGACTTGGCCTGTATGATTTCAGGTCATCTTCTACAATGTCTCAAGCTTCTAAGTATGTGATGTTAAATTTCAATTGCATGGGATCCATCCTTTCTCCAGATTACTTTGTTACTTTTCTCTGGTTTGTGTCCTATTGTTTGTCCATCATTTTTAGGATGGTCCACTTTATGCTCGTATAGAACAATCTATATTTTCCCTGATTGGTACAAAAGTAGCGTATGACAAAATGTTTTATACAATCTGGTAGTAGATGATCAATGAAAATGCGCTTTTGGTTGTAGACTTTCTAGAGTGGTCAGTAAGGGCCATGAGCTGTAACAGGTATTTGTGTTGGGTCCTTGATGTTGAGTTTTGCCAATTGTTTGAAGCTAGTTGAAGAATTTGGCTCCCATCTTGATGATCACAGCCCCATCCCTGCTGCAGTAGTGGGTAAGAGTGTCCATTAATGTTGATTTCATGGGTTACTACATATGTTGAGTGGTTTGCAGTTGAGCAGGGATTTTACACAACTGTGTTACAAGTGAACATGCATTTGGTTTGTCTTCTGATTGGTTCTATTTTTGATGGTTCAGGGGTGTCACTAATTGTCTGAGTTGTTGGGAATATGCAAAAGTTTCTGGGGATTCCAGTTATTGTGGTATAGTCCTTACATTGTTTTCTCTAGTGAGTTAGTTGAGTCTCAGGTTCTAAATTTCTTGGGCCCATCCCTTAAAGTGCTACTACGATCAGAAAATCACTTGTCTTTTTTTTTCAAATTTCGAAAGTGTGTTTGCTTAATACTCGACTCGCTAAATTTCGAGCTTTAATTTCAAGCAGATGACTGTTTACTTTGAGTACAACTTTCTAATTTAACGGTCCGCCATTACTCACGTTCATAACTGACTGATTAGGCCTCGGAGAGCTGGATCCAGGATAAAATGACGTCATTTACTCACTGGTTTAAAATTGCAGTGTGTGAATGCAGCTTATTAAGTATGCAAAACACGAGTTTGAGAGTCTGAAAGCTCAACATTCCCGTGCTGCATACTAAATAAGCCGGGTTTACACACACTGCATTCTTACGCTTGTGAGCTTTCTACGTCATCATGTCCTCGATCCAGTTCTCTCAAGATTTTGAAGTTAGTCATTTTTCTTGGCCACTTTGCAGCTATCATGGTCCTTTTAAAAATGCTATACTATTTCCTTAAAATATTTTTCCGTGTGGTTTGCTTGAAAAGGATAAGAATCTTATAATTTTTGAAATAAAAATAGGTGCTTTAGTAAATACTATTGTTCCTGTTCTCTGTTTTTATTTTGTTACTCTTTTGCACTGTATACATGTTGTACACTTAATGGAAGTCACTAAATAAATGTCTAACTGAACTTTTCCAGTTATCACTAATACTTGCTGTGACTGGATATCCCCTATCAGTTACAGTGTATAAGTTACTGCAACATATGTCAATTATATTCATCACTTGGATACAGTACACAGATCTATCAACTCCATTATCAAGAATTATTGAAATATGGTACAAATGAGTTAGCGTTTGGCTATGGGTTGGAATAGTTAGTTCAGTTTGCACTGCACTGTCTGGAGTGTTGCCAAATTCCTTCACACTGCTTGATTCTTTATCATCACTGCTTAAAGATTATTATGCTGGTGTTATGGGTCACGATAATTGTATGATTCCTCTATATAGTGTAACCCTGATATGAAGAAGAACAAGGAGTGGTGGAGAATGTATTCAATTTATCTGGGGTAGTAAGCAAACCCCCGTTATAGCAAAGTCTGTGCAGAAAAGACCAAAGTCCTCAGTATTTCAGGGTTTGCTTGATGATTAATTTGATTTAATCTTTCAGAAGATCATAAAATTGATAAGAAAAGTGGATAGAGTAGTGTCATTTTGCCCTCTGGAACCATAATATGAGCTGTTGACCCAAATTTACCATCTTTTAGTTGGAATATAAAGGATTAAAAGATTTCTGTGTTTGTGGATTTGTTGTGGGATGAAATTTATTCCCCATGCTGAGGTAACCCATAAGCTCAGGATTCTGGATTGTGTTGTTTTATGGTATTTGTTGTATTGAGGTTTTTTTCCAATCATTCAACTGTCAATTAGGACAGGCTGAAGAGTATTGTTCCTCATACAGAGTAATTTCTTACATAGCTGTTTGTTTATGTTATATTAAAGGGTTCCATCCAACTGCAAGGAAGAATTCTTTCTTTCATGTTAATTCTTTAAATATTTGTTAATCTACAGTATTGTGCATCGAAATTTGAAAGGATTCGCTAAACATTTATTCATTTGGTTTGAATTTAGATTTAGTAGCCCACCAACAAAAAATACATTGTAATACCCTGTATCCAAGCTCCTGATATATACCAAAATCAAATGATGCCAATAAATTTTGGTTGTGATGGCACTGTTAAAGTTCTATTTTTAGATCATTTGCCATTGAATTTTTGAAAGTTCAAAGTTCAAAAGTTCAAGAAAGAAATGACATGTATCAGGGAAATGATATGGAAAGAAATATTATATGCAGGTCTATGAAACCCTGCAAACCTGAGATTACCTTAATCCTGCTTGGCACAACTCTGTCTCACAGTGTATTGGGTAGATAAGTGACGATCTGGCCAGCAGCCCAAAGCTTAAGGCTGTTGACATTGCAACCTGTGATGAAAAGGCACCAGACAACTGAGTTTCTTTCTTTTCCTTCTCGTGGTACCTTCTCTGCCTCCAAAGCTTTTTTCTCTGTACTGATGGCCTTTTCAGATTGCATGAACATGTGATTCTATAGATATTATTATAATCTTTTATTTTTGCCTTTAATATGTTCCATGCAGATCACATTTGAACTACTCTTAAGTCTGTTTAGATATGACATTTAAATTATCAAAAAATTGCAATTCATTTAGGCTGCACAAAGTGACAGTTAAATGGTTTGGTGATTTTTAAACACCAACTCTTTAATGGATTGATACTACCACAAATTTTTGTTGTTTTTTTGAAATTGGTATCAAAAATTTTCCCAATTATTTCTCAACAAGCTGTGGTCAATTTTTGGACAAAAAATTATTGAAAAATCAAGGTGGCTCTGAACCCAATGTACTGATTTTTTTAAAAACTTTGCAAAAAGGGGAATCTTCATAATTATGCTGATTGCAATTAAATAATGAAAAATGGGGGTCATCCAACTCATTTTTAAGTTACAGGCACATAAAGCCCAAATAAAGGGTGTTTCTAAGGGGTTGTACTGTTGTTATGTTAACCTGATATGTCAAAACAATGATCACAACTTGTTGAGAAATAATTGTTACCATGTTCAAGGAAACAAAAGAAAAATGTGGGAGTATCGATCCATCAAAGAGTTGATGTTTAAAAATAATGAAACCATTTTGAGCCACCTTAAGCTAGCAACTGAGTTATACCATGTTGATACAGCTATCTCCATTGCTAATGATGTTGAATCTCTGGTTTGTGTTTCAGGTGTTTGATTGACCATGGGGCTGACATAGCAGCTGTCAATAATGAGGGGGAATTACCTCTGGATCTTGCAGAGGAAGAAGACATGGAAGATCTTTTAACAGATGAAATTGAAAGATTAGGTAAGCTACCAAGCCAGCTCAGATGCAAAAAACCACATTAATCATTGTGAGGTGAAGGAATTGTATAAATGTAGATTTAGCTTTGAAATCCAAATTTTTTCCGTATGTAGTAACTTTGCTTCTTGCATTACGGCTGTTTAGCCTATAGGATGAAAAAACACAAACTGATAATTTCCTTTTTAACCATAGGTTTGATTTTAAAAAGGAGGTAATTACTTACGTCAAAACCTCAAATGACTACAACTCAGAGAATTGGATGCCTTGGTGATTTGTCATACTTCAGTTTAAACAGATTGCAAAAAATTTGTACATTTTCTGAGTTTGCTTCAGATGTCATATAAAAGTCATATGTTCTATGTATTACACGGTGAACCAGATTCAGATTTCAAGGTCAAGTCACCTCTGATGCTATTTTGCCATTGCTATTCATTTGGACAAGGTTTTCCTTTTCGGCCGGCAGCCAGTAATTTTTGGCACCTGTGTACAGCTCAGTTGTCGGCAATTGCGCAATAAAGAATCTTTGCTGTCAATAATTTTCGGTCTTAAAACAAAATAGATGACCTAGATGGTGGTACCTTTGGCACTCCATTGGCAACTAAGTAATGCACCCACTATTCTCCACTTGCTTATTTCAAGTCAACTGCAACTTCATTTGAAAAGGAAAACCCAGTATATAATTATCTTGGCAATCAGTGGACCTTTAAAAAGAGGCTGGTAAACTGGTTAAAAACCCATAGATCACAACATTTTTATTGTGCCCCTTTTAAACTCCCTGAATCTAACTTTGTTTAATGTGAGATCCACCATCATAAAATACAACTGTATGTTGAGTTTTGAACATTGGGGCTGAGGTTTTCAAAGTGTGGTTAGCACCAATCCAGGTTAACTGCCAAACTTTCTCATGGGATTGATGCACAGTTCAAAATCCACACAAATGCAAATGTCTCCTTTTTTGAGGCTGCATCCCTCAAAACCATATAAACTCTTAAATGTTTTTTACAATTTCTGTGATATTCATAAAAATGGGCGAAGAAAGTGATTTTCACCTCATTTATATGCAATTAGTAGGTGCACAACTGGATTTTACAGTTGTCATAAAACTGCAAAATATTTTTTAAAGTTTATATGGGTTTGGGGGATGCGCCCTCAAAATTAGAGACATTTGTATGGATTTTGAACTATGTTTTAAAGTCCATAACCCATATATGGGTTTGGGGATGCGCCCTCAAAATTAGAGACATTTGTATGGATTTTGAACTATGTTTTAAAGTCCATAAGGTGGTCTCTGTTCAACCTAAAAGCATCAAACTTGGTCAAATGGCCAATCTCAATGCTATCTTTCATGTGATGGTGTCAATAAAGTTTGAAACTTGCCCCAGTTCCCTGAGCAACTCTGAAATGGCTAATGATCCATGTTTCATTGTTAGCAATGTCACAGTTGCCAAGAGGTTGCAATTTGTAACATGAGGTTATATTTTGAATTGAAGTTTTCATTTGCCCCCACTTAAATATTACTTTCCCAATGGGAATGCAACATTCATTATCAACTACAGTAACTCATGTATCTTTCACCTGGTTAAGTATTGGTAAGTTTATTTTGTTATAGTGTATTACTGATTGTTTACAAACTGTCTCCTTTTTTTCTTGCATTCTAATTTTGTATTGGCTGTTCAGCTTTCTGTTCCATTGAAAGTATGCTTGGATTTTAAATTAATCTATGCTATCAACTCATTGCTTTGTGCATCTTTGCATTGAGCTGGGGCTTAATATTTGTTTTGGAGGGGGTGGCATGGGTTTAAATTTTTCAAACTAGTTTGATGTCATTGATTTGATTTGATTTGATTTTAATGAGCATGAGACAGCAACCATTAACTTCTGGATTTTGTATGTTACGACAAAGCCTCTCTAGATTATTGTTCAGATTTCCTCTTTTCCCTTTCAGGAATTGATGTAGAACTAGCTAGAAGTATAGAAGAAAGGATAATGTTAGAAGATGCTCAAAGTTGGATGAATGGTAGATCAATAAATGAAATTAAAGATAAATCAGGTACCTATGACAGTTCTATATTGCTATTTTTTATTCTTTACATGTATGTAGAATTTGCAAAGTACAGTGCAGTGCAGTGCAGAATAAGCGACCCAAAATATGCATGTGACACTCGTCTACCCAAATTGCGTATATGCGTCTGTGTTTTTTTGACATGTGCATCAAATGTGCGTAACACCAACGCTCTTTAGTATGTATGAGCTAGCTCATTATTGTTATTTTCATTGGGCTTTTAATCCAAGGAAAGGGCTATAGACCTTTTTAGCTTGTTGATTTTGTTTTCCCATTGTAGACCATGTGATCTCCCCAAGGGGATTTGCCTTTTGTCTTTTCATAATTTATGCGTACATATGCACATGAATAAGGAGAAATTTCAAAGAAACAGTTCTCTAGGGTAACATCACATGGTCTACATTGGGAAAACAAATCTACAAGCTAAAAAGGTCTATTGACAGGAAAATCGTTGGTTGAATTGGTTGGCTGTTAGGTTGTGTCAATGTCACAACAAACTGCTGGTGCTTGAGTATAAATTATTAGCAAAATGTCTGGCACGATAATAAACATTTTCTGCTGAATAACAAATAAAAGATATTTTCTCACGAAGTAATTTATAAATGATAGAGCCTTTTCCCGTTTCAACCTCACTCAACCAGAACAACAGGAAAAGACAAGAAACGACACACTGGCGAGGCTATTTGCTTGCTACAAGACAGCCTTGGAATGTGTACATGTCACATCAAAATCCATTTCGTTGCAAACAAAAGAGTTAAAGAAAGCAAAACACATTTACTTTCATTGAAAGTCATATACGACTGTTGTGGAAATTGTTGCTTTATCGAACCAAGTGTGCGCTCACATTGGTAAATTTTTGTCATGTGCTAGGCAACCAGTAATTTGAGCTTGTGAATGCCGTCTTGCCGTCATCTTGTGGATGGAACGAAAAATGAAATCAATGTTCTTTGTTTTCATTTTTACAGGATGAGGTCAATATAGTGAGGGAGCAGGTTAAGTTTGCTTTCGTTTGATTCAAAGGAAAATGCATGAACAGTGTTTGTTGATGTAGTGATTCGCACGCTCATTGTTGTAGAATGATGTTATGAAAACAATTGCCGGCTGGTATGGCGTAGTTTCACAAATGTGACCCTATTTGGGAAAACCGGGCTTAATGAAAATAGCATTGAAATGCATTTCAATCCATTTTGAATGCATTACAATGCATTGCAACACTCACCAATGATTCGTAATGCACTACAACGTTTACCAATGAATGCGGGCAATTATTTCAAATGGTTCAAAATGATTTTCCAACATTTGTCAATGCACTGGCAATGTTTCCAAATGCTTTTGTAACGTTAAATAATTATTATGCCTAAAGTTCAACGCAGGATTCGTATGATTATCATTAACGATCAAAACTGAAATGCTCTTTGTTTGTCCAGTTGTAAAAGTGACAGCTCAGTAGTGTCAACTCTTGAAGTTCAAATCCGTGTTTGTAACGTGCATTTCTTTTTTCCCATCAAAGGTCACTGGCACTGTGATATTATTGCTGTATCATTAATTTGTTGAAGACTACCGCTACTGACAATCGTTATATTTTCAAAGTACGATCTCAAACGTCTGGCTTCTCGTGACACCGCGTGATTGTTTCTTGCTTTATCTGAAGAAACATCCACAGGAAACGGTAGAAAATATTTTATCAGTGGCAGATCTATGTCACGTGCTAGGCAACCAATATGTCACTCACTCAAGTTTGCAGTCACGTTTGAGAGCAACGTTTCGAGGTTTCTTTGCCAGCATGGGAGAGAACATTGTTTACCTTTTTGGTATGATGTTAATATTAACAAACAGCGCTTATTCTAAGCCAAACAAAAAAGTTGTTTTTGAGCCCATGTCACTTTCTCCAAAAGCCAGTTGAAAGCTAGCTGAACAGCAATTTGCAAATGTTTATGTTTATTTAACCTTTGTGAGAAAATTCTCACAAAGTATGTGGTAGCATGGAAGGCAAGCGAACTTTCTCAGAATGAGAATAGCAACTGGTTGTGGTATTGTTCGTAGTTACTGTAACACTGTCTGCAATGAACTGGCCAAAAGCGAAAAATGAATGCATGTTTCATGATGTTCGCTACATCCTAGCAAATATTAGATTGAATTTCACAGGGTCTTCGAAAATTTAGATTTGTTCCTGGTAAAGTGATAATTTTACTGATTTTTCCACTCAATATCAGTGGTTCAGATGATGATCTCAGCAGGGTTAATCAAGTACAGCTAGCTGATAAGTTATCTGTTGCTATCACTTCCCTGTTTTCCCTGCCATGCTCTGCAGTCATGCATGGCTGAATGATAATTCCTCGCTCGCCACTCAAATACACCTGCACTGCAGGCTACATTAATTGTGAATTATTAAAAAACCAACAAACTGATGTTTCATTGAAATGCATTGTAAACGATCGAAAACATTTTCTGAATGTTTTGAAATGATTTTGAAACAATTGGAGAACGTTGCCAACATTTTAAAATGCATTGAAATGTTCTTTAATGTATTCCAGTGTTTCAAAATGCATTGCGATGAAAAAACGGTTCAACACAATTTTCATGAAGCTGGGTTGTCCCAAATAGGGTCACAAATTATAAACTGGGAACCATGTAACATTCCAAAACAACTATTGCAAAATAAATGTAGCGAATTGTGACTGCATGGTTGTTGCAAAACCATGTCAACAATGTTTACATCTTACAGTCAAACTTCCGACTTGGCAGTTCATCGAAAAAGCCGGTCGAACTCGTCAGTACTCAGTAGCGGTGAATAGTGAAGCAAGTGGAATATTTAATGAAAACAAGACACCGCTGCAAGAAAACAGCAATTAAATTGTACTTGTAATTGTAGTTTCTTCGGTTGTATTTCATGGGGTTGATCTTTTTCCATTTTCGTGATAACAAGCGAAGTAAATAAGACCCACTGAAGATGATCATGAAAGAAAAGTTGATTTCCACAACAAATCATCGAGTACAAAACAGTGATATCTTCGTCGAATGTTCTGGCTTGTTGAGGCTTGATTTTAAAAATTCGATTTTGTTGTACAGGGCATCCCTTAACAAAATTGTAGTGCCATTGGTATACTTTTTGTATACAAATAGTATACACTATTAGTACTACATGGTAGTGGTGTATGTTCAAAGTATACACCAAACATACATCATACAAAATTTCCTTAAGTCATTTAAAATTGATGTATACTCTGTGTATACATGACTGATACATTAGATGTATGATGTATACTCTGTGTATACATCTCTGCTACATTGGGAATATGATGTATACTCTGTGTATATGTCACTGCTAGATTAGGTCTGTGATGTATATGAAAATGGCAACTGATTGTGGTATTGTTTGCACGTTACTGTAACACTGAGTGTGGTGGTGTATACTCTGTGTGTACATCACTACTACACTGGGATATTAGTGTGATTAAACATGCCCTGGTTCCTTACATGGTTTTAGTCAACCCGTTATGCAGAGAAATTTGCAGAGGGCCAAATGTATACAAAAAGCATACTTTTCTCTTGTAGCAATGGTATGAACATCATTTTACCCTCTATACAAAAAGTATACATCCAGTGTATACCATTAGTATATGTCCTTCTTGGTATGTGTACTTTTTTATACATCACAGTGTTCCAAATTACTAATACAAAAAGTATACATAACATGTACAAAAAGTATACATGAAATATACAACAAACATACACAGTGCAGTATACTTCATGTATGTTTGCAATATACAAAAAGTATATTTCATTTTAAGGGATGTGTGATGGTAACTTGTCTTTTGTTTTGTGGAGCAATGAGCCACAAAGCAAAGGTATAAGAATGAATAACAAAAGTAAACATGGACATCAAATACGTGTGTTGACACACACACTTCAAGATGCATATACGCAAAAAATGTGTGTGCCCTTTACACTTATTTCTGCACTGCACTGTAAGTTGTTTCAGGAGGGCCAAACTGATCTATGATCAATGGTAGCATCAATGTCAGTCTCTGATTATGTCAGGGTTTAACTTTTAAACAGAGCTGGAGTCACAGAAAAAATTCTTGACACCCTTCTCATACCTTTTTCTGGTGAAAGTCGGAGTAGTAGGCAAATTTGTTGTTGACAGGTAGTGAAAATTGCCTGCTGCCTGCATAAAAGGAAAACCCTTTTAGCCCTTGCAAAATTGTCATTTATTTCATCCAACTGACATTCAACCTATCCAAGAGTAATTGCATCACCTGAATGAATTTGGTACATGTAGTTCTCCTTCACAAGTATTTCAATTAGTTTAGTTACACAGCTGATTATGCTGAGGTTAAGCTTATAAGAATGAAAAAAAAAAAGTTGTCATAACGTAGTGTCGTGCATTCTTGCAATGAAAGTGTTTGATTTACATTGATACAGAAGCAATCAGTTCTTGCTAGAAAGCCATTGGTTCCCCAATGAAGTGTACAACTAACCCAGAGGAATTACCTTTACATTTTTAGGTGCAACTGCGCTACATGTTGCTGCCTCAAAAGGTTATTTACAAGTAATAAGGTAACTATTTGACAATGATCTATGTTTTGACTAAAGGTCAGATTAATGTATATACATATGTATCTGAGGAAAATGGTCGTGAGTATGACTGCCATGACTTTAATGACTTCAAAATTGTTACCAGTCATGTGAAAATGGATATCCAGGTGAGAGGGGATGGCAAAGTGGTGGGAGCACTTGCCTCTCACCTATGTAGCCCGGGTTTGAATCCCAGATGATGTCATAAGCGGATGAGTTTGTGTTGGTTCTTGAGCCTGCCCTGAGGGTTTTTCTCTGGGCAATCAAGGTTTCCTCCCTCAGAAAATCCCAGCATACTGCTTATTCGAGCTGGCTGAAGGCTTTGCTCCAAGGACTTTGGACCGTATAGCAGCTGCCAGAGGCACCTTGTATATGTTTTCTGTTTGACCTTGTTGAGCTGCGTCCCTGCTGTACTTTGTGAGGACCATTAGCTGGATAGTTATCATTATTATTATCACAGGTACTGAATGGATGGTCAGTGGGTGACCAAGCCATTTGAAGTGGCTGTTATGAACATCTGAATGGCTGAACAAAAAAAAAATTGAACAAAATGTTTAACCTGCCTAACAGCTGAAGAAAAATTTTGAACTGCTCAGGATGCCCAGCTGACTGGCTACAATAAAATTTTGAACATCTTGGGATGACCAGCTGTATGGCTAGAGAAAAAAAAATTAACAGCTAGCTATGAATGACTGAATGGTTTCAGAAAAAATTCAAATGGCTGGCTCTGAACAGCCGAGTGGCAAAGCAAACTTTTCAAATACCTGGCTGGGAACAGCTGAACAAGTATGCAGGCAAATGGTATGAAGTTAAAAGTTGAAAGTTGAAGGGTAAAGTTGAAAGTTGAAAGATGCCAAAAAATAAATAATAAAATGAATGGAAAAATACTGGAATATCGAAGAACACAGATAAGTATTTACACACTAAATGTTTATTTAAAACAGCCACAGAGCACTTGTTAAATTTACCATACAATATCGATTGTAGAGATTGATTTATGTTTTTATCAATTTATAAAAAGTGAATAGCGTTCAATTTTCACTTCATGGAGCCCTTCTGTGCATAAACATTTTATCAGCACCTGATTCCCTGATCAAACGGTGACTCTTACATTGTCACAAAAACACTAAAGAACTGTGGCATCAATAAATTAAATACAACCAAGTGAATTCCCAGTAAAATATCGAATTTACTTTGCCGTAGACTTCAAGGAATTGATTGAAATATTGCGAAAGACGTATCGACATTATTGCCTACTGATCCAATCTTGTCATCTTACCTTTCTTTCAAACTGTTTGTGTTCACATAGCATTCAATCTCTGCTACGTGGGAACCCTTCTATGCGTAAACATTTTATCAGCGCCTGATTCCCTGATCAAACCATGACTGTTACATTGTCACAAAAACACTAAAGAACTGCGGCATCAATAAATTAAATACAACCCAGTGAATTTCCAATAAAATATCGAATTTATTTTACTGTAGACAGGAATTTGCTGAAATATTCCGAGAAACGTATCGGCATTATCGGCTGCAGTTCCAATCTTGTCATCTTACCTTGCTTTCAAACTCTTCATGTTCAGAAAAAATTACGAATTACAATTATGAATTCAACTTGAGTGTTTTCAGCTACTGACTAGTTAATCACTTTACTCGAACGATTGAAAACTTTCAGGTTATCCATTCACTGACCATCTAACGCCTTGAGCCTTTCGTTGTGTAATCGTTTTACTGTGTGGTTTGTTTTGTTGATCACAGTTACGAATTCAGCTTGAGTGTTTGCATATTTTTTTGCGAGCAGTTGTTTGTTTATCGATCGCTCTGGCTCTGAATACACTTACACTGTAATAACTTTACTTGAACGATTGAAAATTAATCTTTCAGGTTATCCGTTCACTGACCATCTAACGCCTCAAGTCGTTCGTTAACTAACCATTTAACGCTTTAGTAAAGCGTTAAATGCTTCGAACTAACCGTTAGCCGAACTGACTGAACCGTTTAACGGTTCCAGCTTTCCGTTACAACGCTTTTGCAAACCGTCAGGAGGCAGTTTAAAGCCGTTAGCTCCCTGTTAGCTCGACGTTAGCTCTCTGCTAGCTCTCTGTTAGTTAGCCGTTAATTTTGCCCGTTAAACGGTAAAGCGTTGGTGTACGTTTTCCCATGTGTGGTCACATTTAACCCCATTTTAAAAAAATCCAAGTACATAAACATTTTTGGGTTAAGGACAGGTAACTATATGGCTCATTGACATGGACCTGCTGTATGGACATCTGTGATAGAGCATAAGCAGATATTTACATGTACTCAGTAAAAACTTTTAGGAACCTTTAATTTGGAGAATGCTCCTGGCGTTACAGTATGTCCAACTGTTGTCAAAGCTCAAACCAAGACTTTTAAGGTCCAGTGTTATGCTTGTCTTAATAATTAGTTTGTTCTGGTATAAGCCATGCCAGTGCACAAAGTTATGCACATGTCATCGGCTTCCCCGTGGGGTCGACCCCCGGGCCAACCAGGGGGATTGTAAAATCAGTCAAGCAAACTACAGGAATTTCCCCGGGGGGTCGGGGAATCTCTCAAGACAAAGTCCCCTGGGTGAGGTGTCTTTCACCTGAAAATCCTCATGACATCCTTTTCAAACTTGTGAATTCCCCCACCCCCTAATCTTTGATCGTAAAACAATGTCAAGATTTTCCCCTACCCTCGGTCAAAGAATCCCATCCATCTTCTTGTATTCCCCCACATATCTCCCTGGTAGCCCCGGGGGTCGACCCCACGGGGAAGCCGATGACATGTGCATTACACCAGCCTATCTTACCCCACCATTTGATCTCATGTCTACAGGCAGGCTAAGCTCAAGTCTACGAATAGATTATGGCATATGCAAAAGTGCAGCCCATCATGATCGTCCTCTTCTCCTCTTTCCATTCAGACACATTAATTTTTTTACGCATCTTTCTGAACTCCACAGTCTCTTTTTGTTTGTTATGAGTTGGTGATATCCCTACAGTTTCTCCCCCGCTGACAAATGTTGTTCACAAGGTCAGAATCTAGCTCTCTTGCTTGCATTGTAACTTGCCTTGTTACATAGCACTTAATCTGACTCTGGGGGATACCCCTAGTGTCTGTCTAAATAATGATATTCACATTACGGGGGTACTCATAACTGAACAAGTCACTTCACTGTAAACTGCACTACAAGCAGTCTAGTAGAGTCCCCCAGTCAGTGTTGTAAAATTATCCCTGGAAAGCCCCTGATGGGGAGAGGATTTTAAGAGGTATCTGTATCTGAGTATCAACTTACGTGATTCAAACTCAGAATGATGGCAGTAGGAAACATGTGAAGTGTCTGTGAATACAATCCAATCTGTACAATTCTTGAACTGGTGCCTTAAAGGTTTGCAGGGGGCTTACGAGGCTTGGCGGGGTGGTATCCATGGCAACCTGCAGGCAGGAACCACCCCTGTTTGCAGCCGTCAACTGACACTGTCACACTGATACAATACAGTGAAAAATGCTTACCGTACTTGATACCTACACACGTACTGACGGCTGCATGGTAAGATCCTGCTGGCTGTGTGATCAATATCTTCCTCAGTTCAGATGATTGCATCATTGGGGAGTAATGTTAAGCTGTTGGTCTTATCCCCTTTACCCCCACCCATGAAAACTTGAAGGGGACATGAAAGAACCCACACACTGATTGCAAAGAGTAGGGAACATAGTTCCTGGTGCTGTTGTCTGTTGTATTACGTATACCACATATTCTGAGATATTAGCATGATTCTTTGCTACACTGTAAATCCAAATTTGAATAAAGCGGTGGGATGAAATGAGATGAGCCATGATCCAAGAGGGTGGTTGGGCACTGGGTGTAAGAATCCACAAAGATTCACTAGCAAACAATACTGCAAAATAATGACCTACAATGACCAGCATATAGCGAGGCAACGGCATTGACAGTCGTGAAAAATGCTTGTCCCGACTTTACCCTGTGTTGGCTTTAGATAAACTTTGATTTAGAATCATTGCAAAACAATTCTCCATGGTGTTGGAGAAAGAGAGGGAACAACATTCAGGTTGCTATGACACCACTTTACTGATCCCCCAAGGAAACCCTAAGCACCACAGGAGCCAAAGAGTAGAAACTGCCTCCTGTCCACCCCAAGAAGATAATTTTAAATCTTTTCCATCACCTAGTCCTGACCTAAATTCTGTCATACTGTAGGCAATGGACACTTGATGAAACTCAATAATAGTTTTTTTAGTGCCACAGTAGATATTTTTGCCATGGAATTTGTTGTTTCCTGGTGTAGCCAATCAATAGAAATTGATACCGTTGAAAATCAAAAAGATCTAGTGATTTTTATCAATTTTTAACTGAAATCTGTAGAAATCGGTAGAAATCCAGTGAGTGTAAAATTGATCTTATTGATTTTTTATGATTTTATCGATTATTAATGTTTAAATATTCTAATTTCTATTTCTGCATAAATTCTGGAAGATGTTATTATTTTTCACTATGCTGCACCCATAAAAGCCAACAAAACATAAAATTTCAATGTGAAAAATCATTTGGTTGCATGCTTCTGGTAATAGCAATGATGCTTAACAGCAATGTCGATGTCCCACAGGAGAAACCTTTTAAGTTACTGAGAAATGTCAAGTTGCAAATAGAATCTCCTCAAGATGAACACAGGGGAGTTGAAAAAAAAAAAAAAGAGCTAAAACAGTGCAAGCTGTGCTCAGTAAACAAATAATATTACTTCAGCTAGCACTGTCCAGGGGACATTAAAAACGAAAGCGTAGTAAAATCCAAACAAGTCAATTTATCTCAAAACATGAACTGGTACACTGTAAATAACTATTAAGTAAGACAACAAAATCATAAAAAAAAGAATGTAACTGAAAATTTGGATGTTAAGCTGATGTAAATCGTCCAAAGAAATCATTCGTTACAACTCGATAACAATCGTTAACAATCACCAAAAATTGATAAAGAAAATGTGACCGCTATAGATTTCTACCAATTGATCAATGCAATTTATATTAATCAAATCAATTCTAATGATTTCATTATACTGATTTATTGATTGAAAAATCGATATCGTTTTTTATTGACTGGTTACGCAGGGTACATGTAGTTTGCAAGGCAGAGACTGCCAGTGAATTAGCTCTTCTGGAAGCAACTTCAGTCATTGTTTACAACAGTTAGAGAAGAACTGATGATAGTTGTTTTACCTATCCATTTTGCTGCTGTTTGGAAGCCACAGTTAAATTAAATTGAAATTGATCTCAAGAGAGAGCTTGAGAGATCAGTTCTTGCTGGGTAACCAGCAGTGAAATATTTTGGGAGTGATATTCATTAATGCACCAGGAAATTTGCACATTTTTGCATCATCTTAATAGCCAATTAAAAGAGCATTATCTTTATATCAAATCATTGACAGTATTCTTTGTTTGTTGAGGAACTAAAATATGCAAAAAAATGTTGAAGCTACATCACCCAAAAGGTGTTAATTTAATTACCCCCTAGGGTGGTGTGAAATAAGAAAAATTAAAATTTTAGAATAATCTTAAGAGTAGCTGGAAAAGAAGAAATGTTACACAAATAATAATGATCCAAAATGGAATAAAACTGTATTCAACTATGTTGTAATTCCAATTAAGACACCTTCTACAGGGATGTAGATACATATCTTAACAGGTGGAAATGTGGGCATCATAGGCTTATTTTATCGTGCCTTTGGCACGATACACCTAGGGGGGTCCGGAGCCATGCTCCCCTGGAAAATTTGGAAATCTAGACTCTTGGAAACGTGTTTTCCTTCATTTTGGGTGCAAAATTAATCCCATTTGGAACTTTTCCCAGTGAACACAGAAAAACAGATTTTCCACAATAAGGCTTTAATAAACTGAGGGAAATCAACTTCTGATTTGGAATTTCTTCCCTGGGCAACCAATAAATGGCAGTAAAGGTCTTCTCTAACATGCTCTCGTTCACCTCATTCTTTTTGTTAACTTGTTTTTGAAATGTTGAAATCAGTTGCAACATTTCAAGCTTTATGGCTTCTTTGTGTTGGCTTGTTGAAAATGATCTTGTACTGCTTCACAGCGTAGTCATATAGATGGTGTTACATTCCAGACATTGGACTTGCTGTGACTGCCTTTAAGATTGTACTTACGACAGAGCAGGCAGAACGTCCCTTTGTTTTCTTCGTAAACCAGCCACCACAACCCAGAGGTCTTAACAAAACTAACATCTTTGGTAGTTAACCAGCTGTGGGAGAATTTCCCCTTTCCTGCTTGCAGCGTGTTCTTCGGCGAGATAGAGCAACAATCACTTTGTTGGATGGTTTAAAAAATTCGGCTGGTTTAAAATATTTCCTTATACCAGTGACCTCGGAATCACTTTCCTTTGCCCCCTTCCCCGACATATCAAGCGAATTAATTTACACAAATAGTAGTTGTGCAACAATGAGCAACTGTTGAAGGCGGCAACAATTTCTTCTTCACTTTGCACATCTGTGATAGTAGGTGACACTGTAGTCTGCTCTGGCTCTTGATGTGGACGTGAAGATTGTTCAGGAGCAGAGGTAGAAGTGGTCATGCACGTGCTCTCAATGTTTTGTCTCGATTCTGTCATGTGACTGATGGAGGTTTTTTCAACAGTCTCGGCTGGTTCTCTAGAACTTGTTGTGTTACTTTCGGCCGGTTTAAAAAATTTCCTTATTCCAGTGACCTCGGAATCACTTTTCTTTGCCCTCTTCCCCGACATATCAAGCGAATTTTGTCACGGTCTCGATCTGTTCCACCAGGAATTCACGATTTGGCATTCATTATTTTGAATACATGAAGTATAAAATAATACTGCTGACACAACAGGTAGAGCCTGCAAACGGAAACTCAATGCGATCATTCGAAACTCAACAAAATGGAAAGTTAACGTTCATATCAGTTGAAGTAAAAGAGATACGAAGGTGTAAGTAGATAAAAAAAGTGCTGAAATTCCTCTGGAAACATTTTGGAGAGAGAGAGAGAGAGAGAGAGAGTAAGTCCTTTTTGAGGTGGCTACTCGCCTTTACAGCCGGAAAAATCACTCTCACAGCCGGGTAATTCTCCCGGCTCCCGGCTCCCAGCTATTATCTACATCCCTGTTCTAGAGTGCTATTTGTGATTTAGTAATTTGATCCACCATTGGACATCAGTTACTCGGCTGCATGGCAATTCCATCTGTTGGTCAAACACAGATCTGTTCATCAACATGCCCTTGGTTTATTTCCCAAATATTGTAAAGGAATTTTTATCCATTCCCCCCAAAAATTGGTTTCCATAAGTCTAGGTATATTGGCCATGTGGTCAGTATCACTTTTTAGGTGCTATATAGTAGATTGTTCTCAAAATCAACTGTTCTTCAATGATACAAGCATCTCCGAAGATCTTGCCCGCCATTTTGAAACACCGCTGTGTAAAATGCCTGTGGAAACCTAAAAAATGCTAAATAACCTTCTATAGCCCCCTTGGGTTTTGTTTTGTTGTTGCGTTGCTAAGTGTGACGCACTTCCAAATGATGCATTACACATTGTGTCTGTGAAGTGGATATTATGTACAACATGGTGTCCAGATCTACGAAGAAGATTTCTAAAGCAAAACTCAAGAGAATTGCCTCTCAAAAGGGAACAAATCAGCAGAAAAACAGGGCAAAGGAGCAGGGTCAAAAGTTTTACTTTCCCTGCAAAATGTTCAGAAAACCACGCTGAAGCAGATGTGAAATTTGTCAGTCTCACTTTGGAATATACACATGAAGTCGCGCAATTCATTGAACAAGTAAATAACCACCACCAGACTATCAAGTTTACAGCCGAAATGTCATGCACTGAAACTACGTTCCTTGGCACAAACGTTTTTAGAGGTGAACAATTTGCAAACGAGTCTCTATTGCATCTAAAATCCGTACACACATTTCTCCAGGGGCCAAAAAGGGCTTCATCCACACAAACTCCTCAGAAAAAGAATTAAAAACCAGAATCTCACATTTTAGAGCACATCTTATCGAACAAGGATACCCATTAACTCTGATTATGACAAGATTCCCAGAGATCAAATTTGAGGACAGAAAACTTGCCCTTCAACAGAACTTGCCTTTTGTCACACAATACTGCCCTCCAACAGTGCCTAATCTAAAACAAATACCCCAGCAAAAGTTGCATTTAATTCAACAACTGCTACGTAGTAAAATATTTAATGGTCCCCTGATCATTTCGTACAAAAGGGGCAGATCCTGAAAAGATATACTCGTTCAAGCCAAACTCTAAGCTGGCTATTACACATGGATAGGAGTTGTGTAGCCTCCTGCAGTCCCTTCACTTAGAAACAGAAATGAAACTTTCTCTTTCAACCTCCGGTAAATCAAGAAACTTTACAGGAGATTTTTTGTTTAATGTGAAGGTTAATAATTAAACAAAAGCCCTAGATATGCAAATTATATTACCTAAACTTACTGCAGATAGATTATTACGGCAAAAGAAAATGTTGAAAATTTCCCGGTGCACATATCTTAAGGTTTTTGTGGCATCTCATATTCTCTTGAAGTTTCTAAATTCCATGAGAATCCCTTGCATGTTTGTTCAATCTTGTGACTTATTTTGTAATTAAAAAAATGCATTTTGAATTTGTTCAAAATACAATCTCAGTTATTTTCCCCACTTATTGTGTTTCCCTTTGCTCTGTATGTACCTGATTAATTGTTCAAGTTCTAAAGGACTGAACATAGCCAAAATGACAAAGAATCATTAAGAACAGAATCATTGTGTTACTCTTGTCCTAGAACAACGAATTGCCTTCAAAGAATGCCAGTCTGGCAAACAGTAGTATCAAATAACTGAAGGAAAGAACTGGAAGTCAGAGTTAATTGCCAATAAATCACCTAGTAGTGAAAATATAACCATTAATACTGTATATCACTGTTGAGTTTGACAGGGTTCAGTTTTTTGCCTAAGTTGCTAGAGAAAGTTTTCTTGAACAGCATTATTAAGATTTTTTGAACATGCCATCTGAAAATTGAGTACTTTTAATTGATTTACTTTTATCGGCAGTCTTCTACTTCAACTCGGTGTTGATATCAATGCAAAAGATGTTGATGGCTGGACACCATTACATGCAGCAGTTCACTGGGGGCAAAATGATGCCTGTGAAGTACTTGCTGAGCATGGAGCCAACTTTAGTGCCAGGAATAAAATGGTAACTCTTTCTACACATACTTTTTAAGTTGTTCGCAGGTACTCTGATTTAGTTACCAAGCATTATGTGAGTTGTTCAGGTGACCAAATGGCAAATCAGTCCCCCATTAGTGGCGAGTTTATGAGCTAGTCTGCAAGGTCAAGAGGCCAGCTAGGCAATCCTGTGATTAGCCCTTTGCCAGATGATCACTTCATGTTTTGGCAAGAAAAGATTCCTAACTACTTCGAGGTATATTCTGAGCTTGCTATGCAGTTGTGTTACAATAATTATTGTGGTTAATAGGCAGCCATCTTGTCCAGTAGTTGGCTTAGTTTGTTGGCTGGTCCTGAACTAAAGAGGAAGCCTGGCAACAAGCTTCTAAGTCAAATATTTTAGTCACTGTTCATCTAAGATCACATCAGAAGGCTATTCATGATAAGAATTATGGTAGACAGTAAGTCAGGCAGTCATCATATACCATAAAATTCTGAAAATAAGACCAGGGACATAATGACCTAAAAGTTTTTTTGGGCCTGAAATGCACCAGATTGCACCTCAGAGCATACAGCTTTTCAAAATTTCCTGGGGAAGGCCCCCAAACCCCCCCTACATGAGGGGCAAAGCCCCTCCCCAACCCTCCCTCATGCAGCTTTGTGGTGCATTAATGCTCCAGCTACTCTGCATTTGAAATCCAACTTGTACTTTTCCCCATTTTGAAAATCCTGCCTGAATGCTATGTTTTGACCTTTTCTCCTTATTATCTTTTGAAGTAATTCAATATTACATGATCATGGCAAAAAACAGTTGCCATGCTGTAACTTTTGGGGTGTCACAAAATGCTCTCTTTTATGAGAGAGCTGCATATGGGCTAGAATACATCACAACCAGTCCAGTTTGAATAATAAGTTAGATAGTCTCTGGGAACGAGGTTGCATTACTAGTCAAGTGTAGATTTAATTTCTTCATCAAATCACAGGTATAACCCCCCCCCCCCCCCCTTAACACTAAATTAGGGATACATTACTGTAATGTTGCAGGCCTTAGTTTAGGCCAATTTTAGCCTCTTGAAAATGGAATAGTAGCTCAGTCTATACAGTGTTAAAGCTCTTGTCTGGGCATTACTTTTCAAATTTTGGGGTTCTTATAAAATTCGCAAGGGCTCATACAAGGAAGGGCCTACTTTCCAAAGTTTAGAGTAAACACACCAGCCAGGTACTCAACCAATTAGCTGCTAAGTGAGGCAGTGAACTCAGCGGCTAGATAACTAACTGACAAACCAGCAAGCCCAGCAGACAGGTGGTCAACCTGTAGGCCCACCAGTCAGATAGTCAACCCATACACCCACCTGCCAGGAAGTCAACCCATACACTTACCCACCAGGCACTAAACCCATACACCCACCAGCCTGATGGTCAACCCATACACCTACCAGCCACACAGTTAAACCATGCACCCATCAGCCAAGCAGTTAACCCATACATCCTCCAGTTAGGCGGTCACCCCATACACCTACCTGCCTCGCAGTTAACCCTTACACCTACTGGCCATGCAGTTGAACCATACACCCACCAGCCAGGTAGTCAGCCCATAGATCCTCCAGCCAGGTGGTCAACCCATACATTGTCCAGCCGTGCAGTCACCCCATACACCCTGGCACCAGCCATGCAGTTAAGCCATACACCTACCAGCCATGCAGTTAAGCCATACACCTGCCAGCCAGGTGTTCAACGCATACATCCTCCAGCCATATGTTCACCCTATACACCTACCCACCATGCAATTAACCCACACACCCACCAGCCAAGCAGCCAACCCACACACCCACCAGCCAAGCAGTTAATCCATACAACCACCAGCCAGGCAGCCAACCCATACACCCACCAGCCAGGCAGTCACCCATACACCCACCCACAGTCAACCCACGCACCCACCAGCCAGGCAGTTAACGCATACACTCACCAGCCAATTGGTTGACTCATACATGCACCCACCAAGCAGGCAACCCATACACTCATCAGCCATGTGGTCAACCCATACACCCACCAGCCAGGCAGTCAAGCCATATACCAACCAGCCAGGTAATCAACCCATACGCCTAACAGCCACATAGTTAACCCACACACCCACCAGCCATGTGGTCAACCAGTCAACCCACACACCCACCAGCCAGGCAGTTAACACATACATCCACCAGCCACTTGGTTGACCCATACACGCCCCCACCAAGCAGTCAACCCATACACTCACCAGCCAGGTGGTCAACCCATACAGCCACCAGCAAGACTGTTAACCAGTAAATCTGTTTACTCAAGGGTCAAGTTAAGCATTAAACCCATCAGCCAGACAGTTGCCTAGTTGTCCTACCAACTGGCCCTCTGAGCCAGCCAGCTAGGCATTACAAGCAACATTATTTTATAGTTTAGAAAAAGAAAAAAGTGATGTTTGTGGTTGTTTGCAGGGTTCAACACCTATTGACATGGCAGAACCAGATATGGTAAAAATGCTTGAAGAACTCAAGAAAAGGCAAAATGATAAACCAAAGATCAATGCTGTGAGTGTGAACACATTAATTAGTATTATGAAAGGTGAAAGGTGTTCGTCATCATGGTTCCAAATGATAGCTGAGTTAATCTTTTGTCTCACGATTGAGTCACAAAGATGTGGATCGAGACTTTTTCGACCGCTATACTGCTGGTCTTCATCAGGCGATGTCGACTGGCTGCGTGTGAGCATAAGAAGCACCATGGCTGGTCGTGATTGGTGCGTTTTGATCCTCGCTTAGGCTGTTGTTGATTGGAGGATTTCGATCCTTGTCATTCAGACTATAAATTGTTCCCTCATTGGTCCGCTTTGGTACTGATCGGCTGTTGTGTTGTTTGATCGTGGGCATCCACGCTTCAGGAATTTCAATTCCACTGTCCCTGTTAATGTTGTTAGGGTGAAGTCTTATGTGAATAGCCTCGTTAACCCTACGGGTGTACCAATGTGGGTCTCGGTCAATAAATTTAACTTCGTCCCAGAGCGGATAATGTCCGGTTGCGTTGCTATGTTCTGAAATGGCAGAGGATTGGGTTTGAGCAAGCCATATGTCTCTATTGTGTTCCTTAATCCGTTCATGCATAGATCTTCCCGTCTCTCCAATATAAACCTTACCACATTCGCAGGGAATCTTGTAGACTGCTCCGTCTTGTTTTACTGGATCGACAATGTCCTTAGTTCACACTAGGTGTGATCTAAGAGTTGTGTCAGATCTGAAAACAGTCCATATGCCTTGTTGTAGGCAACGGCGAAGAGCCTCTGATGTGCCTTTGACGTACGGCAGAACCACAGTAGATTTAATTTCGGGTTCAGGTTCTTTAGTGGTTGTTCGTCCCTTGGTTTTCGTAAGATTTTTTACAAACGAAAATGGATAACCATTGGAAACAAGGACTGATGGAGGTGTTTCTTTTCATGAGAGATAACTGATGGTTTTGTTTTGAGGTGTTTAGATCAATTGTACAGGCACTTGACAATACCGCATTTTACAGATTGTGGGTGGTGTGAATCATATGCTAGGTACTGGTCAGTGTGTGTAGGCTGGTAGAGAGGTATCCATTCGAATCCTTGATGATCAACGTATCAAGGAAGGGAATTGAGTTGTCATTCTCAGTTACCATTGTGAAACGGATCGTCGGTTGTTGCCTAATGAGGTGTTGTAAGAACAAGTCAACTTTGTCACGATTTAATATGGTAAAGGTGTCATCCACATAGCGTTTCCAGATCTTGGGTGTACAGGGCGTCGACGTCAAAACTTGCCCCTTAAAACCCTCCATGTAGAGGTTAGCTATCACTGAGGATACTGGTCTACCCATGGCTGCTCCTTCTTGCTGTTTGTAAATCAGTCCATCATACTGGAAGTATGTGGATCTAAGAACGAAACTCAAAGAGGTCTGCAATCTGTGTAGGTGTTAGAGTCGTGCCGTTGGCAAGGCATGGGTCAGCTTCTAGTTTTTGCAGTGCAGTCTGTACTTTTCCTTCGATTGGAACATTCGTGAATAGAGACACTACATCGAAAGACACCATGATCCTGTTTTCTAGTACCCTTTCACCGTTCACAATGGACAAAAAATGAGCTGAGTTGTCAACTGTGTACTCTGAGTTCCCTGTTAGGGGAGATAATACGTCGGCTAAAAAGCGTGGATGCCCTCGATCACACAACAGCCAATCAGTACCAAAGCGGACCAATGAGGGAACAATTTCTAGTCTGAATGACAAGGATTGAAATCCTCCAATCAACAACAGCCTAAGCGAGGATCGAAATGCACCAATCGTGACCAGCCATGGTGCTTCTTATGCTCACATGCAGCCAGTTGACACCATCGCCTGATGAAGACCAGCAGTATAGCAGTCGAAACGTGGCGATCCACATCAATCGTGATCAATCAATCGTGAGACAAAAGATTAACTCAGCTATCACATTAATTAGTATTTGTAACTGTCTGTTATAAATTATTTCATGGCAGTTCTCACCAAGTATCAAAAGAAATACATCAAGTTTGGATTCAAATTAATAATTTGAATTAGATAATAAGGAACCAGAGACATTTGATAACTATAGAAATGAGGAGTTTGTGATACTTTGAATTTAGAATGAGAGCCAAACAGATTTTTTTAGTGGTAGGTGTACAGGTCTGGTTTGCACATCATTTTGTTTTGTGTGTCAACTGTTAAACTGCATAACTTGTTAAGTATTTTGCTCTCCACAGACAACAACACCTGTTATTAAAAGTAATATGGAGTCTGGACCAGCGCCATTAAAAAGACGGTAAGTTTTGTTTGGTTGATGCAACACTGTTAAAATGTTCCGCTAACCAGTACATTACCAACCAGGTTTTCTTTATCGCCCCCCATTGAATGTCTCAAGCATGCTTTCTTAGATACTTGGAAAAAAATTAATCGTACATTCCAGTTGCAGTTTTTGCAGAAGTAACTAAGTGGACATAACCTTCACTACCTCTCATCAGCTAATTAGAGCAGTGTAGAGCATAATAATTATTGATGGTATTGCCAAGGACAATTTTCCTGGTCCCAAAATAAGCTTTGTAACATTTTTGAAGATAGGTTTAGTTTTCCGTACTCTTTATGTGCAGTTAAATTCACGCAGTATGAATCTCTTTTAAGACACCAACTTTGTTGGTCACAGTACATGTCCCGACTGTACAATTATCTATGCTATTCCCCCCCCCCCCCCCCCCGGAGGGGGCACTCCCTATAATGGCTATACGGGGAGGCTCCACCCGAAAGGGGTAAGATAAGATAAGATAACTTTATTTATACACGGTATTTCCATCAGCTTAATTAATTATTATCAACTAACTCTCTATCTACTTAATTACAATCACAAGAGAATAAAAAATAAAAACAATAAAGGCTGCTTTTCTTGGAGGCCGTGTTTAAAATCTTACTTAAACTACTTAAAACTTACTTAAAACTGTGGCGACTCAATTTATTCTTAAAATCTCTCAAGGAAGTCGCTTGTCTTAATTCCAGAGGTAAACTGTTCCACAACTGAGCTCCACTGTATGAAAGACTTCTCTTTAGGTAATCAGTGCGGGGTTTTGGAAGAGCTAGTGCGTTTTCAGTATTCCTCAAATGATAAGAATTCACACTATCGCAAAAAACAAAACTAGATCTTAAATATTCAGGTGTCATGTCATGTAAGATTTTGTACAACATAATAGATTTCTTTTCTAATCTTTGATGCCAGAGTTCTCGCCACCGTAGTGCCCAGAACAATTCATTCAAATTACTGTCATAAGAAGCTTTCATCAAAATGCGAGCTGCCCGATTTTGAAGCTTTTGAAGTGTATCAGAAAGGCCTTTGTTACAGTTTCCCCACACCTCACTACAATAATCGAAGTGAGGCTGAACAAGGCTATTATAAAAATTGACTACAATATTAAAAGGGAATTGATGTCGTATGTGCTTTATTGCACCAATGGCAGAAGCAATCTTTTTGCAGATATTTTCTATATGACTTTCCCAATTTAAAGTTTGATCGATGCAGACCCCAAGAGATTTAGTTGATGCTACCTGCTCTATGGTCATGTTATTTATAGTTAGAGAAGGACAATCTGAAAGATTCGATAACTTCTGTCTGGATGCAATTAGCATAAACTTGGTTTTTGTCAGGTTCAAGGTAAGCTTGTTAACTGATAACCAAGTGTACACTTTGTTTAGATCATAATTAAGACAATCATTTACATCATGAACGTCGGCACTAGCAAACGTCAAGCTGGTATCATCAGCGTACATTCTTGGTTGTGAAAATTGTAAGCAATTTGGTAAGTCATTGATATATAATAGAAAAAGTAGCGGTCCTAGGATTGTTCCTTGGGGAACGCCACATTTCAAAGATTTCGGGGTTGATTTACAACAATTAATTTGACAAATTTGAGTACGGTTATCTAAGCAAGAGGCAAACCATTTGTAACTGGACTGATGTATCCCATAATATTGCAATTTACATAACAAAATCTTGTGGTCAACTGTATCAAAGGCCTTTTTAAGGTTTAAAAAGACAACAGCGTTGATGAGTCCACGATCGATATTCATAGCCCAACGATCGGTAGCCTCAAGCAGTGCCGTAACCGTAGAATGTAGAGAACGGAAACCTGATTGGTGATGTGTCAGAAGACTATTCATACTTAGATAGTGATACACCTGGTCATAAATTATTCGCTCAAAAACTTTGGCTACTACTGGGATTACAGGTATTGGTTGATAATTTGTCGGCTCATTACGCTTCCCAGAGTTTTCGTACAATGGAGTGACTCTAGCAGATTTCCATTCATCAGGGAAGATGCCAGTTATCAAGGGTTGATTGATATTACAGTAAGAGATTCAGAGAGTAAGTCAGGGCATTGCCTCAATAATTTCGCCGAAATTTTATCTAATCCAGTTGCCTTTGACTGGCAAAGTTTTGATAGGAGTGAAAAAACTTGTGCAGTTGTTGTTTTTTCAAAAATGAAATTTTCATCAGTTTCACTAAGAAATTCTTCGAAGGAGTTATCAACCTCCGTTACATGTCTGCTAAGGTTAGGCCCAATTTCTGTAAAAAAAAGAGTTTAACATTTCTGCCACATCAGCTTGGTTTTTTATTTTTGTCTGTTGTAGTCTGTCTCGTTTATTACGGTTTTATTGGACTTGCGTGAAGTCAGTTCGTTAATAGTTTTCCATGTTTTGTGTTGATCCCCAGAGCAATTGTTGAAGACATTTTTATAGTAAGCCTGTTTGGCAGTATTAATATCCCGATTTACTTGATTTCTTGTTGTTCTAAATTGGTTCCAAGTAGATGGATCGTTAGTCTTAATGGCTTTACGTTTAAGACGGTCCCTGTTATTCATCTGCTTTTTTAAAATAGTAGTTATCCATGGAGATTTGGAATTACGTGTCCTTTTGGTCTTCAGTGGAGCATGTCTATCGCAGACAGTTAAAAATAAATCTTTCCACTTCTTCCACATATCATTAGGGTCATGACATTGCTTAAAGTCATCCCAAGGTTGTGCAAAAATATCAGCTCGAAAGTTAGCGCTATTGAAATGTTTGAACTGTTGATAACTTATTAAGTTGATTCCTTTAGCAACAGAGGGAATTGAAATTTTTCGGAAAACATAAACTAAGCTGTGATCACTAAAGGCGATGTGAGAGACTCCAGAACAATATACATTGTCTGGTTTATTGGTAAAAATTCAATCAATTAGAGTACTTGTTAAAGGTGTGATTTGAGTTGATTCATAGATAAGTTGTTTCAAACCATAAATGTCAGTAACGTTCAGGAGAGCCTTTGCATTTATAAACATTGTCTTTTGATAACAAATCACAATTCATATCCCCCATGAGAAAAAGTTCAACATTTTCTGAATCTAATTTGCCTAACAATGTGTCAAGGTGCGAAAAAAGTTCTAGAGGAGAATTTGGAGGTCTATACCATGAAGTGACAACAAAAGGTTTTGAGTTGGGTTTACGAATTTCGATTGATAAAATTTCAAGGAACTGGTTGTCCAAATCTTTGTGGATGGAATAATTTATGTTTGAACTAATGTAAAAACATACACCGCCACCGAACCTGCCATTTATAGGCCTATCACGGTGGATGATATCATAACCCTGGACATTTACCTCTTGATCGGAAATATTTTTGTCTAGCCTGGTCTCATTTATGGCCAATATGTCGATGCTTTGATCATTTAAAATAATGCGGAGTTCTTTTTCACGCTTCAGGTATATGAAAGGGTAGGGATTTCACTAGTCGAAGTATATGAAAGGTTAGGGAATTCTGCCATTTAGGTATTTAAAAGGGCCTTTCATTAAAATATTTCAAACCCACATACATCATGACTGTATTGTTCTAATGGAAGGTATATGAAAGGGGTACCTTTTCTGTCAAAAATGGTATATAAAAGGGTAAGGGGTCGGGCCTTGGGGCAGAGCCTCCCCGTATTAAATGTGTTTTAGCAGGGCCCCCTCCCAGGGCTATTTCCCTTTGGAGAGGAATAGTTTCCTGCACTGGGGTGTCAAACCTATATGAAGGTAGATTGTGCCCAAAGCATTGTTTGAATTTGAATGCCAGGTGTCGAGAAAAGATTCACCTTAAGTTTTTTTTTCTGTTTTATACAATAAAAAGCCAAAACCAGGGGTTTGTATGTCATAGGTTAATGGTGCAAGAATTACATACCAAGATGAGCTATAGAATGCCCTCGTGAATTCAAAGTGAGCTTTTGGAAGCAAAAAGAAATTTGCTGCACATCATGAATTTATTTGCACCAACCTTTTTACACAATTGAAGTCGGGTAGAAGTTGTGAAAGAAATCAAAAAGTTGCAAATTGCAATCTAGCAGTGTACACAATTTGTTTTAAGTGACAATTTAATGCCCTCAGACCTAAGGACAGCACCTCCATTTGTTACTACACTGCCCAACAAAATAGTGTTGCTTAAATGTGGTGTTTCCTAAAAAAGTGTTTTTTTTTTTTTTTTTTTTGTGGTTTATAAATATGGGGGAAAAGTGCAGATAGTTATTGGAACCCAAAAAGAAAATTTAGGGGTAACCACACATTTTTCAGGGATAATATAGAGTTAGGCTTCACTTTTTAAAGTATTTTTTGCACCACCATTGTCTCTAAAAAATGCTTGGTTACCCTCCACATTTCTTTGTAGTTACAATTAGATTAAGCTCAAGATTTCTGTCACGCATAGAAATCTGGAGCAAATAATGTAATTGTTTTAGTATAAATCTAGTAGTTGCTCATAACTTAACAAGTAAATTGTCAAAATCCTCCTCACAGACACTTAAAAAATGCAAAGAAGTGGCTGCCATTTAGTTGACAACCGCTACTCACTATCTATCACAGAGTAGATAGCGAGTAGCGTAGCCTATCAGAGAACAACATTTGTGGTAGAACGCTGGTAGATTTATACTAAATTCAAATAGTCTTTGCAAAGATCTGCTTTTCTCACAGTTACAAACTTCACAAATAAATAAATATAAATATGGGGGAAAAAAACAAAAAATATCTCTGTATTAGGAGGCACTGTGGTTGAATTCCCATATTTCCTCGAATAATAGCCGTCCCTCGATTAATCGCCTCTCTTGAATAATCACACCCCTTTGACAAAAATATTTACAATAATCGCCTCCCTCAGATAATTGCCTTCCCCCACCCCTCTCATTTTCTTCTCTTTCTTTTATCCCCTCCCTGACAAGTTAAAATTTGACACCTTAAGCAACAAACAAGCTTTCGTTAAATATTGACATTGAAAATTAATCAAGGAACCAAATTTGGAACACTTAAAAAGCCTGTGTTCATTTATTTGATGCGATTTTTATTTAATGGGATAATAAAACAAAATATTTAGGGAATCACTTCCAGTGAGCAATATTTGAACTAATCGCCTCCCTCGAATAATCACCCCCTTTTGATGCGAAAAAAACAATAATTGCCCCCGGCTATTATTCAAGGAAATACGATATTTTACTCAGAAACTGTTTGTTGTAACACCAAAACTGGACTTAAAGGGCCTGTGTTGGCTAATTTTACACTTTGACTGTTGGAACTTACCTGCACAAATCCTGAGACATAGTCCTCTTAACTTACCGGTCAAATGAACTGATTTGACATCTGACGTTACTGTCTGTTGGGCAACCAATAAATACTTGTACATAAGATGAATCATTAACCTTCAGTGGACTGTATGACAGGTATTTGATTAATAATTATAGCTCATCCCAGAGATAGTCTCATGTGCACCTTGGAGAAATTGCACCTTATTTATTCAATAAGCTACTTAACCTACAGTTTAGCCTCCTATGCAGACCTTCTTTTGGCTCGCCAGAAGAGATTGACTGACGAGCCAGAAGAATGTCTGTGTGGGATGCTATAAGCTACTGTGTGGTGTATGTGGACAAAGGGGGCTTTCCATTTGTTAGTAACAGACGGCTAGATCAGTCATTGATTTGATGAATGTAGATCCGTCAATCTGGAGCATTTATTTTTATTAGGATTCCTTTCAAAGCGGTTCCTCCCATCCCCAAATGATCCGTTAAGAAGAATAAGTAGAACAAGCCCTTCAAAATAGTACATACTCAGGGTTGCAATTGTCGGGTAAAAGCATTTTTCTTTCAAGGCCAGGGAAAAGTAGGGTATTGTGCATCAAGTCAGGGTAATTCTAAATTTTGGTGAAAAGTCAGGGAATTTTACCCTTGGTTATCCACTGGGTTATGTTGTTTAAAATTCGTACAAAGGAGTTGATTTCTTTGGCAATATTGCCCAAAGATTTGTGTGAAAAGTGAAAATCGCTTTGTGCTCAGTGAAAAGTTAGGAAATTTTTTTGCCCTAATGAATGGCAAACCTGAATTTCTTCTCACAAAGTGACCGTTCTAACCTGTAAGTTCTGACAGATGGAAAGCGTCCTTAGCCTTAGTCAAGTAAGATCTTGCCTATCAATCAACCACTCTTCCTTGTGTGTGTCAGTTCACGAAAACTCTCGTTTTCAGCAGAAAATTAATCTAGCCGTTAACAGCAGATAGTGCCTTCTCTTGTAATTGTGGTGTGTGTCAATGTAATTGCCGTCTTTCTCCTTGTTTTTCAGTCTTTCTGAAACATCACGAGCTAGAATGCTGCGTGCTCTGCCCCCTGCTAACAACCCAGGACTGCTGTATGTAAAGTTCATACTAACACTTGGAACTAACGCTAAAATTATGATAATTAAACCTTCCTCTTAGATGTTTAAACTGCTTGCTGAAAACTCGCTCACATTCCTACAAGTTAGCCTTTCTTTTGCCTGGCTTTTTGATACTTTCTCTTATCTCTCCTGATCTGATGTTTGCCATTCAACCTTCTGGTTGTTTGTGGAGGGTTCATGGTTTTCTTGCCGTTTCTTCTTGGTTCTTCCTTGCGGACTGGCACTCATTCGACAACCGAAACGAAAACGAGAGAAATACCGTCGTGTAACTTGGCACATTAACTTGGATACTCAAAACCAAAACCTTCGTTTCCGTGGAAACGGCTCAGAAAAAAAAAAAAAAAAAAAAAAAAAACGCGATGTCGTACACCGAGCATAAACCGACGCTCAAGTTGTGTGTGATTTTGTAGACTGCAGACGTCCAAAGGGGCTGTATTTTTGGAGCCCATTGGAGGCTGGACCAAACCTGACATGGACTCGAGTTGGCCAGACCATCTCTAATATTGTCCGTTCTGTAAGGCTGGTCTGCAGTCTGTAGTCTGCAAACGTTTGCACACCGACGAAACTGAATGAGATGAGTAGAATGCTCGGTGCTTGTGCCAGTCCTGCAAAACTTCTATTTACTGCAATCTCTGTGGCTTCTTCATTTCGTAGGAGCTCCATAACAAGAATAAAGGACCAAAACCTTTTTCTCAGGGACATCAACCAGGAGAGAGCGCAAATGGAGGCCAGCAGGGAGCAGATATCCCCCAAGAGCAAGCTGTCCAGGCCGCCAAGCTTCTGCGATTCCCCCAAGGAGGATAAGGAGAACGAGACGGAGAAGCGGGATGGCTTCAGCAAAGAGGATAGCGGCACGGAGTTTGATACCGAGGAAAGCTCTGATGAGGGCAGTGAGGAGGATTCTGAAGAGGACGAGGAACCCGCTAAACCGTCTGTGAACTCTGTTGCTCCCAGACCAAATGTCACGATGAATTCTGTGCCCTCAAAACCTACGGTAAATTCGCTTAAAAAACTCGAGGACGAATCTGACTCTGAAGAGGAAACTAGCGAAACTGAAGAGTCCTCCGAAGAGGAGGAGGCAGAGGAACCCGTCAAACCGGATACGCGAACAAGCGCGACCAGTTCTGTGCGGACGCCCTTGACGACGCGTGCACCGAGCGCGCCTTTAAGTGCGACAAAACCAGGGGTGGGAGGCACGTCGAAGCTTCTCAAGTCCCCTTTTCTAGACAATGATAAGAGGGCCAATGCTCCTCCTTCACCCGTTTCAAAGACTGAACCCTCTAGGACTTCTAGGTTAACCGCTAAGGAAGAAAGCAAGGACGATACAAAGTCACGGTTTGGGAGCTACCCCACTCGAACAACCGCCGCTGCTACGAGTAACACCACCAGCACTACTACCACTGGTACGCGGGGCAGGATAAGCTCCACCCCGAGCGAGGATACTCAGACCAGGACAACAAGGGCCAAGAAGGTCACAAAGAGGGCGGCGACCTCTTTTGTGGGTAGCACCGGCGGCAGGGGAGAGGAGGACGAAAATGAAGAAGATGAGGACGGGAAAAGCAACGACATCGGTCACAGCAAAGCCGACGGCGACGACGAACGAAAGGTAAGGATACACTATGGTGAGAGTAGGGTGTGCCTTGCATGAAAAGGGCACAAAACTGTACTTTAGTTACTGTTGTATGGTTGCTACAGATAAGCCTCGATTATCCAGACCTTGAGTTTTCTGTTGACATTTTCTCGTGTCTTTGAGTCACAATTTACAGCATCAAACAGAGAAAGTTTTAGTACTTTCCCTCAACAGGTTTTTGTCATGTTAGCCAATGAGCATTGATTCAAAAGTACTATCGGAGACCACTTAGTCTTGCAAGCACACGTCCGGATACTTTGTCCTGATTGCAACAATTTATTGCTCTCGTAAATCTTGAGTGAAAGTTCAGTCGGGTTTGCGCCTTCTTGTTACGCGCTTTTCCAGGTAATTTTTTCGGGAGTGTCGGTGATTCAGGATAGTTGAAGGTTTGTTTCAGTAGCGGTTGGCTTTTATTCTCAATCTGCAGTGAAGCAGGTGGCTTTCGTTTTTCTCAATTGGACATGTTTTGCGCCGATAAGGGGCCTGCTCAATTTTCTAAATATCTCTTTATAACCAATTTTCAATACTTCTGCAGTTTTAGCAATAGTTTGTTCAGCGGATTCTCAAACTACTTTGTAATACATTTTAAAATGGCGTTCAATATAGATCGCCTAAGATGGGCTCGTCGTATTGGCTTCAGAGTATTAGTAAAAATTTATTTGGTTGGTTCATTGATAGCTCTGTGTTGAATTATCTTATGCCCCTGCGTTGTTTTAATTGTTTGACTGTAAAGAAGGGCAAATGCATGCCACACAAAACAGGTGTTCAGGGAAGGCGTGATACAAGAAAGAAAATAAAAGCAGATTAAATTGCTCGAGTGTTAACAGGGAGCTTCATGGCCTGCCTACTTCACCAGAGTCCTCTGCCTACTCGAGCGAAAAGGATTATCATGAATATTCCATCAGCATAAACAACAAGAAGAACCGAAGTGTCCGTAATTTCGTTTAGATAATGCAGGTATGCCGAGTGCTCGTACATAGATTCTCTGTGTAATTGTGTTGACAAGTTGTCTGAGATTGCAGTTTTGATATAGGAAAGTTGCTGGGCGGGAGGGTTGTTTTTGTAATTAGCTCCTGCGAGACATTAATAATTCATGCCCAAGCGTCTAGCATAACCAGTACGCAAAACTGGTACCGAATTGAAATAAAAATGGCGACTGCAAAAGTTAGAGTCATTGGCCATCGAAAGTAGTGCTTTGTGAAGACCCGTTGGTTCGTAGTTTAATAGGGACGTTTTCCTTCAAGCGTGTTGTCTCTGCGCTCTGGAAGCTCCGATTCGCTCATGTCGTATCTCACGCGCCGTTACGAACAATCGAGCTATGGCGACCACAAGAACTATTCAGGGAGAATACAGGTAAAGTTTTCTGAGAGCTTTGCAAGGTTTAAGCGAAGTAATTTTAAGGGATTACGAAGAAAATTCGTTGTTTGGTCGCCTCTTGGGGCAATTAACCGACGTAGCCATCCGCTAAACGAGTTGACATTTGCTTACATTCGAACTTGTTTGTCATCACAATACTGATGTAACTATCACTGAGAATTCGCTATCGCTATTCAGCTTGGTTTGGAGGAGATGCTGTGTCAGGCTGTCGCTAAAATAGCGCGCAAAGAGTGTGTTTCTCTTGTCGTCGTTTCTTGCGTGTGATAGAACTGCGCGGTTGGAGCACCGATAACTTTAACCGGCCATTCCGGCGAAGTCAAGCTAGCCAAGTTTGTGTAGCGCGCTGCGGCTTGCAAAAGTTACATCATCTA
>JAEMWC010000893.1:90000-102500 GCA_016490735.1 Pachyseris speciosa
GTTCTTGTGAAAACTTCACTGGTGCTTTAAGTTCGTACGCACCAAACGCTCTCGCAACAAGCTCAGGCTTTCGGCCGGTTTGTTTGAGTCCTCTAAGTGACAGAAAATCCTTGAGCGACGAAACAGTCCAACCGAGGAAGTCCTCGTATTGAAGAACTTCCTCTGCTTGTCGAGGCATCAAAAATCACGTTAACACCAAATTTAAGAAGTACTTTCGAGAAACTTTCCAGTATGATGATACTACACGTACTGTCAACCATTTGCAATTTATGCTTGGCCGCGCGCTCGCCCCAGTAGTTTTGCACCCCCGGCAAAATGGCGGCGTTAACCTTGAAAGGGTCTATTAGAACTTAATGGAATGTTGTCTAAAGTCTGGACCCCTTGTACTTTTACCTCCTTCTAACAGTAAACAATTTCACACCCAGATTTATTGTGCTCTTGGTTTGCATCACAAAGAAACGAATGTTGCTGTAGAATGCGAATTGGCGGACAGCGTTCTTTTTTTTTTTTTTTTTTTTTTCCATGAGGGATTTAAAAAAAAAAACTAGAGCTGATGAGATTAGTATTGACATCGCTATTTCTTGAAACCATACCCATTTGATTAGGTGCGCGCCAGTGTCTTAATTTCAAGAGGTTTCTAGTCAATGCATGGTAAATATTTGATTTTTAGTGACCCCCTACTGGGCATTATTACCCGGGCTGCGCGCGTCTCGCGCGGCGCCCGGGTCTAGAACTACCGACGGTTCTCGAATTCTTTTTCGTCGTCGAGTATCATCCACAAATGGCACTTCCGGCGTTTCTGCGCAAGCGCTAACTATTTTTAACAGAGTCATGGCTGTTGTCACGTATCGGAAAATGTCGATTCACCTTGTGTCTTTTGAAGTCTGAACAAACAATATGTTAAGAGAAGTGTCTATGCGAATGATTGCAAGTTCAACGGCGAGAAGAAAGCTTTTAACATGAGTAAACTTAACGGCAGATGGACTGCTTCAGGAGATTGCGAGTAGTCTCTAATTTTGGCGACGGATTTTGGGGGCACGTGCGCGTGCGAAGTTGCGAGGAGACGCGACGCGAGGGGAGCGCCAAAAATTAGAGACTACAGACAAAGGGAGTTTGACCTTTCACGGCCGAGTGATTCGGAAGTGTAAATCTCATATCAACAGCAAGAATGATGCCTGTTGTCACGTATCGGAAAACGTCGATTCACCTTGTGTCTTTGAAGTCTGAACAACTAATATGTTAAGAGAAGAAAGCTTATAACATGACCAAAATTTAACTCCAGATGGATTGCCGCCGTGTTTCCCGTATCGGGTGTCTGGAGAACTCAGACCTAGAAAACTCAGACCTCAGACCTAGAAAACTCAGACCCCCCCACCCCCATCCCCCCCCCCCCGAAAAAAAAAAAATCTGGAAAACTCAGACCCCCTCAAAACTATACAAATTTTCAAAGTCAAATAAACGTGGACAGAATAAATTATCGCCGTTCAGTGCGCTGAAATGTTACACCGTCTATTTATCGCAGATAACAAACACTTCACGTTATTATAATCGGCTCTGAGTTTTCTAGGTGTTGTGCTTCGGAGCCGATTATAATAACATGAGACGACAAAGGAGAAGTGTTTGTAAACAGTTTCACTCTGCTAATTAATTTTCTACTCACATTTCACCGAGACGTACTCCATTAACGTTTATGCGAAAAAATCCTACATCGTTCGATAAGCGTTTCCTTTCTCAAACAATTATCCATCGAAGCGAAAACAAGTGTGCTTAGTTTTTTTTTGGAATCAATACACTATTTTTATCACCTTGCAAAACGATAAACCTCTGTGGCCTAAAGGTCACTGTTCTTGCCTGTGACGCAGCTAACCCGGGTTTGATGTCTTTTAGTGGTATATATCACGGGCTTTATTTTTCTGTTTCTCTTTTTCTTGTTCTTTTAGAACTATTTTTTACAAGTGTTATAATTACTGTTCTCAATGGTTGAGCTGTATTTTAGAGGAATATATGTTGATAGGGGTCTAAAGAAATAGACTCCAACACAAGCTAAACACGGCAATGCGTCCGATGTAAGAAAGACAGACTTCCCTCTATTCTTTTGTTTAGCACTAAGTTAGGGATACAATACTGTTTTTTGCAAGCCCGGGTTTAGGCTAATTGTAGCCTCTTGTTTTTATCTTTGGTTCTGAACTAAACAGCGCTTGATCACCTTTTTCTTCCGGAGCTGTTTTAAATTAGCGTAAAAATTACAGCTTCAAAGATCAATTTGTTCTGTTATTTCCATCCGTGAGAATAAAATTCATCGCTTTTTCCTTAGTTGAACCATTCCAACCACGCTTTTTTGGGCGTGGCTTCAAGTTGCAAAGGAGCTGGGAACTTTCGTATTTCACATGTTAGTGCTGTTAGCTTGGGGGGGGGGGGTTGAGGGAGTGGGGGCTTCTGACTAGGGAAGGACAATTTTTTTTGCAACAACAAGGAAGGAAGATTGACTTTGTTGGCTAAAGAGATTAAAAGATTCTTCAGTGTAGCTTTTACTTGGTGGTACACGATTTACGTGTTACGTGATTTGACTGGCAATGATATGGTACATGATTTGGTTGGTACATGATTTTTCGTTCTAGGGTACTTCAGCGCGGCTAAGCTCAAGAGAGGAAACGAAATCGTCATCTACGCGACCGTATTCCGGTACCGACTCCTTCCTCAGCCGGCGAAACAGGTTGAGTGGTACAGCAGACGATAGGAGCGAACAGGACGGTCGCAACAGGCAGCAGATAGGGACAAACAAAGAGAGCGAGGAAGCCGAACCAGCCTGGAAGAGGCGCTTAAAGGAAAGGGAGAAAGAAAGAGAAAAAGACAAGGAGAAAGAAAAAGAGAAAGAGAAGGAGCGCGAACGGGCGAAACAAAGAGAAAGAGATCGGGAAAAAGAAAAGGAAAGCGAGATACCCAGCTATCGCCGCTCCAGGCTGTTAGATAGAGAGAAGGAAAAAGAAAAAGAGAAAGAAGAAAAGGAAAAGGAAGAGGATGATTCGTCTATGTCAGCTGCTGCACGGGCACGGAGGGCCAGGAGGCTGAGGGAGAAACGCCGCGGAGGAGTGAGTAGGCTACCTACCCTCTCAAACCTTCAAAACGAAACAAAATCGACCCAGCTCGACAGGTGCTGAGAATAATTGGGGGTGGTGTTCGGAGAGGGGGACGGGGGGGAGTCTGATTCTGCACCAAATTTTTTAAGGTCCTTTTTTAAAAGAAATGCTTGACCATGTGAGTAGTGCGGGGGTGGAGTATATGTTCAGACGTCTCGATAACTGTTCCTTTGAAAATGATTACTGACTCAACAGACAGAAAGACGTTTAGCCGTTTAGTTCTAGTTTTCATTGGCGGCAATTTTGCGCGGTTTTCCTCAAGTCGCCAGTTGGTTGCTTATCAGCTTGTTTATGTCTCCTTTCCAGAGCGATGACGACGAAACTGAGGACAGTAAGAAGAACGACACTGACGAGAGGGCTGCAGTGGGAAGCAGAAGAAGGTCCCAAGAAACCAAGCAAGAGGATGCCAAGGTAATGGGTGTGGTCACATGTGCGCTTCAGGGATGAAAATATTTACTGCATCACTTAGTTTCCTTGCTAATCTTTTTAGTTTCAGCGAGGTATACACAGATATAATCGTCATCTTGCTCTTTGTAACCAAGCTTGATGATTTCAAAGTCACAATTCCAAGTAGTTTGTTGGATATTTTTGACATATGAGCGTGGTAAACGACCGAGTTGGTCACGTCTCTTTGTGGCCTAGTGGCTTGGGATCGGGTCCGTGTCTATAATCACACGAATTGGATTTCCTCCTGGGGGTCAGATACAAACTCATTATAGTTTAATATTTTATGACTGAAATCTACGCTTTGATTATTTTTCTCTGTGCACACTGGTCAAACCATAGTCAAGGAGAGGACTTTCACGGTTATCCTTGAATGGGTCCTGCTATGTCCGCTGAAAAGAAGCGGCTGCGCTTTAATAAATAAATGTTTTTTCCTTTTCCTCCATTTCTAGAGCGTCACGGACAGAATAAGAGGTAGAACAACTGATTCTAAAGGACCTTTCGGTACATCCAAGGTAGGATCATGGAGTCCTAGTTTTTTTGGTTTGTTTTGTTTGTACCCGCACAAGACCGATTTCACTACATTAACCGGGTGTGATTTTTTTTCCACAGACAAATGCCACTGCAATCACGGACACGGATCCACAGAAGCTCAAAGAAAGGCTACAAGAAGCGCAGTTAGAACTTCAGGAGTACAAGATTAAATTAGAAAAAGCTTTACAAGTACGTCCTTGGTTTGTCATTTACATTTTTTCTTACTGATTAGGGGGCTAAGGTAGAAGAATATTCCATCTGATTGCTGCTTTCTTCTCTCCAGGCAAAGGAAGAGCTTGAAAGAAAATATGCTAATGTAGAAGAAGATCTTAAGGTATGTCAACTCTCTGCATCTTTCGTCTTTCTCGCCTGGTTGGGGTTTCAGGAGACGCTCTAAGCTACTTTATGGGCCGTAGACACCCACCCTTCATTTCCTTAGCCTGCTGAAGAGCTATGTTGAAAACTCGATCGATCCTGAAGTCTTGCAGTCAACGTCTTTTTGTGAGCAATGATATGCTCAAAATTTTGTTCGATCATTTCCTGACGTTATACTCAACTTCCAATTAATCGATGAAAGACTTTTTCTGTGCGATTAAGGCCGTAATTCTCCTCACCTACTGGTGTTATTTTTTGTGAAATACAGGTGCGAATTTATAGTTTGACCTTCTCTCACTCTTTCTTCCCGCAGCAACTAACGGACTTGAAAGCTGACAACCAGCGTTTGAAAGATGAGAACGGCGCTCTTATCCGCGTTATAAGCAAGTTGTCTCGGCCTCCCACTTGACCAATAACTCTGAGCCCTCTAACTTAGGTGCACAGTTGGAACAGAAACACTAAGAGGAATACGGACACTGAACACTGTGATGGCAAAAGCTATAGCTTCTCTTTCCTGGTCTGAAACTGTGGCTATTTATTCAGTACGATACCACGGGCAGAGATAATCTCAGTTATGCTAGGAGGGAGGGGTGGAAGGGGCATCCTAGAATACGACGGTTATCGGGTCTTGCTTGGGTTCGTATTATTTCTTTGTTGTCGTGTAGATACGTGTATTTGTTGTCCTTGAAAGTCGTGAAGTAGTCAGGGACAGAAGACGTCTGAGCGAGGAGAAACTGGTGGTGTAGGCAAAGTTGGACCAAGAGAGACAAATAAGATTTTACAATTAAATAATTTGTGAATGTCTGTCAAAAGCCTTTGTTCTGCATTATTTGAAGTGCAGTTTTCTAAAAGTGTATATGCAAGTTAATTCGTCCCAGTGGTTTTCAGTAGTGGTTGAACGCAGACCTTTCCTCTGCTAGAAGCTTTTCTATTTTGTTACATTGTTTAGGGCTTAATGATATTATGATCGAAACGAATGGCGAAGATTCTACGTCCGTAGTAAAGTTTAGTTTTATACAACTTTTTTGCATAGCCGATTCAGTAGTCTGTAAAGCAGGTGGCTGCATCCTGTAGAAGAAATCAGTGAATAACAGATGGCCTTTTCAACAGTGTCGCGATTCAGTGTTTGATTGATTGCAAATTTAATTTAGCAAATGAGAGAGAAAAAAAGAGGAATTTAATAGGAGTCAGAGCAACTTGTTATCTCAAATAAATGGTCCGCGCCGTCGCAAATATAATTGTATTGAAATTGACATTTATTATATTGTATCTTGTTATTCTGCTTATAAATTCTGATGATATAAATTAGTTAGGGTGAGGCGTAGTCTTTGATTGGCCCTTTCTAAACCAGTCGGGCACTCGAGTATCGTTCTTTGTCAAAGCCCGCAGTTTACCTTGATCGTTACTAAGTAACGTGTGGTAAGCTGACCTGCTCCAATATCCTGATTGGCTTCGTGAGAGTCGGATAGTCTTCGAGTGCTTTTCGAATATTTGACAGAAGCGATACGCGACTCCCCCCCGACTGAAAGCAACCTTGTACTTTTGTTAAAGGAGGTAGAGCCTACAAACCTTTTGCATGTTAACAGAATACTAACTGTTGCAGTTGTTTTTCAACACTTACACGGAAAGGCAGAAGTATTCAGAGGATTCTTTTCTCTCCGGAGTGGAGGGTTCATAAACTTTTCTGTAACAAGTCTGGACTGAATTTTATAAATTTACTCAGATTCGCTGTCAATTAAAACCGACTTTAACTTTTCGTCCTTTCAGACATCTCAATTGAATCCCAGTGTCTATACTTAAGTGTGCTTGTTGTCGCTCGTTTGCAAGTTTGTTTCGTTGCGTGCAAGATAACAGAGCCTAGTTGACTTTGCAAACGCAATAACCAACTTAGTAGCAACGCTCTTTCGCTCTCTGAGTGGAATCCACTCAAAGAAAGAGACGGTTGGCTCTACCTCCCTTGAAAGGCTTGCTGTGGCACTTTCGCCACATCAGGCCGTTTCTCTACAGTGTATGTTAGCACTATGCAAGTTTAATATTATATTGTTCTTTACAAGTAGCTCTCAATCTTTGTATTTTAGTACATAAGTACGGACAAAGCTAACGCTTGTATTGATTAGTTGTCCCATCTTCGTTGGTTCTGTGTTGATGACATCGTTATTGAACCCTAACTGCTATAAATATACAAGTCTCCTATGAATTTGCTTTTGATATGTTGTATTTGCTCGTATGTTGTGTGCGTCGTTTATCACTCCGTCCCTCTTGAGTTGCGTTCTAACGCACTATCCAGTGTCATTTATTTTTTGCTTCCCCTTCAAGAAGTGTACTTCCCTTAACTAGATTCAAAAACCGAACCTCCACAGTTTACGGCCACTGGGTCACCCCTCCCCATCGGGCGTGTTTACCTACCACGAGAGACTATAAAGTATGATTGAGAGAAAAATCCGGAAGCGAAAGCACGGCTTTGCTGGTACCGCAACCGTTCTGCATGATCTCTTCATGACCACATCGCTATAACAGCTAGTAATTTGTGTTGGAAGGTAGACTTCATTAGAATCGAGTTGTAAGGGGAAAGAAACATCGCGTTTCTCGGCTCCATTTCCTCTGACAAAGCTCAGTAGTTATGTAAAAAAATCAATTTTTGAACATTTCGCTGCAGTGCTAAAACTATAGCTAGCCTACCGTTCCCCTGCCAAGGTAACCTCTAATTCCATTTGTCGAAAAAGCTTGTTTGAGTGACCGTTCAGCTCTCTCGAATCCCCGTTTGCAACTTGTCATTTCCAGTGCTCATGTTTAAGCAGGGGGCGCTTATCATTTAACACGATCCATCCGGGTGGAAATATTAGGTGTAAATATTCAGTGCTGCAGCTTATCCAAACGCAAAGTGGAAAAATTACAAAATGTTTTAGTATCAGTTAGCTGTATCAATTGGAAAGCTCCAAAACAAGGAAAAATTGCCTATGGCCTGAAACTTTCTGAAACTTTCCAAATGGAATGGTATGTTCAATTTCACTTTCCAATCAGAATTTCTCGGTTTTCCGTGTAAATGGTAAAGGAAAGGGGAGAGAACCTAGACTGCAAAACAGCCGTATTTTTGCGTTGGTCGAATGCGAGGGAGATGGTCTCGTCAAGCGAATGGTTTGGAGCGAGGGTGAATACGTAGAGTGAGACTGGGGAGACGCTAAAAATACATTTTTCTCTCGCCTCACACGCCCTGCGGGCGCGTGAGGCTCGCGCGCAAAGCGAGCGCGAATTCGCGCCTTCAAAAAACGAAAATTAAAACCGACTGTTTTGCAATCTAGAGAGACCCAGATGAAATACATCTTTTCCACCGATGGTTCCCTTTTCATGGAAACAGTGTAAAGAAAGTGCGAGACCCAACTATGGGACCAGTGCCTTGTGTCTGAGAAATTGGATCCGTTGACAAGAGTTAACCTGTATACTCTGGACAACAGCACAGCTAGATATGATGGCTTAGGAGTTGCATTGATGCACCTCTGCAGACTTACAGTTGGTATAAAAGTACGATTATATACATGAACACCGAGATCTAAACGAAATTTAAAGCCATGACCCGTGTCAGGATAACGTTGCATTTCTCTACCAGCTTGCTATGAAACGTATTTCATGAGTTGGTCATCTTGAAACCCGAGTAGGATGTTTGCTCAAGCTCACAAAATTACTGGTCCGTTGCCATGATAGCTCAGTTAGTAGGGCACTGTACATAGCTGCAATGGCCTTAATTTAGCATGCATGTGGATCTTTTATGTGAAGCTAATAGATGTATGACAATTCACTCACACGAACGTTCCAGACATCGCTGATCCCCATATACCCCGGCGTCACAACCGTGCCTTTTCTTCGGTTGAGGAAAGAAGGCTGGAACGTATCCTTGTTAACAAGAAGATCGCGGCAGACATTGATGTACCGAGTGTGGAAAAGTTTGGAAAATTAGATTTCACGCTGGTCACACGGTGGGGCAACCAAATAGAGGAAGAAACAGTGAGTGCAAGAGCAAATAGCGCGAAATTTCTGTCAAAAGAAAAACCTAGTCTTTGTCGATTACGAAAGAGAAGGGAACCTGGCAGGCTACAAGAAAGAATAGTCTTGAAGATGGATGAAAGGGAGCTTGGTATTGTCGTCTTATGTCTGATTTGAAAACTGGGTTGCGCTTACTTCTGAAACACATAGCCAATCGTTATTTGGACTCGCGCTTTTCTTTAGTGACATTTGCTTTTAGGTTCGATTGGGAAATTTCAGTATTTGTTTCTTTTAATTTGCTAATGATTACTCTGTCGAATTTGTACTCACTGCTGCAACTGTAGTTGGAATTTAGAAAATAATAATGACAATAATAATAATAATAATAATAATAATAATAATAATAATAATAATAATAATAAAATGTGTAATTAGTGTAATTAGGAGTGAGGAAACAGTGAGCAAAGATGAATTCAAGACATCTTGGAACAATGAGAAACTCAACAGTTGGAAGGAAAAAAGGCTGCATGGTCAATTTGTAAGAGAAATATCAGAAACGACGCATGTAGAAGAATCGTGGAGCTGGTTGCGAAAAGCAGACTTGAAGATCCAAACAGAAGCACTTATCTGTGCAGGTCAAGAACAAGCCCTTAGGACTAACCACGTAAAATACCATATTGAGAAAACGGTGGAATCCCCATTATGTAGGCTATGTGGCGAGAAAGGTGAGAGTGTAAACCATATTGTCTGTGAGTGTAAAAAGCTGGCCCAAAGGGAATACAAACGGAGACATGACAATGTTGCAAAAGTAGTTCATTGGAAGTTGTGTGAGAAATATCATCTGGAAAAGAAGGATAAGTGGTACGAACACGCACCTGACAGTGTAAGTGAAAACTACGACGTTAAACTACTGTGGGACGTGAACATACAGTGTGATCATGTCATTGAAGCCAGAAGACCGGACATTGTAGTTGTAAATAAACAGGAAAGAAAGTGCACTATTATTGATATTGCCGTACCAGCGGATAAAAGAATTGTTGAAAAGGAGAATGAGAAAGTTGAAAAGTATCAGGATCTTAAAAGAGAAATTGCAAGAATGTGGAACATGAGAACTGTGCAGGTGGTACCAATTGTTGTAGGATCATTGGGAAGTGTAACAAAAAACTTGGACAAGTGGTTGGGAAAGTTGAATGTCAAAATTAGTATTTCATTACTCCAAAAACTACGTTACTGGGAACGGCAAGGAGTTTGAGAAAGGTGTTGGAGCTCTAGAGTAAGGAGAAAACTCTAAGGGACCTTTGGTCATGGGCTATAACCCGCTCCCTTAGGACGCAAACCGGAAAAAGATCATCCAGTTCATAGAGCTGATCATAATAATAATAATAATAATAGTATAATAATAATAATAATAATAATAATAGTAATAATAATAATGATAATATAATAGTAATAATAATAATGATAATAATAATAATAATAATAATAATAATAATAATAATTATTATTATTATTATTATCCCTGAATTGTACGACACGAAGTCCGATTACCATTTAATTGTCAATAACAAAATGCGAAAAACTCAGGAATTTTAAAAAGATTTGTTTCTATAGTCGTTTCTCTGAGGACAACTCGCTCACTCGTTTGCATTGATTCATCATATTTTCAACTTCAACAACTGTATAGGCTTGAAGTCAAAGGCTGTCAAAATGAATAAAAGTCATTGTACCAGTTAATTCATCTATGTTTGTTTTCATACTGGACCTTTCAACCTACTCACTTAAGAATTTTCCTTAATTTCGAATGGCTAGCATGGGCTAGGTAGTTGAAGTTTATTGTCTAATGGAATAAAGTGCTTATAATTTTATATTGGCTGCTTAACTGTCCGATTTAGCCAGTCCGATTACAAGTGTTTGTAATCGGACAGTTTGGACCTGAAACAGCCAATTAGGCCACAAATAAGGGTTAAGAGCCAATCATATTCGATCATTTTGTTATGATTATTTATCAGCAGTGTAGCTTCCCATAAAATGATCAAGTGCGCTTTGCATGTGTGAAAAAGTGGCCAATATTTTTGTGCTCGCGAGGGCGTAGAATCGAAGATCTCGGGGATCAGAACCAACAACGTGGCAATTTGCGGAACTGGAAACCCAGTTTTGTTGGTGGCCTCTACTAATACCGTGGAAATGCATGGATCTTTGTCATAGTTCTCTACATGTGGCAAGTTTGGCCATTCCTTCAGCTTCTTCCTTCAAATCGGTCGTAAAAATTATTTAGACGCCGTTCGGCATCATCAAACAACTGTACTATCCACCGACGGAGTGCATGGGTGGTAATGGTAATGGTAATGGATTTATATACCGCACATATCACATAGTTTCATGGCGGTTTACAATGCTTCTCTAGGGTGAGATTGACGTCAGCCTGTAAAGGTGCCTCTGGCAACCGCTATCAGTCCATATTTGATCTCACCCACCCACCCAACCCACACATGAATGTCAAAGACAGATGAAAGATAGAGAGAGACCACCACACCCGGAACTACGTCCCCTACTCCTTTCGAACAGTGTGTGGGTTCTTTAGCGTCCCACAGATTATTAGGTACAAGTGTTGTGAGACGAGGCCTACGGTTTATCGTCCTTATCCGAGAAGACTAGAAAGTCTAACCGTTTGAAGATGTAATTACAAAGGTTGCACTTTCTCCTCAATTATTTAAAGACCATGAGTGTTGGTCCGGCCAGGGTTTTGAACCCGCGACCTCCTGCACGGTAGTCCGGCGCGGTGCTCTACCATCTGAGCTAACCTGTCGGCGGTGGTACGGTGGGGTGTCTGAACTCGGCTTTCAGAGTCGGCTTTAGTCTTTGAAACGAAAAAAAGTAGAAGTTTCCGTGAGGTTCATTTTAGACGACACGCCCTTGAAGTTGTTATTTTGCACAGCACAAAGAATGTTCATATGCGATCTGCAAATTCAATGTAAAGACGCACATGATACTTGATATCAGCTGGTGAGCGAATGTGATGTTAAGTCATTTTCCAAGCGAGAACGAACCATAATCAATATTTTAGGGTGCTAGTGCTTTGACCTTAAATAAAAACATTTTGGAGACTCAGAGTTAAAATTCTATGCGAGAATTATGAAAGTAAATCCAGGTTCGATATTTGATGGTACTAGTGACACTATTTATGTGACACACACGATACAACCATTTCGCTCACCGTCAAGCTACATTATAACGTTATTTTGTGAAATATGCGTTGTATTTGATTGGCATGCATGCCGTGAATAAGGGCTAGCAAATGAAGTTCCGAAAGATGCCTGTTAGTATATTAACTAAATGTCACGGGTCCGTTAGGCTCGATGTTTGCTCGAAGCCGTCTCCAAGGTTCCGATTTAGTATCTTGCAAGGCGGAAAAAGACAGTTTCCCTTCAACAAAGAGGAGGCCAAACTTTAAAGGAACTCAGTACTTACTATATTTGTACTTGATTAGGTTGGGTCAGTTCAGTTAAGACTGAAATATCTAGCTAAGCTTGTGTTACTCGTATTGTATACTGCCTTGCAGAATTAACGAGCTCCAATGATAATTGTATTAACACGCAGTTTGTTAATTACGTTTCCTCATGTTTTGACCTATGAAAGAAACTGTTATCAATCTAGTTGGATTCTTGTTCTCTTAGGACCTTGATTTACTTTTACAATACTGTTACGTTTTATAGCCAAGCAGATAAAGCTTGTTGTTGTTGTTGTTATGGTTGTTGTTGCCTTATTGCTCAATAAATCCTTCGTCAAAATTTCTCTCTTTAAAAATACCCAGGTCATTTTTTCATCGGTATCAGTTCCTTAAGTATTAGTACTGTAAATTGTTTGCAGTTGTTGAACCAATGTAGCCATGTGACCAGTTAGGTTTATCAGGCCACACCCCTTGCCTCCTCTGCCTCATTTCTGTTTGGTTAATTGTCCATAACGGCGGGGTTGGGGGGCGGCGGGGTATAAAAAGAGGAGGGAGGTTTGTTTTTGGATGAGTCTGGGGGTGTA